>RQOL01000404.1:0-72738 GCA_013076295.1 Sanderia malayensis | reverse complement strand
GTATTTTACTTAGTTTCAGCTGTAAAGCGTAAATTCAGGTGTAAGTAGTGTGAATAGATGTTAATATCACTGAAACAAGCAAATGCAGTGTATTTTACTTAGTTTCAACTAATAACGTGGATTCATGGCAATTAGTGTGCGTAATGTTAATATCACTGAAAACAAGCAAATGCATGTGTATTTTACTTAGTTTCAGCTGTAATAACTTGGCTTCAAGTGCAATTAGTGTGCAAGTAATGTTAATACCACTGAAAACAAGCAAATGCATTTGTATTTTACTTAGTTTAGCTGTAAAACACGGCTTCATTTGCAATTAAGGTTAATGAAGTTAAGATCACTGAAAACAAGCAAATGCATGTGTAATTTACTTAGTTTCAACTGTAAAAACGTAACTTAATGTGCAGTTAATGTGAATGAATGTGAATGTCACTGAAACAAGGAAATGCATGTGTATTTTACTTAGTTTGAACTGTAAAACAGTAAATTGATGTGTACTTAGTGTGAAGGAATGTTAATATCACTGAAAACAGGCCAGCCAATGCATGTGTCTTTTACTTCGATTCAGCTGTAATAACGTGGCTTCATGTGCAATTAGTGTGAATGAATCTTAATATCACTGAAAGCAAGCAAATGCATGTGTATTTTACTTACTTTCAAATGTAATAACGTGGGTTCATGTGCATTTATTGTGCAGTAATGTTAATATTACTGAAAACAAGCAAATGCATATGTATTTTACTTAGTTTCAACTATAATAACGTGGATTCATGGGCAATTAGTGTGCAGTAATGTTAATATCACTGAAAACAAGCAAATGCATGTGTATTTTACTTAGTTTCAGCTGTAATAACTTGGCTTCAAGTGTAGTGTGCAGTAATGTTAATACCACCGAAAACAAGCAAATGTATGTGTATTTTACTTAGTTTCAGCTGTAATAACATGGATTCATGTGCAATTAGTGTGCGGTATTGTTAATACTGAAAACAAGCAAATGCGTGTGTATTTTACTTAGCTTTAGCTGTAATAACGTGCATTCAAGTGCATTAGTGTGCAGTAATGTTACTATCACTAAAACAAGCAAATGCATGTGCATTTTGCTTAGTTTCAACTGTGAAAACGTAAATTAATATGCATTAATATGATTTAATGTTAATATCACTGAAAACAAGCAAATGCATGTGTATTTTAATTAGTTTCAACTGTAAAAAAGTAAATTGATGTGCATATAGTGTGAATAAACGTTAATATCACTGAAACAAGGAAAAGCATGTGTATTTTACTTAGTTTCAGCCGTAAAAACGTAATTTCATGTGTAAGTAGTGTGAATAAATGTTAATATCACTGAAACAAGCAAATGCATTTGTATTTTACTTAGTTTTAGCTGTAATAACAAGCATTCAAGTGCAATTAGTGTGCAGTAATGTTAATATCACTAAAAACAAGCAATGCATGTGTATTTTGCTTAGTTTCAACTGTGAAAACGTAAATTGATGTGCATATAGTGTGAATAAACCTTAATATCACTGAAAACAAGGAAAAGCATGTGTATTTTACTTAGTTTCAGCCGTAAAAACGTAATTTCATGTGTAAGTAGTGTGAATAAATGTTAATATCACTGAAAACAAGCAAATGCATTTGAATTTTACTTAGTTTTAGCTGTAATAACGTGCATTCAAGTGCAGTTAGTGTGAATGAATCTTAATATCACTGAAAGCAAGCAAATGCATGTGTATTTTACTTACTTTCAAATGTAATAACGTGGATTCATGTGCATTTATTGTGCAGTAATGTTAATATTACTGAAAACAAGTAAAAGCATATGTATTTTACTTAGTTTCAACTGTAATAACTTGGCTTCAAGTGCAATTAGTGTGCAGTAATGTTAATATCACTGAAAACAAGCAAATGTATGTGTATTTTACTTAGTTTCAGCTGTAATAACATGGATTCATGTGCAATTAGTGTGCGGTATTGTTAATACTGAAAACAAGCAAATGCGTGTGTATTTCACTTAGTTTTAGCTGTAATAACGTGCATTCAAGTGCAATTAGTGTGCAGTAATGTTAGTATTACTAAAAACAAGCAATTGCATATGTATTTTAATTAGTTTCAACTGTAAAAAAGTAAATTGATGTGCATATAGTGTGAATAAACCGTAATATCACTGAAAACAAGGAAAAGCATGTGTATTTTACTTAGTTTCAGCCGTAAAAACGTAATTTCATGTGTAAGTAGTGTGAATAAATGTTAATATCACTGAAAACAAGCAAATGCATTTGAATTTTACTTAGTTTTAGCTGTAATAACGTGCATTCAAGTGCAGTTAGTGTGAATGAATCTTAATATCACTGAAAGCAAGCAAATGCATGTGTATTTTACTTACTTTCAAATGTAATAACGTGGATTCATGTGCATTTATTGTGCAGTAATGTTAATATTACTGAAAACAAGTAAAAGCATATGTATTTTACTTAGTTTCAACTGTAATAACTTGGCTTCAAGTGCAATTAGTGTGCAGTAATGTTAATATCACTGAAAACAAGCAAATGTATGTGTATTTTACTTAGTTTCAGCTGTAATAACATGGATTCATGTGCAATTAGTGTGCGGTATTGTTAATACTGAAAACAAGCAAATGCGTGTGTATTTCACTTAGTTTTAGCTGTAATAACGTGCATTCAAGTGCAATTAGTGTGCAGTAATGTTAGTATTACTAAAAACAAGCAATTGCATATGTATTTTAATTAGTTTCAACTGTAAAAAAGTAAATTGATGTGCATATAGTGTGAATAAACCGTAATATCACTGAAAACAAGGAAAAGCATGTGTATTTTACTTAGTTTCAGCCGTAAAAACGTAATTTCATGTGTAAGTAGTGTGAATAAATGTTAATATCACTGAAAACAAGCAAATGCATTTGAATTTTACTTAGTTTTAGCTGTAATAACGTGCATTCAAGTGCAATTAGTGTGAATGAATCTTAATATCACTGAAAGCAAGCAAATGCATGTGTATTTTACTTACTTTCAAATGTAATAACGTGGATTCATGTGCATTTATTGTGCAGTAATGTTAATATTACTGAAAACAAGTAAAAGCATATGTATTTTACTTAGTTTCAACTATAATAACGTGGATTCATGGGCAATTAGTGTGCAGTAATGTTAATATCACGGAAAACAAGCAAATGCATGTGTATTTTACTTAGTTTCAGCTGTAATAACTTGGCTTCAAGTGCAATTAGTGTGCGGTAATGTTAATACTGAAAACAAGCAAATGCGTGTGTATTTTACTTAGTTTTAGCTGTAATAACGTGCATTCAAGTGCAATTAGTGTGCAGTAATGTTACTATCACTAAAAACAAGCAAATGCATATGTATTTTAATTAGTTTCAACTGTAAAAAAGTAAATTGATATGCATATAGTGTGAATAAACCTTAATATCACTGAAAACAAGGAAAAGCATGTGTATTTTACTTAGTTTCAGCCGTAAAAACGTAATTTCATGTGTAAGTAGTGTGAATAAATGTTAATATCACTGAAAACAAGCAAATGCATTTGAATTTTACTTAGTTTTAGCTGTAATAACGTGCATTCAAGTGCAATTAGTGTGCAGTAATGTTAATATCACTGAAAACAAGCAAATGCATTTGAATCTTACTTAGTTTTAGCTCTAATAACGTGGCTTCATGTGCAATTAGTGTGAATGAATCTTAATATCACTGAAAGCATGTGCATTTTGCTTAGTTTCAACTGTGAAAACGTAAATTGATATGCAATTAATGTGATTGAATGTTAATATCACTGAAAACAAGCAAATGCATATGTATTTAAATTAGTTTCAACTGTAAAAAAGTAAATTGATGTGCATATAGTGTGAATAAACCTTAATATCACTGAAAACAAGGAAAAGCATGTGTATTTTACTTAGTTTCAGCCGTAAAAACGTAATTTCATGTGTAAGTAGTGTGAATAAATGTTAATATCACTGAAAACAAGCAAATGCATTTGAATTTTACTTAGTTTTAGCTGTAATAACGTGCATTCAAGTGCAATTAGTGTGCAGTAATGTTAATATCACTAAAAACAAGCAAATGCATGTGTATTTCGCTTAGTTTGAACTGTGAAAACGTAAATTAATATGCAAGTAATGTGATTGAATGTTAATATCACTGGAAACAAGCAAATGCATGTGTATTTTAATTAGTTTCAACTGTAAAAAAGTAAATTGATGTGCATATAGTGTGAATAAACGTTAATATCACTGAAAACAAGGAAAAGCATGTGTATTTTACTTAGTTTCAGCCGTAAAAACGTAATTTCATGTGTAAGTAGTGTGAATAAATGTTAATATCACTGAAAACAAGCAAATGCATTTGTATTTTACTTAGTTTCAGCTGTAAAAACACGGCTTCATTTGCAATTAAGGTTAATGAACGTTAATATCACTGAAAACAAGGAAAAGCATGTGTATTTTACTTAGTTTCAGCCAAAAAAACGTAATTTCATGTGTAAGTTGTGTGAATAAATGTTAATATCACTGAAAACAAGCAAATGCTGGCGTATTTTACATAGTTTCAGCTGTAATAACGTGGATTCATGTGCAATTGGTGTGCAGTAATGTTAGTATCACTGAAAACAAGCAAATGCTTGCGTATTTTATTTAATTTCAGCTGTAATAATGTGGATTCATGGGCAATTAATGTGCTGTAATGTTAATATCAAGGAAAACAAGCAAATGCATGTGTATTTTAGTTAGGTTCAACTGTAATAACGTGGATTCATGTGCAATTAGTGTGCAGTAATCTTAGTATCACTGAACACAAGTAAATGCATCTTCATTTTACTTAGTTCCAACTGTAATAACGTGGATTCATGTGCAATTAGTGTGCAGTAATGTTAATATCACTGAAAAAAAGCAAATGCATGTGTATTTTAATTAGTTTCAGCATTAATAACGTGGATTCATTTGCAAATGGTGTGCTGTAATGTTAATATCACTGAAAACAAGCAAATGAATATGTATTTTACTTAGTTTCAGGTGTAATAACGTGGATTCATGTGCAATTAGTATGCAGTATTGTTTATACTGAAAACAAGCAAATGCATGTGTATTTTAGTTCGTTTTAGCTGTAATAACGTGAATTCAAGTGCAATTAGTGTGCAGTAATGTGAATATCACTAAAAACAAGCAAATGCATGTGTATTTTACTTAGGTTCAGCTGTAATAACGTGAATTCAAGTGCAATTAGTGTGCAGTAATGTTACTATTACTAAAAACAAGCAAATGCATATGTATTTTAATTAGTTTCAACTGTAAAAAAGTAAATTGATGTGCATATAGTGTGAATAAACCTTAATATCACTGAAAACAGGGAAAAGCATGTGTATTTTACTTAGTTTTAGCTGTAATAACGTGCATTCAAGTGCAATTAGTGTGAATGAATCTTAATATCACTGAAAGCAAGCAAATGCATGTGTATTTTACTTACTTTCAAATCTAATAACGTGGATTCATGTGCATTTATTGTGCAGTAATGTTAATATTACTGAAAACAAGTAAAAGCATATGTATTTTACTTAGTTTCAACTATAATAACGTGGATTCATGGGCAATTAGTGTGCAGTAATGTTAATATCACTGAAAACAAGCAAATGCATGTGTATTTTACTTAGTTTCAGCTGTAATAACTTGGCTTCAAGTGCAATTAGTGTGCAGTAATGTTAATACTGAAAACAAGCAAATGCGTGTGTATTTTACTTAGTTTTAGCTGTAATAACGTGCATTCAAGTGCAATTAGTGTGCAGTAATGTTACTATCACTAAAAACAAGCAAATGCATATGTAGTTTAATTAGTTTCAACTGTAAAAAAGTAATTTGATGTGCATATAGTGTGAATAAACCTTAATATCACTGAAAACAAGGAAAAGCATGTGTATTTTACTTAGTTTCAGCCGTAAAACGTAATTTCATGTGTAAGTAGTGTGAATAAATGTTAATATCACTGAAAACAAGCAAATGCATTTGAATCTTACTTATTTCTAGCTGTAATAACGTGGCTTCATGTGCAATTAGTGTGAATGAATCTTAATATCACTGAAAGCATGTGCATTTTGCTTAGTTTCAACTGTGAAAACGTAAATTAATATGCAATTAATGTGATTGAATGTTAATATCACTGAAAACAAGCAAATGCATATGTATTTTAATTAGTTTCAACTGTAAAAAAGTAAATTGATGTGCATATAGTGTGAATAAACCTTAATATCACTGAAAACAAGGAAAAGCATGTGTATTTTACTTAGTTTCAGCCGTAAAAACGTAATTTCATGTGTAAGTAGTGTGAATAAATGTTAATATCACTGAAAACAAGCAAATGCATTTGAATTTTACTTAGTTTTAGCTGTAATAACGTGCATTCAAGTGCAATTAGTGTGCAGTAATGTTAATATCACTAAAAACAAGCAAATGCATGTGTATTTCGCTTAGTTTGAGCTGTGAAAACGTAAATTAATATGCAAGTAATGTGATTGAATGTTAATATCACTGAAAACAAGCAAATGCATGTGTATTTTAATTAGTTTCAACCGTAAAAAAGTAAATTGATGTGCATATAGTGTGAATAAACGTTAATATCACTGAAAACAAGGAAAAGCATGTGTATTTTACTTAGTTTCAGCCGTAAAAACGTAATTTCATGTGTAAGTAGTGTGAATAAATGTTAATATCTCTGAAAACAAGCAAATGCTGGCGTATTTTACTTAGTTTCAGCTGTAATAACGTGGATTCATGTGCAATTGGTGTGCAGTAATGTTAGTATCACTGAAAACAAGCAAATGCTTGCGTATTTTATTTAATTTCAGCTGTAATAATGTGGATTCATGGGCAATTAGTGTGCTGTAATGTTAATACTGAAAACAAGCAAATGCGTGTGTATTTTACTTAGTTTTAGCTGTAATAACGTGCATTCAAGTGCAATTAGTGTGCAGTAATGTTACTATCACTAAAAACAAGCAAATGCATATGTAGTTTAATTAGTTTCAACTGTAAAAAAGTAATTTGATGTGCATATAGTGTGAATAAACCTTAATATCACTGAAAACAAGGAAAAGCATGTGTATTTTACTTAGTTTCAGCCGTTAAAACGTAATTTCATGTGTAAGTAGTGTGAATAAATGTTAATATCTCTGAAAACAAGCAAATGCTGGCGTATTTTACTTAGTTTCAACTGTAATAACGTGGATTCATGTGCAATTAGTGTGCAGTAATCTTAGTATCACTGAACACAAGTAAATGCATCTTCATTTTACTTAGTTCCAACTGTAATAACGTGGATTCATGTGCAATTAGTGTGCAGTAATGTTAATATCACTGAAAAAAAGCAAATGCATGTGTATTTTAATTAGTTTCAGCATTAATAACGTGGATTCATGTGCAAATGGTGTGCTGTAATGTTAATATCACTGAAAACAAGCAAATGAATATGTATTTTACTTAGTTTCAGCTGTAATAACGTGGATTCATGTGCAATTAGTATGCAGTATTGTTTATACTGAAAACAAGCAAATGCATGTGTATTTTACTTCGTTTTAGCTGTAATAACGTGAATTCAAGTGCAATTAGTGTGCAGTAATGTGAATATCACTAAAAACAAGCAAATGCATGTGTATTTTACTTAGTTTCAGCTGTAAAAACACGGCTTCATTTGCAATTAAGGTTAATGAAAGTTAAGATCACTGAAAACAAGCAAATGCATGTGTAATTTACTTAGTTTCAACTGTAAAAACGTAACTTAATGTGCAGTTAATGTGAATGAATGTGAATGTCACTGAAAACAAGGAAATGCATGTGTATTTTACTTAGTTTGAACTGTAAAACAGTAAATTGATGTGTACTTAGTGTGAAGGAATGTTAATATCACTGAAAACAGGCCAGCCAATGCATGTGTCTTTTACTTCGATTCAGCTGTAATAACGTGGCTTCATGTGCAATTAGTGTGAATGAATCTTAATATCACTGAAAGCAAGCAAATGCATGTGTATTTTACTTACTTTCAAATGTAATAACGTGGGTTCATGTGCATTTATTGTGCAGTAATGTTAATATTACTGAAAACAAGCAAATGCATATGTATTTTACTTAGTTTCAACTATAATAACGTGGATTCATGGGCAATTAGTGTGCAGTAATGTTAATATCACTGAAAACAAGCAAATGCATGTGTATTTTACTTAGTTTCAGCTGTAATAACTTGGCTTCAAGTGTAGTGTGCAGTAATGTTAATACCACCGAAAACAAGCAAATGTATGTGTATTTTACTTAGTTTCAGCTGTAATAACATGGATTCATGTGCAATTAGTGTGCGGTATTGTTAATACTGAAAACAAGCAAATGCGTGTGTATTTTACTTAGTTTTAGCTGTAATAACGTGCATTCAAGTGCAATTAGTGTGCAGTAATGTTACTATCACTAAAAACAAGCAAATGCATGTGCATTTTGCTTAGTTTCAACTGTGAAAACGTAAATTAATATGCAATTAATATGATTTAATGTTAATATCACTGAAAACAAGCAAATGCATGTGTATTTTAATTAGTTTCAACTGTAAAAAAGTAAATTGATGTGCATATAGTGTGAATAAACGTTAATATCACTGAAAACAAGGAAAAGCATGTGTATTTTACTTAGTTTCAGCCGTAAAAACGTAATTTCATGTGTAAGTAGTGTGAATAAATGTTAATATCACTGAAAACAAGCAAATGCATTTGTATTTTACTTAGTTTTAGCTGTAATAACAAGCATTCAAGTGCAATTAGTGTGCAGTAATGTTAATATCACTAAAAACAAGCAAATGCATGTGTATTTTACTTAGTTTCAGCTGTAATAACTTGGCTTCAAGTGCAATTAGTGTGCAGTAATGTTAATACTGAAAACAAGCAAATGCGTGTGTATTTTACTTAGTTTTAGCTGTAATAACGTGCATTCAAGTGCAATTAGTGTGCAGTAATGTTACTATCACTAAAAACAAGCAAATGCATATGTAGTTTAATTAGTTTCAACTGTAAAAAAGTAATTTGATGTGCATATAGTGTGAATAAACCTTAATATCACTGAAAACAAGGAAAAGCATGTGTATTTTACTTAGTTTCAGCCGTAAAAACGTAATTTCATGTGTAAGTAGTGTGAATAAATGTTAATATCACTGAAAACAAGCAAATGCATTTGAATCTTACTTATTTCTAGCTGTAATAACGTGGCTTCATGTGCAATTAGTGTGAATGAATCTTAATATCACTGAAAGCATGTGCATTTTGCTTAGTTTCAACTGTGAAAACGTAAATTAATATGCAATTAATGTGATTGAATGTTAATATCACTGAAAACAAGCAAATGCATATGTATTTTAATTAGTTTCAACTGTAAAAAAGTAAATTGATGTGCATATAGTGTGAATAAACGTTAATATCACTGAAAACAAGGAAAAGCATGTGTATTTTACTTAGTTTCAGCCGTAAAAACGTAATTTCATGTGTAAGTAGTGTGAATAAATGTTAATATCACTGAAAACAAGCAAATGCATTTGAATTTTACTTAGTTTTAGCTGTAATAACGTGCATTCAAGTGCAATTAGTGTGCAGTAATGTTAATATCACTAAAAACAAGCAAATGCATGTGTATTTCGCTTAGTTTGAGCTGTGAAAACGTAAATTAATATGCAAGTAATGTGATTGAATGTTAATATCACTGAAAACAAGCAAATGCATGTGTATTTTAATTAGTTTCAACTGTAAAAAAGTAAATTGACGTGCATATAGTGTGAATAAACGTTAATATCACTGAAAACAAGGAAAAGCATGTGTATTTTACTTAGTTTCAGCCGTAAAAACGTAATTTCATGTGTAAGTAGTGTGAATAAATGTTAATATCTCTGAAAACAAGCAAATGCTGGCGTATTTTACTTAGTTTCAGCTGTAATAACGTGGATTCATGTGCAATTGGTGTGCAGTAATGTTAGTATCACTGAAAACAAGCAAATGCTTGCGTATTTTATTTAATTTCAGCTGTAATAATGTGGATTCATGGGCAATTAGTGTGCTGTAATGTTAATATCATGGAAAACAAGCAAATGCATGTGTATTTTAGTTAGGTTCAACTGTAATAACGTGGATTCATGTGCAATTAGTGTGCAGTAATCTTAGTATCACTGAACACAAGTAAATGCATCTTCATTTTACTTAGTTCCAACTGTAATAACGTGGATTCATGTGCAATTAGTGTGCAGTAATGTTAATATCACTGAAAAAAAGCAAATGCATGTGTATTTTAATTAGTTTCAGCATTAATAACGTGGATTCATGTGCAAATGGTGTGCTGTAATGTTAATATCACTGAAAACAAGCAAATGAATATGTATTTTACTTAGTTTCAGCTGTAATAACGTGGATTCATGTGCAATTAGTATGCAGTATTGTTTATACTGAAAACAAGCAAATGCATGTGTATTTTACTTCGTTTTAGCTGTAATAACGTGAATTCAAGTGCAATTAGTGTGCAGTAATGTGAATATCACTAAAAACAAGCAAATGCATGTGTATTTTACTTAGTTTCAGCTGTAAAAACACGGCTTCATTTGCAATTAAGGTTAATGAAAGTTAAGATCACTGAAAACAAGCAAATGCATGTGTAATTTACTTAGTTTCAACTGTAAAAACGTAACTTAATGTGCAGTTAATGTGAATGAATGTGAATGTCACTGAAAACAAGGAAATGCATGTGTATTTTACTTAGTTTGAACTGTAAAACAGTAAATTGATGTGTACTTAGTGTGAAGGAATGTTAATATCACTGAAAACAGGCCAGCCAATGCATGTGTCTTTTACTTCGATTCAGCTGTAATAACGTGGCTTCATGTGCAATTAGTGTGAATGAATCTTAATATCACTGAAAGCAAGCAAATGCATGTGTATTTTACTTACTTTCAAATGTAATAACGTGGGTTCATGTGCATTTATTGTGCAGTAATGTTAATATTACTGAAAACAAGCAAATGCATATGTATTTTACTTAGTTTCAACTATAATAACGTGGTTTCATGGGCAATTAGTGTGCAGTAATGTTAATATCACTGAAAACAAGCAAATGCATGTGTATTTTACTTAGTTTCAGCTGTAATAACTTGGCTTCAAGTGTAGTGTGCAGTAATGTTAATACCACCGAAAACAAGCAAATGTATGTGTATTTTACTTAGTTTCAGCTGTAATAACATGGATTCATGTGCAATTAGTGTGCGGTATTGTTAATACTGAAAACAAGCAAATGCGTGTGTATTTTACTTAGTTTTAGCTGTAATAACGTGCATTCAAGTGCAATTAGTGTGCAGTAATGTTACTATCACTAAAAACAAGCAAATGCATGTGCATTTTGCTTAGTTTCAACTGTGAAAACGCAAATTAATATGCAATTAATATGATTTAATGTTAATATCACTGAAAACAAGCAAATGCATGTGTATTTTAATTAGTTTCAACTGTAAAAAAGTAAATTGATGTGCATATAGTGTGAATAAGCGTTAATATCACTGAAAACAAGGAAAAGCATGTGTATTTTACTTAGTTTCAGCCGTAAAAACGTAATTTCATGTGTAAGTAGTGTGAATAAATGTTAATATCACTGAAAACAAGCAAATGCATTTGTATTTTACTTAGTTTTAGCTGTAATAACAAGCATTCAAGTGCAATTAGTGTGCAGTAATGTTAATATCACTAAAAACAAGCAAATGCATGTGTATTTTGCTTAGTTTCAACTGTGAAAACGTAAATTGATGTGCATATAGTGTGAATAAGCCTTAATATCACTGAAAACAAGGAAAAGCATGTGTATTTTACTTAGTTTCAGCCGTAAAAACGTAATTTCATGTGTAAGTAGTGTGAATAAATGTTAATATCACTGAAAACAAGCAAATGCATTTGAATTTTACTTAGTTTTAGCTGTAATAACGTGCATTCAAGTGCAGTTAGTGTGAATGAATCTTAATATCACTGAAAGCAAGCAAATGCATGTGTATTTTACTTACTTTCAAATGTAATAACGTGGATTCATGTGCATTTATTGTGCAGTAATGTTAATATTACTGAAAACAAGTAAAAGCATATGTATTTTACTTAGTTTCAACTGTAATAACTTGGCTTCAAGTGCAATTAGTGTGCAGTAATGTTAATATCACTGAAAACAAGCAAATGTATGTGTATTTTACTTAGTTTCAGCTGTAATAACATGGATTCATGTGCAATTAGTGTGCGGTATTGTTAATACTGAAAACAAGCAAATGCGTGTGTATTTCACTTAGTTTTAGCTGTAATAACGTGCATTCAAGTGCAATTAGTGTGCAGTAATGTTAGTATTACTAAAAACAAGCAATTGCATATGTATTTTAATTAGTTTCAACTGTAAAAAAGTAAATTGATGTGCATATAGTGTGAATAAACCGTAATATCACTGAAAACAAGGAAAAGCATGTGTATTTTACTTAGTTTCAGCCGTAAAAACGTAATTTCATGTGTAAGTAGTGTGAATAAATGTTAATATCACTGAAAACAAGCAAATGCATTTGAATTTTACTTAGTTTTAGCTGTAATAACGTGCATTCAAGTGCAATTAGTGTGAATGAATCTTAATACCACTGAAAGCAAGCAAATGCATGTGTATTTTACTTACTTTCAAATGTAATAACGTGGATTCATGTGCATTTATTGTGCAGTAATGTTAATATTACTGAAAACAAGTAAAAGCATATGTATTTTACTTAGTTTCAACTATAATAACGTGGATTCATGGGCAATTAGTGTGCAGTAATGTTAATATCACGGAAAACAAGCAAATGCATGTGTATTTTACTTAGTTTCAGCTGTAATAACTTGGCTTCAAGTGCAATTAGTGTGCGGTAATGTTAATACTGAAAACAAGCAAATGCGTGTATATTTTACTTAGTTTTAGCTGTAATAACGTGCATTCAAGTGCAATTAGTGTGCAGTAATGTTACTATCACTAAAAACAAGCAAATGCATATGTATTTTAATTAGTTTCAACTGTAAAAAAGTAAATTGATGTGCATATAGTGTGAATAAACCTTAATATCACTGAAAACAAGGAAAAGCATGTGTATTTTACTTAGTTTCAGCCGTAAAAACGTAATTTCATGTGTAAGTAGTGTGAATAAATGTTAATATCACTGAAAACAAGCAAATGCATTTGAATTTTACTTAGTTTTAGCTGTAATAACGTGCATTCAAGTGCAATTAGTGTGCAGTAATGTTAATATCACTGAAAACAAGCAAATGCATTTGAATCTTACTTAGTTTTAGCTGTAATAACGTGGCTTCATGTGCAATTAGTGTGAATGAATCTTAATATCACTGAAAGCATGTGCATTTTGCTTAGTTTCAACTGTGAGAACGTAAATTGATATGCAATTAATGTGATTGAATGTTAATATCACTGAAAACAAGCAAATGCATATGTATTTAAATTAGTTTCAACTGTAAAAAAGTAAATTGATGTGCATATAGTGTGAATAAACCTTAATATCACTGAAAACAAGGAAAAGCATGTGTATTTTACTTAGTTTCAGCCGTAAAAACGTAATTTCATGTGTAAGTAGTGTGAATAAATGTTAATATCACTGAAAACAAGCAAATGCATTTGAATTTTACTTAGTTTTAGCTGTAATAACGTGCATTCAAGTGCAATTAGTGTGCAGTAATGTTAATATCACTAAAAACAAGCAAATGCATGTGTATTTCGCTTAGTTTGAACTGTGAAAACGTAAATTAATATGCAAGTAATGTGATTGAATGTTAATATCACTGGAAACAAGCAAATGCATGTGTATTTTAATTAGTTTCAACTGTAAAAAAGTAAATTGATGTGCATATAGTGTGAATAAACGTTAATATCACTGAAAACAAGGAAAAGCATGTGTATTTTACTTAGTTTCAGCCGTAAAAACGTAATTTCATGTGTAAGTAGTGTGAATAAATGTTAATATCACTGAAAACAAGCAAATGCATTTGTATTTTACTTAGTTTCAGCTGTAAAAACACGGCTTCATTTGCAATTAAGGTTAATGAACGTTAATATCACTGAAAACAAGGAAAAGCATGTGTATTTTACTTAGTTTCAGCCGTAAAAACGTAATTTCATGTGTAAGTTGTGTGAATAAATGTTAATATCACTGAAAACAAGCAAATGCTGGCGTATTTTACATAGTTTCAGCTGTAATAACGTGGATTCATGTGCAATTGGTGTGCAGTAATGTTAGTATCACTGAAAACAAGCAAATGCTTGCGTATTTTATTTAATTTCAGCTGTAATAATGTGGATTCATGGGCAATTAATGTGCTGTAATGTTAATATCAAGGAAAACAAGCAAATGCATGTGTATTTTAGTTAGGTTCAACTGTAATAACGTGGATTCATGTGCAATTAGTGTGCAGTAATCTTAGTATCACTGAACACAAGTAAATGCATCTTCATTTTACTTAGTTCCAACTGTAATAACGTGGATTCATGTGCAATTAGTGTGCAGTAATGTTAATATCACTGAAAAAAAGCAAATGCATGTGTATTTTAATTAGTTTCAGCATTAATAACGTGGATTCATTTGCAAATGGTGAAAACAAGCAAATGCATGTGTATTTTAATTAGTTTCAACTGTAAAAAAGTAAATTGATGTGCATATAGTGTGAATAAACGTTAATATCACTGAAAACAAGGAAAAGCATGTGTATTTTACTTAGTTTCAGCCGTAAAAACGTAATTTCATGTGTAAGTAGTGTGAATAAATGTTAATATCACTGAAAACAAGCAAATGCATTTGTATTTTACTTAGTTTCAGCTGTAAAAACACGGCTTCATTTGCAATTAAGGTTAATGAACGTTAATATCACTGAAAACAAGGAAAAGCATGTGTATTTTACTTAGTTTCAGCCGTAAAAACGTAATTTCATGTGTAAGTTGTGTGAATAAATGTTAATATCACTGAAAACAAGCAAATGCTGGCGTATTTTACATAGTTTCAGCTGTAATAACGTGGATTCATGTGCAATTGGTGTGCAGTAATGTTAGTATCACTGAAAACAAGCAAATGCTTGCGTATTTTATTTAATTTCAGCTGTAATAATGTGGATTCATGGGCAATTAATGTGCTGTAATGTTAATATCAAGGAAAACAAGCAAATGCATGTGTATTTTAGTTAGGTTCAACTGTAATAACGTGGATTCATGTGCAATTAGTGTGCAGTAATCTTAGTATCACTGAACACAAGTAAATGCATCTTCATTTTACTTAGTTCCAACTGTAATAACGTGGATTCATGTGCAATTAGTGTGCAGTAATGTTAATATCACTGAAAAAAAGCAAATGCATGTGTATTTTAATTAGTTTCAGCATTAATAACGTGGATTCATTTGCAAATGGTGTGCTGTAATGTTAATATCACTGAAAACAAGCAAATGAATGTGTATTTTACTTAGTTTCAGGTGTAATAACGTGGATTCATGTGCAATTAGTATGCAGTATTGTTTATACTGAAAACAAGCAAATGTATGTGTATTTTAGTTCGTTTTAGCTGTAATAACGTGAATTCAAGTGCAATTAGTGTGCAGTAATGTGAATATCACTAAAAACAAGCAAATGCATGTGTATTTTACTTAGGTTCAGCTGTAATAACGTGAATTCAAGTGCAATTAGTGTGCAGTAATGTTACTATTACTAAAAACAAGCAAATGCATATGTATTTTAATTAGTTTCAACTGTAAAAAAGTAAATTGATGTGCATATAGTGTGAATAAACCTTAATATCACTGAAAACAAGGAAAAGCATGTGTATTTTACTTAGTTTTAGCTGTAATAACGTGCATTCAAGAGCAATTAGTGTGAATGAATCTTAATATCACTGAAAGCAAGCAAATGCATGTGTATTTTACTTACTTTCAAATCTAATAACGTGGATTCATGTGCATTTATTGTGCAGTAATGTTAATATTACTGAAAACAAGTAAAAGCATATGTATTTTACTTAGTTTTAACTATAATAACGTGGATTCATGGGCAAATAGTGTGCAGTAATGTTAATATCACTGAAAACAAGCAAATGCATGTGTATTTTAGTTCGTTTTAGCTGTAATAACGTGAATTCAAGTGCAATTAGTGTGCAGTAATGTGAATATCACTAAAACAAGCAAATGCATGTGTATTTTACTTAGGTTCAGCTGTAATAACGTGAATTCAAGTGCAATTAGTGTGCAGTAATGTTACTATCACTAAAAACAAGCAAATGCATATGTAGTTTAATTAGTTTCAACTGTAAAAAAGTAAATTGATGTGCATATAGTGTGAATAAACCTTAATATCACTGAAAACAAGGAAAAGCATGTGTATTTTACTTAGTTTCAGCCGTAAAAACGTAATTTCATGTGTAAGTAGTGTGAATAAATGTTAATATCACTGAAAACAAGCAAATGCATTTGAATCTTACTTATTTCTAGCTGTAATAACGTGGCTTCATGTGCAATTAGTGTGAATGAATCTTAATATCACTGAAAGCATGTGCATTTTGCTTAGTTTCAACTGTGAAAACGTAAATTAATATGCAATTAATGTGATTGAATGTTAATATCACTGAAAACAAGCAAATGCATATGTATTTTAATTAGTTTCAACTGTAAAAAAGTAAATTGATGTGCATATAGTGTGAATAAACCTTAATATCACTGAAAACAAGGAAAAGCATGTGTATTTTACTTAGTTTCAGCCGTAAAAACGTAATTTCATGTGTAAGTAGTGTAAATAAATGTTAATATCACTGAAAACAAGCAAATGCATTTGAATTTTACTTAGTTTTAGCTGTAATAACGTGCATTCAAGTGCAATTAGTGTGCAGTAATGTTAATATCACTAAAAACAAGCAAATGCATGTGTATTTCGCTTAGTTTGAGCTGTGAAAACGTAAATTAATATGCAAGTAATGTGATTGAATGTTAATATCACTGAAAACAAGCAAATGCATGTGTATTTTAATTAGTTTCAACTGTAAAAAAGTAAATTGATGTGCATATAGTGTGAATAAACGTTAATATCACTGAAAACAAGGAAAAGCATGTGTATTTTACTTAGTTTCAGCCGTAAAAACGTAATTTCATGTGTAAGTAGTGTGAATAAATGTTAATATCTCTGAAAACAAGCAAATGCTGGCGTATTTTACTTAGTTTCAGCTGTAATAACGTGGATTCATGTGCAATTGGTGTGCAGTAATGTTAGTATCACTGAAAACAAGCAAATGCTTGCGTATTTTATTTAATTTCAGCTGTAATAATGTGGATTCATGGGCAATTAGTGTGCTGTAATGTTAATATCATGGAAAACAAGCAAATGCATGTGTATTTTAGTTAGGTTCAACTGTAATAACGTGGATTCATGTGCAATTAGTGTGCAGTAATCTTAGTATCACTGAACACAAGTAAATGCATCTTCATTTTACTTAGTTCCAACTGTAATAACGTGGATTCATGTGCAATTAGTGTGCAGTAATGTTAATATCACTGAAAAAAAGCAAATGCATGTGTATTTTAATTAGTTTCAGCATTAATAACGTGGATTCATGTGCAAATGGTGTGCTGTAATGTTAATATCACTGAAAACAAGCAAATGAATATGTATTTTACTTAGTTTCAGCTGTAATAACGTGGATTCATGTGCAATTAGTATGCAGTATTGTTTTTACTGAAAACAAGCAAATGCATGTGTATTTTACTTCGTTTTAGCTGTAATAACGTGAATTCAAGTGCAATTAGTGTGCAGTAATGTGAATATCACTAAAAACAAGCAAATGCATGTGTATTTTACTTAGGTTCAGCTGTAATAACGTGAATTCAAGTGCAATTAGTGTGCAGTAATGTTAAAATCACTAAAAACAAGCAAATGCATGTGTATTTTGCTTAGTTTCACCTGTAAAAAAGTAAATTGATATGCATATAGTGTGAATAAACGTTAATCGCACTGAAAAAAAGCAAAAGCATGTGTATTTTACTTAGTTTCAGCTGTAAAAACGTAAATTCAGGTGTAAGTAGTGTGAATAGATGTTAATATCACTGAAAACAAGCAAATGCATGTGTATTTTACTTAGTTTCAACTATAATAACGTGGATTCATGGGCAATTAGTGTGCAGTAATGTTAATATCACTGAAAACAAGCAAATGCATGTGTATTTTACTTAGTTTCAGCTGTAAAAACAAGGCTTCATTTGCAATTAAGGTTAATGAACGTTAATATCACTGAAAACAAGGAAAAGCATGTGTATTTTACTTAGTTTCAGCCGTAAAAACGTAATTTCATGTGTAAGTAGTGTGAATAAATGTTAATACCACTGTAAACAAGCAAATGCTGGCATATTTTACTTAGTTTCAGCTGTAATAACGTGGATTCATGTGCGATTGGTGTGCAGTAATGTTAGTATCACTGAAAACAAGCAAATGCTTGCGTATTTTATTTAATTTCAGCTGTAATAATGTGGATTCATGGGCAATTAATGTGCTGTAATGTTAATATCAAGGAAAACAAGCAAATGCATGTGTATTTTAGTTAGGTTCAACTGTAATAACGTGCATTCATGTGCAATTAGTGTGCAGTAATCTTAGTATCACTGAACACAAGTAAATGCATCTTCAATTTACTTAGTTCCAACTGTAATAACGTGGATTCATGTGCAATTAGTGTGCAGTAATGTTAATATCACTGAAAAAAAGCAAATGCATGTGTATTTTAATTAGTTTCAGCATTAATAACGTGGATTCATGTGCAAATGGTGTGCTGTAATGTTAATATCACTGAAAACAAGCAAATGAATATGTATTTTACTTAGTTTCAGGTGTAATAACGTGGATTCATGTGCAATTAGTATGCAGTATTGTTTATACTGAAAACAAGCAAATGCATGTGTATTTTACTTCGTTTTAGCTGTAATATCGTGAATTCAAGTGCAATTAGTGTGCAGTAATGTGAATATCACTAAAAACAAGCAAATGCATGTGTATTTTACTTAGGTTCTGCTGTAATAACGTGAATTCAAGTGCAATTAGTGTGAATAGATGTTAATATCACTGAAAACAAGCAAATGCATGTGTATTTTACTTAGTTTCAACTATAATAACGTGGATTCATGGGCAATTAGTGTGCAGTAATGTTAATATCACTGAAAACAAGCAAATGCATATGTATTTTACTTAGTTTCAGCTGTAATAACTTGACTTCAAGTGCAATTAGTGTGCAGTAATGTTAATATCACTGAAAACAAGCAAATGTTTGTGTATTTTACTTAGTTTCAGCTGTAATAACATGGATTCATGTGCAATTAGTGTGCGGTATTGTTAATACTGAAAACAAGCAAATGCGTGTGTATTTCACTTAGTTTTAGCTATAATAACGTGCATTCAAGTGCAATTAGTGTGCAGTAATGTTACTATTACTAAAAACAAGCAAATGCATATGTATTTTAATTAGTTTCAACTGTAAAAAAGTAAATTGATGTGCATATAGTGTGAATAAACCTTAATATCACTGAAAACAAGGAAAAGCATGTGTATTTTACTTAGTTTTAGCTGTAATAACGTGCATTCAAGTGCAATTAGTGTGAATGAATCTTAATATCACTGAAAGCAAGCAAATGCATGGGTATTTTACTTACTTTCAAATCTAATAACGTGGATTCATGTGCATTTATTGTGCAGTAATGTTAATATCACTGAAAACAAGCAAATGCATTTGAATCTTACTTAGTTTCAGCTGTAATAACATGGATTCATGTGCAATTAGTGTGCGGTATTGTTAATACTGAAAACAAGCAAATGCGTGTGTATTTCACTTAGTTTTAGCTATAATAACGTGCATTCAAGTGCAATTAGTGTGCAGTAATGTTACTATTACTAAAAACAAGCAAATGCATATGTATTTTAATTAGTTTCAACTGTAAAAAAGTAAATTGATGTGCATATAGTGTGAATAAACCTTAATATCACTGAAAACAAGGAAAAGCATGTGTATTTTACTTAGTTTTAGCTGTAATAACGTGCATTCAAGTGCAATTAGTGTGAATGAATCTTAATATCACTGAAAGCAAGCAAATGCATGGGTATTTTACTTACTTTCAAATCTAATAACGTGGATTCATGTGCATTTATTGTGCAGTAATGTTAATATCACTGAAAACAAGCAAATGCATTTGAATCTTACTTATTTCTAGCTGTAATAACGTGGCTTCATGTGCAATTAGTGTGAATGAATCTTAATATCACTGAAAGCATGTGCATTTTGCTTAGTTTAAACTGTGAAAACGTAAATTAATATGCAATTAATGTGATTGAATGTTAATATCACTGAAAACAAGCAAATGCATATGTATTTTAATTAGTTTCAACTGTAAAAAAGTAAATTGATGTGCATATAGTGTGAATAAACCTTAATATCACTGAAAACAAGGAAAAGCATGTGTATTTTACTTAGTTTCAGCCGTAAAAACGTAATTTCATGTGTAAGTAGTGTGAATAAATGTTAATATCACTGAAAACAAGCAAATGCATTTGAATTTTACTTAGTTTTAGCTGTAATAACGTGCATTCAAGTGCAATTAGTGTGCAGTAATGTTAATATCACTAAAAACAAGCAAATGCATGTGTATTTCGCTTAGTTTGAACTGTGAAAACGTAAATTAATATGCAAGTAATGTGATTGAATGTTAATATCACTGAAAACAAGCAAATGCATGTGTATTTTAATTAGTTTCAACTGTAAAAAAGTAAATTGATGTGCATATAGTGTGAATAAACGTTAATATCACTGAAAACAAGGAAAAGCATGTGTATTTTACTTAGTTTCAGCCGTAAAAACGTAATTTCATGTGTAAGTAGTGTGAATAAATGTTAATATCACTGAAAACAAGCAAATGCTGGCGTATTTTACTTAGTTTCAGCTGTAATAACGTGGATTCATGTGCAATTGGTGTGCAGTAATGTTAGTATCACTGAAAACAAGCAAATGCTTGCGTATTTTATTTAATTTCAGCTGTAATAATGTGGATTCATGGGCAATTAGTGTGCTGTAATGTTAATATCAAGGAAAACAAGCAAATGCATGTGTATTTTAGTTAGGTTCAACTGTAATAACGTGGATTCATGTGCAATTAGTGTGCAATAATCTTAGTATCACTGAAAACAAGCAAATGCATGTGTATTTTACTTAGTTTCAGCTGTAATAACTTGGCTTCAAGTGCAATTAGTGTGCAGTAATGTTAATACTGAAAACAAGCAAATGCGTGTGTATTTTACTTAGTTTTAGCTGTAATAACGTGCATTCAAGTGCAATTAGTGTGCAGTAATGTTACTATCACTAAAAACAAGCAAATGCATATGTAGTTTAATTAGTTTCAACTGTAAAAAAGTAATTTGATGTGCATATAGTGTGAATAAACCTTAATATCACTGAAAACAAGGAAAAGCATGTGTATTTTACTTAGTTTCAGCCGTAAAAACGTAATTTCATGTGTAAGTAGTGTGAATAAATGTTAATATCACTGAAAACAAGCAAATGCATTTGAATCTTACTTATTTCTAGCTGTAATAACGTGGCTTCATGTGCAATTAGTGTGAATGAATCTTAATATCACTGAAAGCATGTGCATTTTGCTTAGTTTCAACTGTGAAAACGTAAATTAATATGCAATTAATGTGATTGAATGTTAATATCACTGAAAACAAGCAAATGCATATGTATTTTAATTAGTTTCAACTGTAAAAAAGTAAATTGATGTGCATATAGTGTGAATAAACCTTAATATCACTGAAAACAAGGAAAAGCATGTGTATTTTACTTAGTTTCAGCCGTAAAAACGTAATTTCATGTGTAAGTAGTGTGAATAAATGTTAATATCACTGAAAACAAGCAAATGCATTTGAATTTTACTTAGTTTTAGCTGTAATAACGTGCATTCAAGTCCAATTAGTGTGCAGTAATGTTAATATCACTAAAAACAAGCAAATGCATGTGTATTTCGCTTAGTTTGAGCTGTGAAAACGTAAATTAATATGCAAGTAATGTGATTGAATGTTAATATCACTGAAAACAAGCAAATGCATGTGTATTTTAATTAGTTTCAACTGTAAAAAAGTAAATTGATGTGCATATAGTGTGAATAAACGTTAATATCACTGAAAACAAGGAAAAGCATGTGTATTTTACTTAGTTTCAGCCGTAAAAACGTAATTTCATGTGTAAGTAGTGTGAATAAATGTTAATATCTCTGAAAACAAGCAAATGCTGGCGTATTTTACTTAGTTTCAGCTGTAATAACGTGGATTCATGTGCAATTGGTGTGCAGTAATGTTAGTATCACTGAAAACAAGCAAATGCTTGCGTATTTTATTTAATTTCAGCTGTAATAATGTGGATTCATGGGCAATTAGTGTGCTGTAATGTTAATATCATGGAAAACAAGCAAATGCATGTGTATTTTAGTTAGGTTCAACTGTAATAACGTGGATTCATGTGCAATTAGTGTGCAGTAATCTTAGTATCACTGAACACAAGTAAATGCATCTTCATTTTACTTAGTTCCAACTGTAATAACGTGGATTCATGTGCAATTAGTGTGCAGTAATGTTAATATCACTGAAAAAAAGCAAATGCATGTGTATTTTAATTAGTTTCAGCATTAATAACGTGGATTCATGTGCAAATGGTGTGCTGTAATGTTAATATCACTGAAAACAAGCAAATGAATATGTATTTTACTTAGTTTCAGCTGTAATAACGTGGATTCATGTGCAATTAGTATGCAGTATTGTTTATACTGAAAACAAGCAAATGCATGTGTATTTTACTTCGTTTTAGCTGTAATAACGTGAATTCAAGTGCAATTAGTGTGCAGTAATGTGAATATCACTAAAAACAAGCAAATGCATGTGTATTTTACTTAGGTTCAGCTGTAATAACGTGAATTCAAGTGCAATTAGTGTGCAGTAATGTTAAAATCACTAAAAACAAGCAAATGCATGTGTATTTTGCTTAGTTTCACCTGTAAAAAAGTAAATTGATATGCATATAGTGTGAATAAACGTTAATCGCACTGAAAAAAAGCAAAAGCATGTGTATTTTACTTAGTTTCAGCTGTAAAAACGTAAATTCAGGTGTAAGTAGTGTGAATAGATGTTAATATCACTGAAAACAAGCAAATGCATGTGTATTTTACTTAGTTTCAACTATAATAACGTGGATTCATGGGCAATTAGTGTGCAGTAATGTTAATATCACTGAAAACAAGCAAATGCATGTGTATTTTACTTAGTTTCAGCTGTAAAAACAAGGCTTCATTTGCAATTAAGTTAATGAACGTTAATATCACTGAAAACAAGGAAAAGCATGTGTATTTTACTTAGTTTCAGCCGTAAAAACGTAATTTCATGTGTAAGTAGTGTGAATAAATGTTAATATCACTGTAAACAAGCAAATGCTGGCATATTTTACTTAGTTTCAGCTATAATAACGTGGATTCATGTGCGATTGGTGTGCAGTAATGTTAGTATCACTGAAAACAAGCAAATGCTTGCGTATTTTATTTAATTTCAGCTGTAATAATGTGGATTCATGGGCAATTAGTGTGCTGTAATGTTAATATCAAGGAAAACAAGCAAATGCATGTGTATTTTACTTAGGTTCAGCTGTAATAACGTGGATTCATGTGCAATTAGTGTGCAGTAATCCTAGTATCACTGAACACAAGTAAATGCATCTTCATTTTACTTAGTTCCAACTGTAATAACGTGGATTCATGTGCAATTAGTGTGCAGTAATGTTAATATCACTGAAAACAAGCAAATGCTGGCGTATTTTACATAGTTTCAGCTGTAATAACGTGGATTCATGTGCAATTGGTGTGCAGTAATGTTAGTATCACTGAAAACAAGCAAATGCTTGCGTATTTTATTTAATTTCAGCTGTAATAATGTGGATTCATGGGCAATTAATGTGCTGTAATGTTAATATCAAGGAAAACAAGCAAATGCATGTGTATTTTAGTTAGGTTCAACTGTAATAACGTGCATTCATGTGCAATTAGTGTGCAGTAATCTTAGTATCACTGAACACAAGTAAATGCATCTTCAATTTACTTAGTTCCAACTGTAATAACGTGGATTCATGTGCAATTAGTGTGCAGTAATGTTAATATCACTGAAAAAAAGCAAATGCATGTGTATTTTAATTAGTTTCAGCATTAATAACGTGGATTCATGTGCAAATGGTGTGCTGTAATGTTAATATCACTGAAAACAAGCAAATGAATATGTATTTTACTTAGTTTCAGGTGTAATAACGTGGATTCATGTGCAATTAGTATGCAGTATTGTTTATACTGAAAACAAGCAAATGCATGTGTATTTTACTTCGTTTTAGCTGTAATATCGTGAATTCAAGTGCAATTAGTGTGCAGTAATGTGAATATCACTAAAAACAAGCAAATGCATGTGTATTTTACTTAGGTTCTGCTGTAATAACGTGAATTCAAGTGCAATTAGTGTGCAGTAATGTTAAAATCACTAAAAACAAGCAAATGCATGTGTATTTTGCTTAGTTTCACCTGTAAAAAAGTAAATTGATATGCATATAGTGTGAATAAACGTTAATCGCCCTGAAAAAAAGCAAAAGCATGTGTATTTCACTTAGTTTCAGCTGTAAAAACGTAAATTCAGGTGTAAGTAGTGTGAATAGATGTTAATATCACTGAAAACAAGCAAATGCATGTGTATTTTACTTAGTTTCAACTATAATAACGTGTATTCATGGGCAATTAGTGTGCAGTAATGTTAATATCACTGAAAACAAGCAAATGCATATGTATTTTACTTAGTTTCAGCTGTAATAACTTGGCTTCAAGTGCAATTAGTGTGCAGTAATGTTAATATCACTGAAAACAAGCAAATGTATGTGTATTTTACTTAGTTTCAGCTGTAATAACATGGATTCATGTGCAATTAGTGTGCGGTATTGTTAATACTGAAAACAAGCAAATGCGTGTGTATTTCACTTAGTTTTAGCTATAATAACGTGCATTCAAGTGCAATTAGTGTGCAGTAATGTTACTATTACTAAAAACAAGCAAATGCATATGTATTTTAATTAGTTTCAACTGTAAAAAAGTAAATTGATGTGCATATAGTGTGAATAAACCTTAATATCACTGAAAACAAGGAAAAGCATGTGTATTTTACTTAGTTTTAGCTGTAATAACGTGCATTCAAGTGCAATTAGTGTGAATGAATCTTAATATCACTGAAAGCAAGCAAATGCATGGGTATTTTACTTACTTTCAAATCTAATAACGTGGATTCATGTGCATTTATTGTGCAGTAATGTTAATATCACTGAAAACAAGCAAATGCATTTGAATCTTACTTAGTTTCAGCTGTAATAACATGGATTCATGTGCAATTAGTGTGCGGTATTGTTAATACTGAAAACAAGCAAATGCGTGTGTATTTCACTTAGTTTTAGCTATAATAACGTGCATTCAAGTGCAATTAGTGTGCAGTAATGTTACTATTACTAAAAACAAGCAAATGCATAAGTATTTTAATTAGTTTCAACTGTAAAAAAGTAAATTGATGTGCATATAGTGTGAATAAACCTTAATATCACTGAAAACAAGGAAAAGCATGTGTATTTTACTTAGTTTTAGCTGTAATAACGTGCATTCAAGTGCAATTAGTGTGAATGAATCTTAATATCACTGAAAGCAAGCAAATGCATGGGTATTTTACTTACTTTCAAATCTAATAACGTGGATTCATGTGCATTTATTGTGCAGTAATGTTAATATCACTGAAAACAAGCAAATGCATTTGAATCTTACTTATTTCTAGCTGTAATAACGTGGCTTCATGTGCAATTAGTGTGAATGAATCTTAATATCACTGAAAGCATGTGCATTTTGCTTAGTTTAAACTGTGAAAACGTAAATTAATATGCAATTAATGTGGTTGAATGTTAATATCACTGAAAACAAGCAAATGCATATGTATTTTAATTAGTTTCAACTGTAAAAAAGTAAATTGATGTGCATATAGTGTGAATAAACCTTAATATCACTGAAAACAAGGAAAAGCATGTGTATTTTACTTAGTTTCAGCCGTAAAAACGTAATTTCATGTGTAAGTAGTGTGAATAAATGTTAATATCACTGAAAACAAGCAAATGCATTTGAATTTTACTTAGTTTTAGCTGTAATAACGTGCATTCAAGTGCAATTAGTGTGCAGTAATGTTAATATCACTAAAAACAAGCAAATGCATGTGTATTTCGCTTAGTTTGAACTGTGAAAACGTAAATTGATGTGCATATAGTGTGAATAAACCTTAATATCACTGAAAACAAGGAAAAGCATGTGTATTTTACTTAGTTTTAGCTGTAATAACGTGCATTCAAGTGCAATTAGTGTGAATGAATCTTAATATCACTGAAAGCAAGCAAATGCATGGGTATTTTACTTACTTTCAAATCTAATAACGTGGATTCATGTGCATTTTTTGTGCAGTAATGTTAATATCACTGAAAACAAGCAAATGCATTTGAATCTTACTTAGTTTCAGCTGTAATAACATGGATTCATGTGCAATTAGTGTGCGGTATTGTTAATACTGAAAACAAGCAAATGCGTGTGTATTTCACTTAGTTTTAGCTATAATAACGTGCATTCAAGTGCAATTAGTGTGCAGTAATGTTACTATTACTAAAAACAAGCAAATGCATAAGTATTTTAATTAGTTTCAACTGAAAAAAATTAAATTGATGTGCATATAGTGTGAATAAACCTTAATATCACTGAAAACAAGGAAAAGCATGTGTATTTTACTTAGTTTTAGCTGTAATAACGTGCATTCAAGTGCAATTAGTGTGAATGAATCTTAATATCACTGAAAGCAAGCAAATGCATGGGTATTTTACTTACTTTCAAATCTAATAACGTGGATTCATGTGCATTTATTGTGCAGTAATGTTAATATCACTGAAAACAAGCAAATGCATTGAATCTTACTTATTTCTAGCTGTAATAACGTGGCTTCATGTGCAATTAGTGTGAATGAATCTTAATATCACTGAAAGCATGTGCATTTTGCTTAGTTTAAACTGTGAAAACGTAAATTAATATGCAATTAATGTGGTTGAATGTTAATATCACTGAAAACAAGCAAATGCATATGTATTTTAATTAGTTTCAACTGTAAAAAAGTAAATTGATGTGCATATAGTGTGAATAAACCTTAATATCACTGAAAACAAGGAAAAGCATGTGTATTTTACTTAGTTTCAGCCGTAAAAACGTAATTTCATGTGTAAGTAGTGTGAATAAATGTTAATATCACTGAAAACAAGCAAATGCATTTGAATTTTACTTAGTTTTAGCTGTAATAACGTGCATTCAAGTGCAATTAGTGTGCAGTAATGTTAATATCACTAAAAACAAGCAAATGCATGTGTATTTCGCTTAGTTTGAACTGTGAAAACGTAAATTAATATGCAAGTAATGTGATTGAATGTTAATATCACTGAAAACAAGCAAATGCATGTGTATTTTAATTAGTTTCAACTGTAAAAAAGTAAATTGATGTGCATATAGTGTGAATAAACGTTAATATCACTGAAAACAAGGAAAAGCATGTGTATTTTACTTAGTTTCAGCCGTAAAAACGTAATTTCATGTGTAAGTAGTGTGAATAAATGTTAATATCACTGAAAACAAGCAAATGCTGGCGTATTTTACTTAGTTTCAGCTGTAATAACGTGGATTCATGTGCAATTGGTGTGCAGTAATGTTAGTATCACTGAAAACAAGCAAATGCTTGCGTATTTTATTTAATTTCAGCTGTAATAATGTGGATTCATGGGCAATTAGTGTGCTGTAATGTTAATATCAAGGAAAACAAGCAAATGCATGTGTATTTTAGTTAGGTTCAACTGTAATAACGTGGATTCATGTGCAATTAGTGTGCAATAATCTTAGTATCACTGAACACAAGTAAATGCATCTTCATTTTACTTAGTTCCAACTGTAATAACGTGGATTCATGTGCAATTAGTGTGCAGTAATGTTAATATCACTGAAAAAAAGCAAATGCATGTGTATTTTAATTAGTTTCAGCATTAATAACGTGGATTCATGTGCAAATGGTGTGCTGTAATGTTAATATCACTGAAAACAAGCAAATGAATATGTATTTTACTTAGTTTCAGCTGTAATAACGTGGATTCATGTGCAATTAATATGCAGTATTGTTTATACTGAAAACAAGCAAATGCATGTGTATTTTACTTCGTTTTAGCTGTAATAACGTGAATTCAAGTGCAATTAGTGTGCAGTAATGTTAATATCACTAAAAACAAGCAAATGCATGTGTATTTTACTTAGGTTCAGCTGTAATAACGTGACTTCAAGTGCAATTAGTGTGCAGTAATGTTAATATCACTGAAAACAAGCAAATGCATATGTATTTTACTTAGTTTCAGCTGTAATAACTTGGCTTCAAGTGCAATTAGTGTGCAGTAATGTTAATATCACTGAAAACAAGCAAATGTATGTGTATTTTACTTAGTTTCAGCTGTAATAACATGGATTCATGTGCAATTAGTGTGCGGTATTGTTAATACTGAAAACAAGCAAATGCGTGTGTATTTCACTTAGTTTTAGCTATAATAACGTGCATTCAAGTGCAATTAGTGTGCAGTAATGTTACTATTACTAAAAACAAGCAAATGCATATGTATTTTAATTAGTTTCAACTGTAAAAAAGTAAATTGATGTGCATATAGTGTGAATAAACCTTAATATCACTGAAAACAAGGAAAAGCATGTGTATTTTACTTAGTTTTAGCTGTAATAACGTGCATTCAAGTGCAATTAGTGTGAATGAATCTTAATATCACTGAAAGCAAGCAAATGCATGGGTATTTTACTTACTTTCAAATCTAATAACGTGGATTCATGTGCATTTATTGTGCAGTAATGTTAATATCACTGAAAACAAGCAAATGCATTTGAATCTTACTTAGTTTCAGCTGTAATAACATGGATTCATGTGCAATTAGTGTGCGGTATTGTTAATACTGAAAACAAGCAAATGCGTGTGTATTTCACATAGTTTTAGCTATAATAACGTGGATTCAAGTGCAATTAGTGTGCAGTAATGTTACTATTACTAAAAACAAGCAAATGCATATGTATTTTAATTAGTTTCAACTGTAAAAAGTAAATTGATGTGCATATAGTGTGAATAAACCCTAATATCACTGAAAACAAGGAAAAGCATGTGTATTTTACTTAGTTTTAGCTGTAATAACGTGCATTCAAGTGCAATTAGTGTGAATGAATCTTAATATCACTGAAAGCAAGCAAATGCATGGGTATTTACTTACTTTCAAATCTAATAACGTGGATTCATGTGCATTTATTGTGCAGTAATGTTAAATCACTGAAAACAAGCAAATGCATTTGAATCTTACTTATTTCTAGCTGTAATAACGTGGCTTCATGTGCAATTAGTGTGAATGAATCTTAATATCACTGAAAGCATGTGCATTTTGCTTAGTTTAAACTGTGAAAACGTAAATTAATATGCAATTAATGTGATTGAATGTTAATATCACTGAAAACAAGCAAATGCATATGTATTTTAATTAGTTTCAACTGTAAAAAAGTAAATTGATGTGCATATAGTGTGAATAAACCTTAATATCACTGAAAACAAGGAAAAGCATGTGTATTTTACTTAGTTTCAGCCGTAAAAACGTAATTTCATGTGTAAGTAGTGTGAATAAATGTTAATATCACTGAAAACAAGCAAATGCATTTGAATTTTACTTAGTTTTAGCTGTAATAACGTGCATTCAAGTGCAATTAGTGTGCAGTAATGTTAATATCACTAAAAACAAGCAAATGCATGTGTATTTCGCTTAGTTTGAACTGTGAAAACGTAAATTAATATGCAAGTAATGTGATTGAATGTTAATATCACTGAAAACAAGCAAATGCATGTGTATTTTAATTAGTTTCAACTGTAAAAAAGTAAATTGATGTGCATATAGTGTGAATAAACGTTAATATCACTGAAAACAAGGAAAAGCATGTGTATTTTACTTAGTTTCAGCCGTAAAAACGTAATTTCATGTGTAAGTAGTGTGAATAAATGTTAATATCACTGAAAACAAGCAAATGCTGGCGTATTTTACTTAGTTTCAGCTGTAATAACGTGGATTCATGTGCAATTGGTGTGCAGTAATGTTAGTATCACTGAAAACAAGCAAATGCTGGCGTATTTTATTTAATTTCAGGTGTAATAATGTGGATTCATGGGCAATTAGTGTGCTGTAATGTTAATATCAAGGAAAACAAGCAAATGCATGTGTATTTTAGTTAGGTTCAACTGTAATAACGTGGATTCATGTGCAATTAGTGTGCAATAATCTTAGTATCTCTGAACACAAGTAAATGCATCTTCATTTTACTTAGTTCCAACTGTAATAACGTGGATTCATGTGCAATTAGTGTGCAGTAATGTTAATATCACTGAAAAAAAGCAAATGCATGTGTATTTTAATTAGTTTCAGCATTAATAACGTGGATTCATGTGCAAATGGTGTGCTGTAATGTTAATATCACTGAAAACAAGCAAATGAATATGCATTTTATATAGTTTCAGCTGTAATAACGTGGATTCATGTGCAATTAATATGCAGTATTGTTTATACTGAAAACAAGCAAATGCATGTGTATTTTACTTCGTTTTAGCTGTAATAACGTGAATTCAAGTGCAATTAGTGTGCAGTAATGTTAATATCACTGAAAACAAGCAAATGCTTGGGTATTTTATTTAATTTCAGCTGTAATAATGTGGATTCATGGGCAATTAGTGTGCTGTAATGTTAATATCAAGGAAAACAAGCAAATGCATGTGTATTTTAGTTAGGTTCAATTGTAATAACGTGGATTCATGCGCAATTAGTGTGAAGTAATGTTAATATCACTGAAAAAAAACAAATGCATGTGTATTTTACTTAGTTTCAGCATTAATAACGTGGATTCATGTGCAAATGGTGTGCAGTAATGTTAAGATCACTGAAAACAAGCAAATGAAGATGTATTTTACTTAGTTTCGGCTGTAATAACGTGGATTCATGTGCAATTAGTATGCAGTATTGTTTATACTGAAAACAAGCAAATGCATGTGTATTTTACTTCGTTTTAGCTGTAATAACGTGAATTCAAGTGCAATTAGTGTGCAGTAATGTTAATATCACTAAAAACAAGCAAATGCATGTGTATTTTACTTAGGTTCAGCTGTAATAACGTGACTTCAAGTGCAATTAGTGTGCAGTAATGTTAAAATCACTAAAAACAAGAAAATGCATGCGTATTTTGCTTAGTTTCACCTGTAAAAAAGTAAATTGATGTGCATATAGTGTGAATAAACGTTAATCGCACTGAAAAAAAGCAAAAGCATGTGTAATTTACTTAGTTTCAGCTGTAAAAACGTAAATTCATGGGCAATTAGTGTGCAGTAATGTTAATATCACTGAAAACAAGCAAATGCATGTGTATTTTACTTAGTTTCAGCTGTAATAACTTGGCTTCAAGTGCAATTAGTGTGCAGTAATGTTAATACTGAAAACAAGCAAATGCGTGTGTATTTTACTTAGTTTTAGCTGTAATAACGTGCATTCAAGTGCAATTAGTGTGCAGTAATGTTACCATCACTAAAAACAAGCAAATGCATATGTATTTTATTTAGTTTCAACTGTAATAACGTGGATTCATGGGCAATTAGTGTGCAGTAATGTTAATATCACTGAAAACAAGCAAATGCATGTGTATTTTACTTAGTTTCAGCTGTAAAAACAAGGCTTCATTTGCAATTAAGGTTAATGAACGTTAATATCACTGAAAACAAGGAAAAGCATGTGTATTTTACTTAGTTTCAGCCGTAAAACGTAATTTCATGTGTAAGTAGTGTGAATAAATGTTAATATCACTGTAAACAAGCAAATGCTGGCATATTTTACTTAGTTTCAGCTATAATAACGTGGATTCATGTGCGATTGGTGTGCAGTAATGTTAGTATCACTGAAAACAAGCAAATGCTTGCGTATTTTATTTAATTTCAGCTGTAATAATGTGGATTCATGGGCAATTAGTGTGCTGTAATGTTAATATCAAGGAAAACAAGCAAATGCATGTGTATTTTACTTAGGTTCAGCTGTAATAACGTGGATTCATGTGCAATTAGTGTGCAGTAATCCTAGTATCACTGAACACAAGTAAATGCATCTTCATTTTACTTAGTTCCAACTGTAATAACGTGGATTCATGTGCAATTAGTGTGCAGTAATGTTAATATCACTGAAAACAAGCAAATGCTGGCGTATTTTACATAGTTTCAGCTGTAATAACGTGGATTCATGTGCAATTGGTGTGCAGTAATGTTAGTATCACTGAAAACAAGCAAATGCTTGCGTATTTTATTTAATTTCAGCTGTAATAATGTGGATTCATGGGCAATTAATGTGCTGTAATGTTAATATCAAGGAAAACAAGCAAATGCATGTGTATTTTAGTTAGGTTCAACTGTAATAACGTGCATTCATGTGCAATTAGTGTGCAGTAATCTTAGTATCACTGAACACAAGTAAATGCATCTTCAATTTACTTAGTTCCAACTGTAATAACGTGGATTCATGTGCAATTAGTGTGCAGTAATGTTAATATCACTGAAAAAAAGCAAATGCATGTGTATTTTAATTAGTTTCAGCATTAATAACGTGGATTCATGTGCAAATGGTGTGCTGTAATGTTAATATCACTGAAAACAAGCAAATGAATATGTATTTTACTTAGTTTCAGGTGTAATAACGTGGATTCATGTGCAATTAGTATGCAGTATTGTTTATACTGAAAACAAGCAAATGCATGTGTATTTTACTTCGTTTTAGCTGTAATATCGTGAATTCAAGTGCAATTAGTGTGCAGTAATGTGAATATCACTAAAAACAAGCAAATGCATGTGTATTTTACTTAGGTTCTGCTGTAATAACGTGAATTCAAGTGCAATTAGTGTGCAGTAATGTTAAAATCACTAAAAACAAGCAAATGCATGTGTATTTTGCTTAGTTTCACCTGTAAAAAAGTAAATTGATATGCATATAGTGTGAATAAACGTTAATCGCCTGAAAAAAGCAAAAGCATGTGTATTTCACTTAGTTTCAGCTGTAAAAACGTAAATTCAGGTGTAAGTAGTGTGAATAGATGTTAATATCACTGAAAACAAGCAAATGCATGTGTATTTTACTTAGTTTCAACTATAATAACGTGTATTCATGGGCAATTAGTGTGCAGTAATGTTAATATCACTGAAAACAAGCAAATGCATATGTATTTTACTTAGTTTCAGCTGTAATAACTTGGCTTCAAGTGCAATTAGTGTGCAGTAATGTTAATATCACTGAAAACAAGCAAATGTATGTGTATTTACTTAGTTTCAGCTGTAATAACATGATTCATGTGCAATTAGTGTGCGGTATTGTTAATACTGAAAACAAGCAAATGCGTGTGTATTTCACTTAGTTTTAGCTATAATAACGTGCATTCAAGTGCAATTAGTGTGCAGTAATGTTACTATTACTAAAAACAAGCAATGCATATGTATTTTAATTAGTTTCAACTGTAAAAAGTAAATTGATGTGCATATAGTGTGAATAAACCTTAATATCACTGAAAACAAGGAAAAGCATGTGTATTTTACTTAGTTTTAGCTGTAATAACGTGCATTCAAGTGCAATTAGTGTGAATGAATCTTAATATCACTGAAAGCAAGCAAATGCATGGGTATTTTACTTACTTTCAATCTAATAACGTGGATTCATGTGCATTTATTGTGCAGTAATGTTAATATCACTGAAAACAAGCAAATGCATTAGAATCTTACTAGTTTCAGCTGTAATAACATGGATTCATGTGCAATTAGTGTGCGGTATTGTTAATACTGAAAACAAGCAAATGCGTGTGTATTTCACTTAGTTTAGCTATAATAACGTGCATTCAAGTGCAATTAGTGTGCAGTAATGTTACTATTACTAAAAACAAGCAAATGCATAAGTATTTTAATTAGTTTCAACTGTAAAAAGTAAATTGATGTGCATATAGTGTGAATAAACCTTAATATCACTGAAAACAAGGAAAAGCATGTGTATTTTACTTAGTTTTAGCTGTAATAACGTGCATTCAAGTGCAATTAGTGTGAATGAAGCTTAATATCACTGAAAGCAAGCAAATGCATGGGTATTTTACTTACTTTCAAATCTAATAACGTGGATTCATGTGCATTTATTGTGCAGTAATGTTAATATCACTGAAAACAAGCAAATGCATTTGAATCTTACTTATTTCTAGCTGTAATAACGTGGCTTCATGTGCAATTAGTGTGAATGAATCTTAATATCACTGAAAGCATGTGCATTTTGCTTAGTTTAAACTGTGAAAACGTAAATTAATATGCAATTAATGTGTTGAATGTTAATATCACTGAAAACAAGCAAATGCATATGTATTTTAATTAGTTTCAACTGTAAAAAAGTAAATTGATGTGCATATAGTGTGAATAAACCTTAATATCACTGAAAACAAGGAAAAGCATGTGTATTTTACTTAGTTTCAGCCGTAAAAACGTAATTTCATGTGTAAGTAGTGTGAATAAATGTTAATATCACTGAAAACAAGCAAATGCATTTGAATTTTACTTAGTTTTAGCTGTAATAACGTGCATTCAAGTGCAATTAGTGTGCAGTAATGTTAATATCACTAAAAACAAGCAAATGCATGTGTATTTCGCTTAGTTTGAACTGTGAAAACGTAAATTAATATGCAAGTAATGTGATTGAATGTTAATATCACTGAAAACAAGCAAATGCATGTGTATTTAATTAGTTTCAACTGTAAAAAAGTAAATTGATGTGCATATAGTGTGAATAAACGTTAATATCACTGAAAACAAGGAAAAGCATGTGTATTTTACTTAGTTTCAGCCGTAAAAACGTAATTTCATGTGTAAGTAGTGTGAATAAATGTTAATATCACTGAAAACAAGCAAATGCTGGCGTATTTTACTTAGTTTCAGCTGTAATAACGTGGATTCATGTGCAATTGGTGTGCAGTAATGTTAGTATCACTGAAAACAAGCAAATGCTTGCGTATTTTATTTAATTCAGCTGTAATAATGTGGATTCATGGGCAATTAGTGTGCTGTAATGTTAATATCAAGGAAAACAAGCAAATGCATGTGTATTTTAGTTAGGTTCAACTGTAATAACGTGGATTCATGTGCAATTAGTGTGCAATAATCTTAGTATCACTGAACACAAGTAAATGCATCTTCATTTTACTTAGTTCCAACTGTAATAACGTGGATTCATGTGCAATTAGTGTGCAGTAATGTTAATATCACTGAAAAAAAGCAAATGCATGTGTATTTTAATTAGTTTCAGCATTAATAACGTGGATTCATGTGCAAATGGTGTGCTGTAATGTTAATATCACTGAAAACAAGCAAATGAATATGTATTTTACTTAGTTTCAGCTGTAATAACGTGGATTCATGTGCAATTAATATGCAGTATTGTTTATACTGAAAACAAGCAAATGCATGTGTATTTACTTCGTTTTAGCTGTAATAACGTGAATTCAAGTGCAATTAGTGTGCAGTAATGTTAATATCACTAAAAACAAGCAAATGCATGTGTATTTTACTTAGGTTCAGCTGTAATAACGTGACTTCAAGTGCAATTAGTGTGCAGTAATGTTAATATCACTGAAAACAAGCAAATGCATATGTATTTTACTTAGTTTCAGCTGTAATAACTTGGCTTCAAGTGCAATTAGTGTGCAGTAATGTTAATATCACTGAAAACAAGCAAATGTATGTGTATTTTACTTAGTTTCAGCTGTAATAACATGGATTCATGTGCAATTAGTGTGCGGTATTGTTAATACTGAAAACAAGCAAATGCGTGTGTATTTCACTTAGTTTTAGCTATAATAACGTGCATTCAAGTGCAATTAGTGTGCAGTAATGTTACTATTACTAAAACAAGCAAATGCATATGTATTTTAATTAGTTTCAACTGTAAAAAGTAAATTGATGTGCATATAGTGTGAATAAACCTTAATATCACTGAAAACAAGGAAAAGCATGTGTATTTTACTTAGTTTTAGCTGTAATAACGTGCATTCAAGTGCAATTAGTGTGAATGAATCTTAATATCACTGAAAGCAAGCAAATGCATGGGTATTTTACTTACTTTCAAATCTAATAACGTGGATTCATGTGCATTTATTGTGCAGTAATGTTAATATCACTGAAAACAAGCAAATGCATTTGAATCTTACTTAGTTTCAGCTGTAATAACATGGATTCATGTGCAATTAGTGTGCGGTATTGTTAATACTGAAAACAAGCAAATGCGTGTGTATTTCACATAGTTTTAGCTATAATAACGTGGATTCAAGTGCAATTAGTGTGCAGTAATGTTACTATTACTAAAAACAAGCAAATGCATATGTATTTAATTAGTTTCAACTGTAAAAAAGTAAATTGATGTGCATATAGTGTGAATAAACCCTAATATCACTGAAAACAAGGAAAAGCATGTGTATTTTACTTAGTTTTAGCTGTAATAACGTGCATTCAAGGGCAATTAGTGTGAATGAATCTTAATATCACTGAAAGCAAGCAAATGCATGGGTATTTTACTTACTTTCAAATCTAATAACGTGATTCATGTGCATTTATTGTGCAGTAATGTTAAAATCACTGAAAACAAGCAAATGCATTTGAATCTTACTTATTTCTAGCTGTAATAACGTGGCTTCATGTGCAATTAGTGTGAATGAATCTTAATATCACTGAAAGCATGTGCATTTTGCTTAGTTTAAACTGTGAAAACGTAAATTAATATGCAATTAATGTGATGAATGTTAATATCACTGAAAACAAGCAAATGCATATGTATTTTAATTAGTTTCAACTGTAAAAAAGTAAATTGATGTGCATATAGTGTGAATAAACCTTAATATCACTGAAAACAAGGAAAAGCATGTGTATTTACTTAGTTTCAGCCGTAAAAACGTAATTTCATGTGTAAGTAGTGTGAATAAATGTTAATATCACTGAAAACAAGCAAATGCATTTGAATTTTACTTAGTTTTAGCTGTAATAACGTGCATTCAAGTGCAATTAGTGTGCAGTAATGTTAATATCACTAAAACAAGCAAATGCATGTGTATTTCGCTTAGTTTGAACTGTGAAAACGTAAATTAATATGCAAGTAATGTGATTGAATGTTAATATCACTGAAAACAAGCAAATGCATGTGTATTTTAATTAGTTTCAACTGTAAAAAAGTAAATTGATGTGCATATAGTGTGAATAAACGTTAATATCACTGAAAACAAGGAAAAGCATGTGTATTTTACTTAGTTTCAGCCGTAAAAACGTAATTTCATGTGTAAGTAGTGTGAATAAATGTTAATATCACTGAAAACAAGCAAATGCTGGCGTATTTACTTAGTTTCAGCTGTAATAACGTGGATCATGTGCAATTGGTGTGCAGTAATGTTAGTATCACTGAAAACAAGCAAATGCTGGCGTATTTTATTTAATTTCAGGTGTAATAATGTGGATTCATGGGCAATTAGTGTGCTGTAATGTAATATCAAGGAAAACAAGCAAATGCATGTGTATTTAGTTAGGTTCAACTGTAATAACGTGGATTCATGTGCAATTAGTGTGCAATAATCTTAGTATCTCTGAACACAAGTAAATGCATCTTCATTTTACTTAGTTCCAACTGTAATAACGTGGATTCATGTGCAATTAGTGTGCAGTAATGTTAATATCACTGAAAAAAAGCAAATGCATGTGTATTTTAATTAGTTTCAGCATTAATAACGTGGATTCATGTGCAAATGGTGTGCTGTAATGTTAATATCACTGAAAACAAGCAAATGAATATGCATTTTATATAGTTTCAGCTGTAATAACGTGGATTCATGTGCAATTAATATGCAGTATTGTTTATACTGAAAACAAGCAAATGCATGTGTATTTTACTTCGTTTTAGCTGTAATAACGTGAATTCAAGTGCAATTAGTGTGCAGTAATGTTAATATCACTGAAAACAAGCAAATGCTTGGGTATTTTATTAATTTCAGCTGTAATAATGTGGATTCATGGCAATTAGTGTGCTGTAATGTTAATATCAAGGAAAACAAGCAAATGCATGTGTATTTTAGTTAGTTCAATTGTAATAACGTGGATTCATGCGCAATTAGTGTGAAGTAATGTTAATATCACTGAAAAAAAACAAATGCATGTGTATTTTACTTAGTTTCAGCATTAATAACGTGGATTCATGTGCAAATGGTGTGCAGTAATGTTAAGATCACTGAAAACAAGCAAATGAAGATGTATTTTACTTAGTTTCGGCTGTAATAACGTGGATTCATGTGCAATTAGTATGCAGTATTGTTTATACTGAAAACAAGCAAATGCATGTGTATTTTACTTCGTTTTAGCTGTAATAACGTGAATTCAAGTGCAATTAGTGTGCAGTAATGTTAATATCACTAAAAACAAGCAAATGCATGTGTATTTTACTTAGGTTCAGCTGTAATAACGTGACTTCAAGTGCAATTAGTGTGCAGTAATGTTAAAATCACTAAAAACAAGAAAATGCATGCGTATTTTGCTTAGTTTCACCTGTAAAAAAGTAAATTGATGTGCATATAGTGTGAATAAACGTTAATCGCACTGAAAAAAAGCAAAAGCATGTGTAATTTACTTAGTTTCAGCTGTAAAAACGTAAATTCATGGGCAATTAGTGTGCAGTAATGTTAATATCACTGAAAACAAGCAAATGCATGTGTATTTACTTAGTTTCAGCTGTAATAACTTGGCTTCAAGTGCAATTAGTGTGCAGTAATGTTAATACTGAAAACAAGCAAATGCGTGTGTATTTTACTTAGTTTTAGCTGTAATAACGTGCATTCAAGTGCAATTAGTGTGCAGTAATGTTACCATCACTAAAAACAAGCAAATGCATATGTATTTTATTTAGTTTCAACTGTAATAACGTGGATTCATGGGCAATTAGTGTGCAGTAATGTTAATATCACTGAAAACAAGCAAATGCATGTGTATTTTACTTAGTTCAGCTGTAAAAACAAGGCTTCATTTGCAATTAAGGTTAATGAACGTTAATATCACTGAAAACAAGGAAAAGCATGTGTATTTTACTTAGTTTCAGCCGTAAAAACGTAATTTCATGTGTAAGTAGTGTGAATAAATGTTAATATCACTGTAAACAAGCAAATGCTGGCATATTTTACTTAGTTTCAGCTATAATAACGTGGATTCATGTGCGATTGGTGTGCAGTAATGTTAGTATCACTGAAAACAAGCAAATGCTTGCGTATTTTATTTAATTTCAGCTGTAATAATGTGGATTCATGGGCAATTAGTGTGCTGTAATGTTAATATCAAGGAAAACAAGCAAATGCATGTGTATTTTACTTAGGTTCAGCTGTAATAACGTGGATTCATGTGCAATTAGTGTGCAGTAATCCTAGTATCACTGAACACAAGTAAATGCATCTTCATTTTACTTAGTTCCAACTGTAATAACGTGGATTCATGTGCAATTAGTGTGCAGTAATGTTAATATCACTGAAAACAAGCAAATGCTGGCGTATTTTACATAGTTTCAGCTGTAATAACGTGGATTCATGTGCAATTGGTGTGCAGTAATGTTAGTATCACTGAAAACAAGCAAATGCTTGCGTATTTTATTTAATTTCAGCTGTAATAATGTGGATTCATGGGCAATTAATGTGCTGTAATGTTAATATCAAGGAAAACAAGCAAATGCATGTGTATTTTAGTTAGGTTCAACTGTAATAACGTGCATTCATGTGCAATTAGTGTGCAGTAATCTTAGTATCACTGAACACAAGTAAATGCATCTTCAATTTACTTAGTTCCAACTGTAATAACGTGGATTCATGTGCAATTAGTGTGCAGTAATGTTAATATCACTGAAAAAAAGCAAATGCATGTGTATTTTAATTAGTTTCAGCATTAATAACGTGGATTCATGTGCAAATGGTGTGCTGTAATGTTAATATCACTGAAAACAAGCAAATGAATATGTATTTTACTTAGTTTCAGGTGTAATAACGTGGATTCATGTGCAATTAGTATGCAGTATTGTTTATACTGAAAACAAGCAAATGCATGTGTATTTTACTTCGTTTTAGCTGTAATATCGTGAATTCAAGTGCAATTAGTGTGCAGTAATGTGAATATCACTAAAAACAAGCAAATGCATGTGTATTTTACTTAGGTTCTGCTGTAATAACGTGAATTCAAGTGCAATTAGTGTGCAGTAATGTTAAAATCACTAAAAACAAGCAAATGCATGTGTATTTTGCTTAGTTTCACCTGTAAAAAAGTAAATTGATATGCATATAGTGTGAATAAACGTTAATCGCCCTGAAAAAAAGCAAAAGCATGTGTATTTCACTTAGTTTCAGCTGTAAAAACGTAAATTCAGGTGTAAGTAGTGTGAATAGATGTTAATATCACTGAAAACAAGCAAATGCATGTGTATTTTACTTAGTTTCAACTATAATAACGTGTATTCATGGGCAATTAGTGTGCAGTAATGTTAATATCACTGAAAACAAGCAAATGCATATGTATTTTACTTAGTTTCAGCTGTAATAACTTGGCTTCAAGTGCAATTAGTGTGCAGTAATGTTAATATCACTGAAAACAAGCAAATGTATGTGTATTTTACTTAGTTTCAGCTGTAATAACATGGATTCATGTGCAATTAGTGTGCGGTATTGTTAATACTGAAAACAAGCAAATGCGTGTGTATTTCACTTAGTTTTAGCTATAATAACGTGCATTCAAGTGCAATTAGTGTGCAGTAATGTTACTATTACTAAAAACAAGCAAATGCATATGTATTTTAATTAGTTTCAACTGTAAAAAAGTAAATTGATGTGCATATAGTGTGAATAAACCTTAATATCACTGAAAACAAGGAAAAGCATGTGTATTTTACTTAGTTTTAGCTGTAATAACGTGCATTCAAGTGCAATTAGTGTGAATGAATCTTAATATCACTGAAAGCAAGCAAATGCATGGGTATTTTACTTACTTTCAAATCTAATAACGTGGATTCATGTGCATTTATTGTGCAGTAATGTTAATATCACTGAAAACAAGCAAATGCATTAGAATCTTACTTAGTTTCAGCTGTAATAACATGGATTCATGTGCAATTAGTGTGCGGTATTGTTAATACTGAAAACAAGCAAATGCGTGTGTATTTCACTTAGTTTTAGCTATAATAACGTGCATTCAAGTGCAATTAGTGTGCAGTAATGTTACTATTACTAAAAACAAGCAAATGCATAAGTATTTTAATTAGTTTCAACTGTAAAAAAGTAAATTGATGTGCATATAGTGTGAATAAACCTTAATATCACTGAAAACAAGGAAAAGCATGTGTATTTTACTTAGTTTTAGCTGTAATAACGTGCATTCAAGTGCAATTAGTGTGAATGAAGCTTAATATCACTGAAAGCAAGCAAATGCATGGGTATTTTACTTACTTTCAAATCTAATAACGTGGATTCATGTGCATTTATTGTGCAGTAATGTTAATATCACTGAAAACAAGCAAATGCATTTGAATCTTACTTATTTCTAGCTGTAATAACGTGGCTTCATGTGCAATTAGTGTGAATGAATCTTAATATCACTGAAAGCATGTGCATTTTGCTTAGTTTAAACTGTGAAAACGTAAATTAATATGCAATTAATGTGGTTGAATGTTAATATCACTGAAAACAAGCAAATGCATATGTATTTTAATTAGTTTCAACTGTAAAAAAGTAAATTGATGTGCATATAGTGTGAATAAACCTTAATATCACTGAAAACAAGGAAAAGCATGTGTATTTTACTTAGTTTCAGCCGTAAAAACGTAATTTCATGTGTAAGTAGTGTGAATAAATGTTAATATCACTGAAAACAAGCAAATGCATTTGAATTTTACTTAGTTTTAGCTGTAATAACGTGCATTCAAGTGCAATTAGTGTGCAGTAATGTTAATATCACTAAAAACAAGCAAATGCATGTGTATTTCGCTTAGTTTGAACTGTGAAAACGTAAATTAATATGCAAGTAATGTGATTGAATGTTAATATCACTGAAAACAAGCAAATGCATGTGTATTTTAATTAGTTTCAACTGTAAAAAAGTAAATTGATGTGCATATAGTGTGAATAAACGTTAATATCACTGAAAACAAGGAAAAGCATGTGTATTTTACTTAGTTTCAGCCGTAAAAACGTAATTTCATGTGTAAGTAGTGTGAATAAATGTTAATATCACTGAAAACAAGCAAATGCTGGCGTATTTTACTTAGTTTCAGCTGTAATAACGTGGATTCATGTGCAATTGGTGTGCAGTAATGTTAGTATCACTGAAAACAAGCAAATGCTTGCGTATTTTATTTAATTTCAGCTGTAATAATGTGGATTCATGGGCAATTAGTGTGCTGTAATGTTAATATCAAGGAAAACAAGCAAATGCATGTGTATTTTAGTTAGGTTCAACTGTAATAACGTGGATTCATGTGCAATTAGTGTGCAATAATCTTAGTATCACTGAACACAAGTAAATGCATCTTCATTTTACTTAGTTCCAACTGTAATAACGTGGATTCATGTGCAATTAGTGTGCAGTAATGTTAATATCACTGAAAAAAAGCAAATGCATGTGTATTTTAATTAGTTTCAGCATTAATAACGTGGATTCATGTGCAAATGGTGTGCTGTAATGTTAATATCACTGAAAACAAGCAAATGAATATGTATTTTACTTAGTTTCAGCTGTAATAACGTGGATTCATGTGCAATTAATATGCAGTATTGTTTATACTGAAAACAAGCAAATGCATGTGTATTTTACTTCGTTTTAGCTGTAATAACGTGAATTCAAGTGCAATTAGTGTGCAGTAATGTTAATATCACTAAAAACAAGCAAATGCATGTGTATTTTACTTAGGTTCAGCTGTAATAACGTGACTTCAAGTGCAATTAGTGTGCAGTAATGTTAATATCACTGAAAACAAGCAAATGCATATGTATTTTACTTAGTTTCAGCTGTAATAACTTGGCTTCAAGTGCAATTAGTGTGCAGTAATGTTAATATCACTGAAAACAAGCAAATGTATGTGTATTTTACTTAGTTTCAGCTGTAATAACATGGATTCATGTGCAATTAGTGTGCGGTATTGTTAATACTGAAAACAAGCAAATGCGTGTGTATTTCACTTAGTTTTAGCTATAATAACGTGCATTCAAGTGCAATTAGTGTGCAGTAATGTTACTATTACTAAAAACAAGCAAATGCATATGTATTTTAATTAGTTTCAACTGTAAAAAAGTAAATTGATGTGCATATAGTGTGAATAAACCTTAATATCACTGAAAACAAGGAAAAGCATGTGTATTTTACTTAGTTTTAGCTGTAATAACGTGCATTCAAGTGCAATTAGTGTGAATGAATCTTAATATCACTGAAAGCAAGCAAATGCATGGGTATTTTACTTACTTTCAAATCTAATAACGTGGATTCATGTGCATTTATTGTGCAGTAATGTTAATATCACTGAAAACAAGCAAATGCATTTGAATCTTACTTAGTTTCAGCTGTAATAACATGGATTCATGTGCAATTAGTGTGCGGTATTGTTAATACTGAAAACAAGCAAATGCGTGTGTATTTCACATAGTTTTAGCTATAATAACGTGGATTCAAGTGCAATTAGTGTGCAGTAATGTTACTATTACTAAAAACAAGCAAATGCATATGTATTTTAATTAGTTTCAACTGTAAAAAAGTAAATTGATGTGCATATAGTGTGAATAAACCTTAATATCACTGAAAACAAGGAAAAGCATGTGTATTTTACTTAGTTTTAGCTGTAATAACGTGCATTCAAGGGCAATTAGTGTGAATGAATCTTAATATCACTGAAAGCAAGCAAATGCATGGGTATTTTACTTACTTTCAAATCTAATAACGTGGATTCATGTGCATTTATTGTGCAGTAATGTTAAAATCACTGAAAACAAGCAAATGCATTTGAATCTTACTTATTTCTAGCTGTAATAACGTGGCTTCATGTGCAATTAGTGTGAATGAATCTTAATATCACTGAAAGCATGTGCATTTTGCTTAGTTTAAACTGTGAAAACGTAAATTAATATGCAATTAATGTGATTGAATGTTAATATCACTGAAAACAAGCAAATGCATATGTATTTTAATTAGTTTCAACTGTAAAAAAGTAAATTGATGTGCATATAGTGTGAATAAACCTTAATATCACTGAAAACAAGGAAAAGCATGTGTATTTTACTTAGTTTCAGCCGTAAAAACGTAATTTCATGTGTAAGTAGTGTGAATAAATGTTAATATCACTGAAAACAAGCAAATGCATTTGAATTTTACTTAGTTTTAGCTGTAATAACGTGCATTCAAGTGCAATTAGTGTGCAGTAATGTTAATATCACTAAAAACAAGCAAATGCATGTGTATTTCGCTTAGTTTGAACTGTGAAAACGTAAATTAATATGCAAGTAATGTGATTGAATGTTAATATCACTGAAAACAAGCAAATGCATGTGTATTTTAATTAGTTTCAACTGTAAAAAAGTAAATTGATGTGCATATAGTGTGAATAAACGTTAATATCACTGAAAACAAGGAAAAGCATGTGTATTTTACTTAGTTTCAGCCGTAAAAACGTAATTTCATGTGTAAGTAGTGTGAATAAATGTTAATATCACTGAAAACAAGCAAATGCTGGCGTATTTTACTTAGTTTCAGCTGTAATAACGTGGATTCGTGTGCAATTGGTGTGCAGTAATGTTAGTATCACTGAAAACAAGCAAATGCTTGCGTATTTTATTTAATTTCAGGTGTAATAATGTGGATTCATGGGCAATTAGTGTGCTGTAATGTTAATATCAAGGAAAACAAGCAAATGCATGTGTATTTTAGTTAGGTTCAACTGTAATAACGTGGATTCATGTGCAATTAGTGTGCAATAATCTTAGTATCTCTGAACACAAGTAAATGCATCTTCATTTTACTTAGTTCCAACTGTAATAACGTGGATTCATGTGCAATTAGTGTGCAGTAATGTTAATATCACTGAAAAAAAGCAAATGCATGTGTATTTTAATTAGTTTCAGCATTAATAACGTGGATTCATGTGCAAATGGTGTGCTGTAATGTTAATATCACTGAAAACAAGCAAATGAATATGCATTTTACTTAGTTTCAGCTGTAATAACGTGGATTCATGTGCAATTAATATGCAGTATTGTTTATACTGAAAACAAGCAAATGCATGTGTATTTTACTTCGTTTTAGCTGTAATAACGTGAATTCAAGTGCAATTAGTGTGCAGTAATGTTAATATCACTGAAAACAAGCAAATGCTTGGGTATTTTATTTAATTTCAGCTGTAATAATGTGGATTCATGGGCAATTAGTGTGCTGTAATGTTAATATCAAGGAAAACAAGCAAATGCATGTGTATTTTAGTTAGGTTCAATTGTAATAACGTGGATTCATGCGCAATTAGTGTGCAGTAATGTTAATATCACTGAAAAAAAAACAAATGCATGTGTATTTTACTTAGTTTCAGCATTAATAACGTGGATTCATGTGCAAATGGTGTGCAGTAATGTTAAGATCACTGAAAACAAGCAAATGAAGATGTATTTTACTTAGTTTCGGCTGTAATAACGTGGATTCATGTGCAATTAGTATGTAGTATTGTTTATACTGAAAACAAGCAAATGCATGTGTATTTTACTTCGTTTTAGCTGTAATAGCGTGAATTCAAGTGCAATTAGTGTGCAGTAATGTTAATATCACTAAAAACAAGCAAATGCATGTGTATTTTACTTAGGTTCAGCTGTAATAACGTGCATTCAAGTGCAATTAGTGTGCAGTAATGTTAATATCACTGAAAACAAGCAAATGCATTTGAATCTTACTTAGTTCTAGCTGTAATAACGTGGCTTCATGTGCAATTAGTGTGAATGAATCTTAATATCACTGAAAGCATGTGCATTTTGCTTAGTTTCAACTGTGAAAACGTAAATTAATATGCAATTAATGTGATTGAATGTTAATATCACTGAAAACAAGCAAAAGCATATGTATTTTAATTAGTTTCAACTGTAAAAAAGTAAATTGATGTGCATATAGTGTGAATAAACCTTAATATCACTGAAAACAAGGAAAAGCATGTGTATTTTACTTAGTTTCAGCCGTAAAAACGTAATTTCATGTGTAAGTAGTGTGAATAAATGTTAATATCACTGAAAACAAGCAAATGCATTTGAATTTTACTTAGTTTTAGCTGTAATAACGTGCATTCAAGTGCAATTAGTGTGCAGTAATGTTAATATCACTAAAAACAAGCAAATGCATGTGTATTTCGCTTAGTTTGAACTGTGAAAACGTAAATTAATATGCAAGTAATGTGATTGAATGTTAATATCACTGAAAACAAGCAAATGCATGTGTATTTTAATTAGTTTCAACTGTAAAAAAGTAAATTGATGTGCATATAGTGTGAATAAACGTTAATATCACTGAAAACAAGGAAAAGCATTAGCTTCATTTTACTTAGTTCCAACTGTAATAACGTGGATTCATGTGCAATTAGTGTGCAGTAATGTTAATATCACTGAAAACAAGCAAATGCATTTGAATCTTACTTAGTTCTAGCTGTAATAACGTGGCTTCATGTGCAATTAGTGTGAATGAATCTTAATATCACTGAAAGCATGTGCATTTTGCTTAGTTTCAACTGTGAAAACGTAAATTAATATGCAATTAATGTGATTGAATGTTAATATCACTGAAAACAAGCAAATGCATATGTATTTTAATTAGTTTCAACTGTAAAAAAGTAAATTGATGTGCATATAGTGTGAATAAACCTTAATATCACTGAAAACAAGGAAAAGCATGTGTATTTTACTTAGTTTCAGCCGTAAAAACGTAATTTCATTTGTAAGTAGTGTGAATAAATGTTAATATCACTGAAAACAAGCAAATGCATTTGAATTTTACTTAGTTTTAGCTGTAATAACGTACATTCAAGTGCAATTAGTGTGCAGTAATGTTAATATCACTAAAAACAAGCAAATGCATGTGTATTTCGCTTAGTTTGAACTGTGAAAACGTAAATTAATATGCAAGTAATGTGATTGAATGTTAATATCACTGAAAACAAGCAAATGCATGTGTATTTTAATTAGTTTCAACTGTAAAAAAGTAAATTGATGTGCATATAGTGTGAATAAACGTTAATATCACTCAAAACAAGGAAAAGCATGTGTATTTTACTTAGTTTCAGCCGTAAAAACGTAATTTCATGTGTAAGTAGTGTGAATAAATGTTAATATCACTGAAAACAAGCAAATGCTGGCGTATTTTACTTAGTTTCAGCTGTAATAACGTGGATTCATGTGCAATTGGTGTGCAGTAATGTTAGTATCACTGAAAACAAGCAAATGCTTGCGTATTTTATTTAATTTCAGCTGTAATAATGTGGATTCATGGGCAATTAGTGTGCTGTAATGTTAATATCAAGGAAAACAAGCAAATGCATGTGTATTTTAGTTAGGTTCAACTGTAATAACGTGGATTCATGTGCAATTAGTGTGCAGTAATCTTAGTATCACTGAACACAAGTAAATGCATCTTCATTTTACTTAGTTTCAGCATTAATAACGTGGATTCATGTGCAAATGGTGTGCTGTAATGTTAATATCACTGAAAACAAGCAAATGAATATGTATTTTACTTAGTTTCAGCTGTAATAACGTGGATTCATGTGCAATTAGTATGCAGTATTGTTTATACTGAAAACAAGCAAATGCATGTGTATTTTACTTCGTTTTAGCTGTAATAACGTGAATTCAAGTGCAATTAGTGTGCAGTAATGTGAATATCACTAAAAACAAGCAAATGCATGTGTATTTTACTTAGGTTCAGCTGTAATAACGTGAATTCAAGTGCAATTAGTGTGCAGTAATGTTAAAATCACTAAAAACAAGCAAATGCATGTGTATTTTGCTTAGTTTCACCTGTAAAAAAGTAAATTGATATGCATATAGTGTGAATAAACGTTAATCGCACTGAAAAAAAGCAAAAGCATGTGTATTTTACTTAGTTTCAGCTGTAAAAACGTAAATTCAGGTGTAAGTAGCGTGAATAGATGATAATATCACTGAAAACAAGGAAAAGCATGTGTATTTTACTTAGTTTCAACTATAATAACGTGGATTCATGGGCAATTAGTGTGCAGTGATGTTAATATCACTGAAAACAAGCAAATGCATGTGTATTTTACTTAGTTTCAGCTGTAAAAACACGGCTTCATTTGCAATTAAGGTTAATGAACAATAATATCACTGAAAACAAGGAAAAGCATGTGTATTTTACTTAGTTTCAGCCGTAAAAACGTAATTTCATGTGTAAGTAGTGTGAATAAATGTTAATATCACTGTAAACAAGCAAATGCTGGCATATTTTACTTAGTTTCAGCTGTAATATCGTGGATTCATGTGCGATTGGTGTGCAGTAATGTTAGTATCACTGAAAACAAGCAAATGCTTGCGTATTTTATTTAATTTCAGCTGTAATAATGTGGATTCATGGGCAATTAGTGTGCTGTAATGTTAATATCAAGGAAAACAAGCAAATGCATGTGTATTTTACTTAGGTTCAGCTGTAATAACGTGGATTCATGTGCAATTAGTGTGCAGTAATCCTAGTATCACTGAACACAAGTAAATGCATCTTCATTTTACTTAGTTCCAACTGTAATAACGTGGATTCATGTGCAATTAGTGTGCAGTAATGTTAATATCACTGAAAACAAGCAAATGCATGTGTATTTTACTTAGTTTCAGCTGTAATAACTTGGCTTCAAGTGCAATTAGTGTGCAGTAATGTTAATACTGAAAACAAGCAAATGCGTGTGTATTTTACTTAGTTTTAGCTGTAATAACGTGCATTCAAGTGCAATTAGTGTGCAGTAATGTTACTATCACTAAAAACAAGCAAATGCATATGTATTTTAATTAGTTTCAACTGTAAAAAAGTAATTTGAAGGGCATATAGAGTGAATAAACCTTAATATCACTGAAAACAAGGAAAAGCATGTGTATTTTACTTAGTTTCAGCCGTAAAAACGTAATTTCATGTGTAAGTAGTGTGAATAAATGTTAATATCACTGAAAAAAAGCAAATGCATTTGAATTTTACTTAGTTTTAGCTGTAATAACGTGCATTCAAGTGCAATTAGTGTGCAGTAATGTTAATATCACTGAAAACAAGCAAATGCATTTGAATCTTACTTAGTTCTAGCTGTAATAACGTGGCTTCATGTGCAATTAGTGTGAATGAATCTTAATATCACTGAAAGCATGTGCATTTTGCTTAGTTTCAACTGTGAAAACGTAAATTAATATGCAATTAATGTGATTGAATGTTAATATCACTGAAAACAAGCAAAAGCATATGTATTTTAATTAGTTTCAACTGTAAAAAAGTAAATTGATGTGCATATAGTGTGAATAAACCTTAATATCACTGAAAACAAGGAAAAGCATGTGTATTTTACTTAGTTTCAGCCGTAAAAACGTAATTTCATGTGTAAGTAGTGTGAATAAATGTTAATATCACTGAAAACAAGCAAATGCATTTGAATTTTACTTAGTTTTAGCTGTAATAACGTGCATTCAAGTGCAATTAGTGTGCAGTAATGTTAATATCACTAAAAACAAGCAAATGCATGTGTATTTCGCTTAGTTTGAACTGTGAAAACGTAAATTAATATGCAAGTAATGTGATTGAATGTTAATATCACTGAAAACAAGCAAATGCATGTGTATTTTAATTAGTTTCAACTGTAAAAAAGTAAATTGATGTGCATATAGTGTGAATAAACGTTAATATCACTGAAAACAAGGAAAAGCATTAGCTTCATTTTACTTAGTTCCAACTGTAATAACGTGGATTCATGTGCAATTAGTGTGCAGTAATGTTAATATCACTGAAAACAAGCAAATGCATATGTATTTTAATTAGTTTCAACTGTAAAAAGTAAATTGATGTGCATATAGTGTGAATAAACCTTAATATCACTGAAAACAAGGAAAAGCATGTGTATTTTACTTAGTTTCAGCCGTAAAAACGTAATTTCATGTGTAATTAGTGTGAATAAATGTTAATATCACTGAAAACAAGCAAATGCATTTGAATTTTACTTAGTTTTAGCTGTAATAACGTACATTCAAGTGCAATTAGTGTGCAGTAATGTTAATATCACTAAAAACAAGCAAATGCATGTGTATTTCGCTTAGTTTGAGCTGTGAAAACGTAAATTAATATGCAAGTAATGTGATTGAATGTTAATATCACTGAAAACAAGCAAATGCATATGTATTTTAATTAGTTTCAACTGTAAAAAAGTAAATTGATGTGCATATAGTGTGAATAAACGTTAATATCACTGAAAACAAGCAAATGCATGTGTATTTTACTTAGTTTCAGCTGTAATAACTTGGCTTCAAGTGCAATTAGTGTGCAGTAATGTTAATACTGAAAACAAGCAAATGCGTGTGTATTTTACTTAGTTTTAGCTGTAATAACGTGCATTCAAGTGCAATTAGTGTGCAGTAATGTTACTATCACTAAAAACAAGCAAATGCATATGTATTTTAATTAGTTTCAACTGTAAAAAAGTAATTTGAAGGGCATATAGAGTGAATAAACCTTAATATCACTGAAAACAAGGAAAAGCATGTGTATTTTACTTAGTTTCAGCCGTAAAAACGTAATTTCATGTGTAAGTAGTGTGAATAAATGTTAATATCACTGAAAAAAAGCAAATGCATTTGAATTTTACTTAGTTTTAGCTGTAATAACGTGCATTCAAGTGCAATTAGTGTGCAGTAATGTTAATATCCCTGAAAACAAGCAAATGCATTTGAATCTTACTTAGTTCTAGCTGTAATAACGTGGCTTCATGTGCAATTAGTGTGAATGAATCTTAATATCACTGAAAGCATGTGCATTTTGCTTAGTTTCAACTGTGAAAACGTAAATTAATATGCAATTAATGTGATTGAATGTTAATATCACTGAAAACAAGCAAAAGCATATGTATTTTAATTAGTTTCAACTGTAAAAAAGTAAATTGATGTGCATATAGTGTGAATAAACCTTAATATCACTGAAAACAAGGAAAAGCATGTGTATTTTACTTAGTTTCAGCCGTAAAAACGTAATTTCATGTGTAAGTAGTGTGAATAAATGTTAATATCACTGAAAACAAGCAAATGCATTTGAATTTTACTTAGTTTTAGCTGTAATAACGTGCATTCAAGTGCAATTAGTGTGCAGTAATGTTAATATCACTAAAAACAAGCAAATGCATGTGTATTTCGCTTAGTTTGAACTGTGAAAACGTAAATTAATATGCAAGTAATGTGATTGAATGTTAATATCACTGAAAACAAGCAAATGCATGTGTATTTTAATTAGTTTCAACTGTAAAAAGTAAATTGATGTGCATATAGTGTGAATAAACGTTAATATCACTGAAAACAAGGAAAAGCATTAGCTTCATTTTACTTAGTTCCAACTGTAATAACGTGGATTCATGTGCAATTAGTGTGCAGTAATGTTAATATCACTGAAAACAAGCAAATGCATATGTATTTTAATTAGTTTCAACTGTAAAAAAGTAAATTGATGTGCATATAGTGTGAATAAACCTTAATATCACTGAAAACAAGGAAAAGCATGTGTATTTTACTTAGTTTCAGCCGTAAAAACGTAATTTCATGTGTAATTAGTGTGAATAAATGTTAATATCACTGAAAACAAGCAAATGCATTTGAATTTTACTTAGTTTTAGCTGTAATAACGTACATTCAAGTGCAATTAGTGTGCAGTAATGTTAATATCACTAAAAACAAGCAAATGCATGTGTATTTCGCTTAGTTTGAGCTGTGAAAACGTAAATTAATATGCAAGTAATGTGATTGAATGTTAATATCACTGAAAACAAGCAAATGCATATGTATTTTAATTAGTTTCAACTGTAAAAAAGTAAATTGATGTGCATATAGTGTGAATAAACGTTAATATCACTGAAAACAAGTAAAAGCATGTGTATTTTACTTAGTTTCAGCCGTAAAAACGTAATTTCATGTGTAAGTAGTGTGAATAAATGTTAATATCACTGAAAACAAGCAAATGCTGGCGTATTTTACTTAGTTTCAGCTGTAATAACGTGGATTCATGTGCAATTGGTGTGCAGTAATGTTAGTATCACTGAAAACAAGCAAATGCTTGCGTATTTTATTTAATTTCAGCTGTAATAATGTGGATTCATGGGCAATTAGTGTGCTGTAATGTTAATATCAAGGAAAACAAGCAAATGCATGTGTATTTTAGTTAGGTTCAACTGTAATAACGTGGATTCATGTGCAATTAGTGTGCAGTAATCTTAGTATCACTGAACACAAGTAAATGCATCTTCATTTTACTTAGTTTCAGCATTAATAACGTGGATTCATGTGCAAATGGTGTGCTGTAATGTTAATATCACTGAAAACAAGCAAATGAATATGTATTTTACTTAGTTTCAGCTGTAATAACGTGGATTCATGTGCAATTAGTATGCAGTATTGTTTATACTGAAAACAAGCAAATGCATGTGTATTTTACTTCGTTTTAGCTGTAATAACGTGAATTCAAGTGCGATTAGTGTGCAGTAATGTGAATATCACTAAAAACAAGCAAATGCATGTGTATTTTACTTAGGTTCAGCTGTAATAACGTGAATTCAAGTGCAATTAGTGTGCAGTAATGTTAAAATCACTAAAAACAAGCAAATGCATGTGTATTTTGCTTAGTTTCACCTGTAAAAAAGTAAATTGATATGCATATGGTGTGAATAAACGTTAATCGCACTGAAAAAAAGCAAAAGCATGTGTATTTTACTTAGTTTCAGCTGTAAAAACGTAAATTCAGGTGTAAGTAGCGTGAATAGATGTTAATATCACTGAAAACAAGCAAATGCATGTGTATTTTACTTAGTTTCAACTATAATAACGTGGATTCATGGGCAATTAGTGTGCAGTAATGTTAATATCACTGAAAACAAGCAAATGCATGTGTATTTTACTTAGTTTCAGCTGTAAAAACACGGCTTCATTTGCAATTAAGGTTAATGAACAATAATATCACTGAAAACAAGGAAAAGCATGTGTATTTTACTTAGTTTCAGCCGTAAAAACGTAATTTCATGTGTAAGTAGTGTGAATAAATGTTAATATCACTGTAAACAAGCAAATGCTGGCATATTTTACTTAGTTTCAGCTGTAATAACGTGGATTCATGTGCGATTGGTGTGCAGTAATGTTAGTATCACTGAAAACAAGCAAATGCTTGCGTATTTTATTTAATTTCAGCTGTAATAATGTGGATTCATGGGCAATTAGTGTGCTGTAATGTTAATATCAAGGAAAACAAGCAAATGCATGTGTATTTTACTTAGGTTCAGCTGTAATAACGTGGATTCATGTGCAATTAGTGTGCAGTAATCCTAGTATCACTGAACACAAGTAAATGCATCTTCATTTTACTTAGTTCCAACTGTAATAACGTGGATTCATGTGCAATTAGTGTGCAGTAATGTTAATATCACTGAAAAAAAGCAAATGCATGTGTATTTTACTTAGTTTCAGCATTAATAACGTGGATTCATGTGCAAAAGGTGTGCAGTAATGTTAATATCACTGAAAACAAGCAAATGAATATGTATTTTACTTAGTTTCAGCTGTAATAACGTGGATTCATGTGCAATTAGTATGCAGTATTGTTTATACTGAAAACAAGCAAATGCATGTGTATTTTACTTCGTTTTAGCTGTAATAACGTGAAATCAAGTGCAATTAGTGTGCAGTAATGTTAATATCACTGAAAACAAGCAAATGCTTGTGCATTTTGCTTGTTTTCAACTGTGAAAACGTAAATTAATATGCAATTAATGTGATTGAATGTTAATATCACTGAAAACAAGCAAATGCATGTGTATTTTAATTAGTTTCAACTGTAAAAAAGTAAATTGATGAGCCTATAGTGTGAAAAAACGTTAATATCACTGAAAACATGGAAAAGCATGTGTATTTTACTTAGTTTCAGCCGTAAAAACGTAATTTCATGTGTAAGTAGTGTGAATAAATGTTAATATCACTGAAAAAAAGCAAACGCATTTCTATTTTACTTAGTTTTAGCTGTAATAACGTGCATTCAAGTGCAATTAGTGTGCAGTAATGTTAATATCACTAAAAACAAGCAAATGCATGTGTATTTTGCTTAGTTTCAAATGTGAAAACGTAAATTAATATGCAATTAATGTGATTGAATGTTAATATCACTGAAAACAAGCAAATGCATGTGTATTCTAATTAGTTTCAACTGTAAAAAAGTAAATTGAAGTGCATATAGTGTAAATTAACGTTAATATCACTGAAAACAAGGAAAAGCATGTGTATTTTACTTAGTTTCAGCGGTAAAAACGTAATTTCATGGGTAAGTAGTGTGAATAAATGTTAATATCACTGTAAACAAGCAAATGCTGGCATATTTTACTTAGTTTCAGCTGTAATAACGTGGATTCATGTGCAATTGGTGTGCAGTAATGTTAGTATCACTGAAAACAAGCAAATGCTTGCGTATTTTATTTAATTTCAGCTGTAATAATGTGGATTCATGGGCAATTAGTGTGCTGTAATGTTAATATCAAGGAAAACAAGCAAATGCATGTGTATTTTACTTAGGTTAAGCTGTAATAACGTGGATTCATGTGCAATTAGTGTGCAGTAATCCTAGTATCACTGAACACAAGTAAATGCATCTTCATTTTACTTAGTTCCAACTGTAATAACGTGGATTCATGTGCAATTAGTGTGCAGTAATGTTAATATCACTGAAAAAAAGCAAATGCATGTGTATTTTACTTAATTTCAGCATTAATAACGTGGATTCATGTGCAAATGGTGTGCAGTAATGTTAATATCACTGAAAACAAGCAAACGAATATGTATTTTACTTAGTTTCAGCTGTAATAACGTGGATTCATGTGCAATTAGTATGCAGTATTGTTTATACTGAAAACAAGCAAATGCATGTGTATTTTACTTCGTTTTAGCTGTAATAACGTGAATTCAAGTGCAATTAGTGTGCAGTAATGTTAATATAACTGAAAACAAGCAAATGCTTGCGTATTTTATTTAATTTCAGCTGTAATAATGTGGATTCATGGGCAATTAGTGTGCTGTAATGTTATTATCAAGGAAAACAAGCAAATGCATGTGTATTTTAGTTAGGTTCAACTGTAATAACGTGGATTCATGTGCAATTAGTGTGCAGTAATCTTAGTATCACTGAACACAAGTAAATGCATCTTCATTTTACTTAGTTCCAACTGTAATAACGTGGATTCATGCGCAATTAGTGTGCAGTAATGTTAATATCACTGAAAAAAAACAAATGCATGTGTATTTTACTTAGTTTCAGCATTAATAACGTGGATTCATGTGCAAATGGTGTGCTGTAATGTTAATATCACTGAAAACAAGCAAATGAATATGTATTTTACTTAGTTTCGGCTGTAATAACGTGGATTCATGTGCAATTAGTATGCAGTATTGTTTATACTGAAAACAAGCAAATGCATGTGTATTTTACTTCGTTTTAGCTGTAATAATGTGAATTCAAGTGCAATTAGTGTGCAGTAATGTTAATATCACTAAAAACAAGCAAATGCATGTGTATTTTACTTAGGTTGAGCTGTAATAACGTGAATTCAAGTGCAATTAGTGTGCAGTAATGTTAAAATCACTAAAAACAAGAAAATGCATGTGTATTTTGCTTAGTTTCACCTGTAAAAAAGTAAATTGATGTGCATATAGTGTGAATAAACGTTAATCGCACTGAAAAAAAGCAAAAGCATGTGTAATTTACTTAGTTTCAGCTGTAAAAACGTAAATTCATGGGCAATTAGTGTGCAGTAATGTTAATATCACTGAAAACAAGCAAATGCATGTGTATTTTACTTAGTTTCAGCTGTAATAACTTGGCTTCAAGTGCAATTAGTGTGCAGTAGGGTAAATACTGAAAACAAGCAAATGTGTGTGTATTTTACTTAGTTTTAGCTGTAATAACGTGCATTCAAGTGCAATTAGTGTGCAGTAATGTTACTATCACTAAAAACAAGCAAATGCATATGTATTTTAACTAGTTTCAACTGTAAAAAAGTAATTTGATGTGCATATAGTGTGAATAAACCTTAATATCACTAAAAACAAGGAAAAGCATGTGTATTTTACTTAGTTTCAGCAGTAAAAACGTAATTTCATGTGTAAGTAGTGTGAATAAATGTTAATATCACTGAAAACAAGCAAATGCATTTGAATTTTACTTAGTTTTAGCTGTAATAACGTGCATTCAAGTGCAATTAGTGTGCAGTAATGTTAATATCACTGAAAACAAGCAAATGCATTTGAATCTTACTTAGTTCTAGCTGTAATAACGTGGCTTCATGTGCAATTAGTGTGAATGAATCTTAATATCACTGAAAGCATGTGCATTTTGCTTAGTTTCAACTGTGAAAACGTAAATTAATATGCAATTAATGTGATTGAATGTTAATATCACTGAAAACAAGCAAATGCATATGTATTTTAATTAGTTTCAACTGTAAAAAAGTAAATTGATGTGCATATAGTGTGAATAAGCCTTAATATCACTGAAACAAGGAAAAGCATGTGTATTTTACTTAGTTTCAGCCGTAAAAACGTAATTTCATGTGTAAGTAGTGTGAATAAATGTTAATATCACTGAAAACAAGCAAATGCATTTGAATTTTACTTAGTTTTAGCTGTAATAACGTGCATTCAAGTGCAATTAGTGTGCAGTAATGTTAATATCACTAAAAACAAGCAAATGCATGTGTATTTCGCTTAGTTTGAACTGTGAAAACGTAAATTAATATGCAAGTAATGTGATTGAATGTTAATATCACTGAAAACAAGCAAATGCATGTGTATTTTAATTAGTTTCAACTGTAAAAAAGTAAATTGATGTGCATATAGTGTGAATAAACGTTAATATCACTGAAAACAAGGAAAAGCATGTGTATTTTACTTAGTTTCAGCCGTAAAAACGTAATTTCATGTGTAAGTAGTGTGAATAAATGTTAATATCACTGAAAACAAGCAAATGCTGGCGTATTTTACTTAGTTTCAGCTGTAATAACGTGGATTCATGTGCAATTGGTGTGCAGTAATGTTAGTATCACTGAAAACAAGCAAATGCTTGCGTATTTTATTTAATTTCAGCTGTAATAATGTGGATTCATGGGCAATTAGTGTGCTGTAATGTTAATATCAAGGAAAACAAGCAAATGCATGTGTATTTTAGTTAGGTTCAACTGTAATAACGTGGATTCATGTGCAATTAGTGTGCAGTAATCTTAGTATCACTGAACACAAGTAAATGCATCTTCATTTTACTTAGTTCCAACTGTAATAACGTGGATTCATGTGCAATTAGTGTGCAGTAATGTTAATATCACTGAAAAAAAGCAAATGCATGTGTATTTTAATTAGTTTCAGCATTAATAACGTGGATTCATGTGCAAATGGTGTGCTGTAATGTTAATATCACTGAAAACAAGCAAATGAATATGTATTTTACTTAGTTTCAGCTGTAATAACGTGTATTCATGTGCAATTAGTATGCAGTATTGTTTATACTGAAAACAAGCAAATGCATGTGTATTTTACTTCGTTTTAGCTGTAATAACGTGAATTCAAGTGCAATTAGTGTGCAGTAATGTGAATATCACTAAAAACAAGCAAATGCATGTGTATTTTACTTAGGTTCAGCTGTAATAACGTGAAATCAAGTGCAATTAGTGTGCAGTAATGTTAAAATCGCTAAAAACAAGCAAATGCATGTGTATTTTGCTTAGTTTCACCTGTAAAAAAGTAAATTGATATGCATATAGTGTGAATAAACGTTAATCGCACTGAAAAAAAGCAAAAGCATGTGTATTTTACTTAGTTTCAGCTGTAAAAACGTAAATTCAGGTGTAAGTAGTGTGAATAGATGTTAATATCACTGAAAACAAGCAAATGCATGTGTATTTTACTTAGTTTCAACTATAATAACGTGGATTCATGGGCAATTAGTGTGCAGTAATGTTAATATCACTGAAAACAAGCAAATGCATGTGTATTTTACTTAGTTTCAGCTGTAAAAACACGGCTTCATTTGCAATTAAGGTTAATGAACGTTAATATCACTGAAAACAAGGAAGAGCATGTGTATTTTACTTAGTTTCAGCCGTAAAAACGTAATTTCATGTGTAAGTAGTGTGAATAAATGTTAATATCACTGTAAACAAGCAAATGCTGGCATATTTTACTTAGTTTCAGCTGTAATATCGTGGATTCATGTGCGATTGGTGTGCAGTAATGTTAGTATCACTGAAAACAAGCAAATGCTTGCGTATTTTATTTAATTTCAGCTGTAATAATGTGGATTCATGGGCAATTAGTGTGCTGTAATGTTAATATCAAGGAAAACAAGCAAATGCATGTGTATTTTACTTAGGTTCAGCTGTAATAACGTGGATTCATGTGCAATTAGTGTGCAGTAATCCTAGTATCACTGAACACAAGTAAATGCATCTTCATTTTACTTAGTTCCAACTGTAATAACGTGGATTCATGTGCAATTAGTGTGCAGTAATGTTAGTATCACTGAAAAAAAGCAAATGCATGTGTATTTTACTTAGTTTCAGCATTAATAACGTGGATTCATGTCCAAATGGTGTGCAGTAATGTTAATATCACTGAAAACAAGCAAATGAATATGTATTTTACTTAGTTTCAGCTGTAATAACGTGGATTCATGTGCAATTAGTATGCAGTATTGTTTATACTGAAAACAAGCAAATGCATGTGTATTTTACTTCGTTTTAGCTGTAATAACGTGAAATCAAGTGCAATTAGTGTGCAGTAATGTTAATATCACTGAAAACAAGCAAATGCTTGTGCATTTTGCTTAGTTTCAACTGTGAAAACGTAAATTAATATGCAATTAATGTGATTGAATGTTAATATCACTGAAAACAAGCAAATGCATATGTATTTTAATTAGTTTCAACTGTAAAAAAGTAAATTGATGTGCATATAGTGTGAATAAGCCTTAATATCACTGAAAACAAGGAAAAGCATGTGTATTTTACTTAGTTTCAGCCGTAAAAACGTAATTTCATGTGTAAGTAGTGTGAATAAATGTTAATATCACTGAAAACAAGCAAATGCATTTGAATTTTACTTAGTTTTAGCTGTAATAACGTGCATTCAAGTGCAATTAGTGTGCAGTAATGTTAATATCACTAAAAACAAGCAAATGCATGTGTATTTCGCTTAGTTTGAACTGTGAAAACGTAAATTAATATGCAAGTAATGTGATTGAATGTTAATATCACTGAAAACAAGCATATGCATGTGTATTTTAATTAGTTTCAACTGTAAAAAAGTAAATTGATGTGCATATAGTGTGAATAAACGTTAATATCACTGAAAACAAGGAAAAGCATGTGTATTTTACTTAGTTTCAGCCGTAAAAACGTAATTTCATGTGTAAGTAGTGTGAATAAATGTTAATATCACTGAAAACAAGCAAATGCTGGCGTATTTTACTTAGTTTCAGCTGTAATAACGTGGATTCATGTGCAATTGGTGTGCAGTAATGTTAGTATCACTGAAAACAAGCAAATGCTTGCGTATTTTATTTAATTTCAGCTGTAATAATGTGGATTCATGGGCAATTAGTGTGCTGTAATGTTAATATCAAGGAAAACAAGCAAATGCATGTGTATTTTAGTTAGGTTCAACTGTAATAACGTGGATTCATGTGCAATTAGTGTGCAGTAATCTTAGTATCACTGAACACAAGTAAATGCATCTTCATTTTACTTAGTTCCAACTGTAATAACGTGGATTCATGTGCAATTAGTGTGCAGTAATGTTAATATCACTGAAAAAAAGCAAATGCATGTGTATTTTAATTAGTTTCAGCATTAATAACGTGGATTCATGTGCAAATGGTGTGCTGTAATGTTAATATCACTGAAAACAAGCAAATGAATATGTATTTTACTTAGTTTCAGCTGTAATAACGTGTATTCATGTGCAATTAGTATGCAGTATTGTTTATACTGAAAACAAGCAAATGCATGTGTATTTTACTTCGTTTTAGCTGTAATAACGTGAATTCAAGTGCAATTAGTGTGCAGTAATGTGAATATCACTAAAAACAAGCAAATGCATGTGTATTTTACTTAGGTTCAGCTGTAATAACGTGAAATCAAGTGCAATTAGTGTGCAGTAATGTTAAAATCGCTAAAAACAAGCAAATGCATGTGTATTTTGCTTAGTTTCACCTGTAAAAAAGTAAATTGATATGCATATAGTGTGAATAAACGTTAATCGCACTGAAAAAAAGCAAAAGCATGTGTATTTTACTTAGTTTCAGCTGTAAAAACGTAAATTCAGGTGTAAGTAGTGTGAATAGATGTTAATATCACTGAAAACAAGCAAATGCATGTGTATTTTACTTAGTTTCAACTATAATAACGTGGATTCATGGGCAATTAGTGTGCAGTAATGTTAATATCACTGAAAACAAGCAAATGCATGTGTATTTTACTTAGTTTCAGCTGTAAAAACACGGCTTCATTTGCAATTAAGGTTAATGAACGTTAATATCACTGAAAACAAGGAAGAGCATGTGTATTTTACTTAGTTTCAGCCGTAAAAACGTAATTTCATGTGTAAGTAGTGTGAATAAATGTTAATATCACTGTAAACAAGCAAATGCTGGCATATTTTACTTAGTTTCAGCTGTAATATCGTGGATTCATGTGCGATTGGTGTGCAGTAATGTTAGTATCACTGAAAACAAGCAAATGCTTGCGTATTTTATTTAATTTCAGCTGTAATAATGTGGATTCATGGGCAATTAGTGTGCTGTAATGTTAATATCAAGGAAAACAAGCAAATGCATGTGTATTTTACTTAGGTTCAGCTGTAATAACGTGGATTCATGTGCAAATAGTGTGCAGTAATCCTAGTATCACTGAACACAAGTAAATGCATCTTCATTTTACTTAGTTCCAACTGTAATAACGTGGATTCATGTGCAATTAGTGTGCAGTAATGTTAGTATCACTGAAAAAAAGCAAATGCATGTGTATTTTACTTAGTTTCAGCATTAATAACGTGGATTCATGTCCAAATGGTGTGCAGTAATGTTAATATCACTGAAAACAAGCAAATGAATATGTATTTTACTTAGTTTCAGCTGTAATAACGTGGATTCATGTGCAATTAGTATGCAGTATTGTTTATACTGAAAACAAGCAAATGCATGTGTATTTTACTTCGTTTTAGCTGTAATAACGTGAAATCAAGTGCAATTAGTGTGCAGTAATGTTAATATCACTGAAAACAAGCAAATGCTTGTGCATTTTGCTTAGTTTCAACTGTGAAAACGTAAATTAATATGCAATTAATGTGATTGAATGTTAATATCACTGAAAACAAGCAAATGCATGTGTATTTTAATTAGTTTCAACTGTAAAAAAGTAAATTGATGAGCCTATAGTGTGAATAAACGTTAATATCACTGAAAACAAGGAAAAGCATGTGTATTTTACTTAGTTTCAGCCGTAAAAACGTAATTTCATGTGTAAGTAGTGTGAATAAATGTTAATATCACTGAAAACAAGCAAACGCATTTTTATTTTACTTAGTTTTAGCTGTAATAAGTGCATTCAAGTGCAATTAGTGTGCAGTAATGTTAATATCACTAAAAACAAGCAAATGCATGTGTATTTTGCTTAGTTTCAACTGTGAAAACGTAAATTAATATGCAATTAATGTGATTGAATGTTAATATCACTGAAAACAAGCAAATGCATGTGTATTTTAATTACTTTCAACTGTAAAAAAGTAAATTGATGTGCATATAGTGTGAATAAACGTTAATATCACTGAAAACAAGGAAAAGCATGTGTATTTTACTTAGTTTCAGCCGTAAAAACGTAATTTCATGTGTAAGTAGTGTGAATAAATGTTAATATCACTGTAAACAAGCAAATGCTGGCATATTTTACTTAGTTTCAGCTGTAATAACGTGGATTCATGTGCAATTGGTGTGCAGTAATGTTAGTATCACTGAAAACAAGCAAATGCTTGCGTATTTTATTTAATTTCAGCTGTAATAATGTGGATTCATGGGCAATTAGTGTGCTGTAATGTTAATATCAAGGAAAACAAGCAAATGCATGTGTATTTTACTTAGGTTCAGCTGTAATAACGTGGATTCATGTGCAATTAGTGTGCAGTAATCCTAGTATCACTGAACACAAGTAAATGCATCTTCATTTTACTTAGTTCCAACTGTAATAACGTGGATTCATGTGCAATTAGTGTGCAGTAATGTTAATATCACTGAAAAAAAGCAAATGCATGTGTATTTTACTTAGTTTCAGCATTAATAACGTGGATTCATGTCCAAATGGTGTGCAGTAATGTTAATATCACTGAAAACAAGCAAATGAATATGTATTTTACTTAGTTTCAGCTGTAATAACGTGGATTCATGTGCAATTAGTATGCAGTATTGTTTATACTGAAAACAAGCAAATGCATGTGTATTTTACTTCGTTTTAGCTGTAATAACGTGAAATCAAGTGCAATTAGTGTGCAGTAATGTTAATATCACTGAAAACAAGCAAATGCTTGTGCATTTTGCTTAGTTTCAACTGTGAAAACGTAAATTAATATGCAATTAATGTGATTGAATGTTAATATCACTGAAACAAGCAAATGCATGTGTATTTTAATTAGTTTCAACTGTAAAAAAGTAAATTGATGAGCCTATAGTGTGAAGAAACGTTAATATCACTGAAAACAAGGAAAAGCATGTGTATTTTACTTAGTTTCAGCCGTAAAAACGTAATTTCATGTGTAAGTAGTGTGAATAAATGTTAATATCACTGAAAACAAGCAAACGCATTTTTATTTTACTTAGTTTTAGCTGTAATAAGTGCATTCAAGTGCAATTAGTGTGCAGTAATGTTAATATCACTAAAAACAAGCAAATGCATGTGTATTTTGCTTAGTTTCAACTGTGAAAACGTAAATTAATATGCAATTAATGTGATTGAATGTTAATATCACTGAAAACAAGCAAATGCATGTGTATTTTAATTACTTTCAACTGTAAAAAAGTAAATTGATGTGCATATAGTGTGAATAAACGTTAATATCACTGAAAACAAGGAAAAGCATGTGTATTTTACTTAGTTTCAGCCGTAAAAACGTAATTTCATGTGTAAGTAGTGTGAATAAATGTTAATATCACTGTAAACAAGCAAATGCTGGCATATTTTACTTAGTTTCAGCTGTAATAACGTGGATTCATGTGCAATTGGTGTGCAGTAATGTTAGTATCACTGAAAACAAGCAAATGCTTGCGTATTTTATTTAATTTCAGCTGTAATAATGTGGATTCATGGGAAATTAGTGTGCTGTAATGTTAATATCAAGGAAAACAAGCAAATGCATGTGTATTTTACTTAGGTTCAGCTGTAATAACGTGGATTCATGTGCAATTAGTGTGCAGTAATCCTAGTATCACTGAACACAAGTAAATGCATCTTCATTTTACTTAGTTCCAACTGTAATAACGTGGATTCATGTGCAATTAGTGTGCAGTAATGTTAATATCACTGAAAAAAAGCAAAGCATGTGTATTTTATTTAGTTTCAGCATTAATAACGTGGATTCATGTGCAAATGGTGTGCAGTAATGTTAATATCACTGAAAACAATCAAATGAATATGTATTTTACTTAGTTTCAGCTGTAATAACGTGGATTCATGTGCAATTAGTATGCAGTATTGTTTATACTGAAAACAAGCAAATGCATGTGTATTTTACTTCGTTTTAGCTGTAATAACGTGAAATCAAGTGCAATTAGTGTGCAGTAATGTTAATATCACTGAAAACAAGCAAATGCTTGCGTATTTTATTTAATTTCAGCTGTAATAATGTGGATTCATGGGCAATTAGTGTGCTGTAATGTTAATATCAAGGAAAATAAGCAAATGCATGTGTATTTTAGTTAGGTTCAACTGAAATAACGTGGATTCATGTGCAATTAGTGTGCAGTAATCTTAGTATCACTGAAGACAAGTAAATGCATCTTCATTTTACTTAGTTCCAACTGTAATAACGTGGATTCATGCGCAATTAGTGTGCAGTAATGTTAATATCACTGAAAAAAAACAAATGCATGTGTATTTTACTTAGTTTCAGCATTAATAACGTGGATTCATGTGCAAATGGTGTGCAGTAATGTTAATATCACTGAAAACAAGCAAATGAATATGTATTTTACTTAGTTTCGGCTGCAATAACGTGGATTCATGTGCAGTTAGTATGCAGTATTGTTTATACTGAAAACAAGCAAATGCATGTGTATTTTACTTCGTTTTAGCTGTAATAACGTGAATTCAAGTGCAATTAGTGTGCAGTAATGTTAATATCACTAAAAACAAGCAAATGCATGTGTATTTTACTTAGGTTCAGCTGTAATAACGTGAATTCAAGTGCAATTAGTGTGCAGTAATGTTAAAATCACTAAAAACAAGAAAATGCATGTGTATTTTGCTTAGTTTCACCTGTAAAAAAGTAAATTGATGTGCATATAGTGTGAATAAACGTTAATCGCACTGAAAAAAAGCAAAAGCATGTGTAATTTACTTAGTTTCAGCTGTAAAAACGTAAATTCAGGTGTAAGTAGTGTGAATAGATGTTAATATCACTGAAAACAAGCAAATGCATGTGTATTTTACTTAGTTTCAACTATAATAACGTGGATTCATGGGCAATTAGTGTGCAGTAATGTTAATATCACTGAAAACAAGCAAATGCATGTGTATTTTACTTAGTTTCAGCTGTAATAACTTGGCTTCAAGTGCAATTAGTGTGCAGTAATGTTAATACCAATAAAAACAAGCAAATGCATTTGTATTTTACTTAGTTTCAGCTGTAAAAACAGGGCTTCATTTGCAATTAAGGTTAATGAAAGTTAAGATCACTGAAAACAAGCAAATGCATGTGTAGTTTACTTAGTTTCAACTGTAAAAACGTAACTTAATGTGCAGTTAATGTGAATGAATGTGAATGTCACTGCAAACAAGGAAATGCATGTGTATTTTACTTAGTTTCAGCTGTAATAACTTGGCTTCAAGTGCAATTAGTGTGCAGTAATGTTAATACCACTGAAAACAAGCAAATGTATGTGTATTTTACTAAGTTTCAGCTGTAATAACATGGATTCATGTGCAATTAGTGTGCGGTATTGTTAATACTGAAAACAAGCAAATGCGTGTGTATTTTACTTAGTTTTAGCTGTAATAACGTGCATTCAAGTGCAATTAGTGTGCAGTAATGTTAATATCACTAAAAACAAGCAAATGCATGTGTATTTCGCTTAGTTTGAACTGTAAAAACGTAAATTAATATGCAAGTAATGTGATTGAATGTTAATATCACTGAAAACAAGCAAATGCATGTGTATTTTAATTAGTTTCAACTGTAAAAAAGTAAATTGATGTGCATATAGTGTGAATAAACGTTAATATCACTGAAAACAAGGAAAAGCATGTGTATTTTACTTAGTTTCAGCCGTAAAAACGTAGTTTCATGTGTAAGTAGTGTGAATAAATGTTAATATCACTGAAAACAAGCAAATGCTGGCGTATTTTACTTAGTTTCAGCTGTAATAACGTGGATTCATGTGCAATTGGTGTGCAGTAATGTTAGTATCACTGAAAACAAGCAAATGCTTGCGTATTTTATTTAATTTCAGCTGTAATAATGTGGATTCATGGGCAATTAGTGTGCTGTAATGTTAATATCAAGGAAAACAAGCAAATGCATGTGTATTTTAGGTAGGTTCAACTGTAATAACGTGGAATCATGTGCAATTAGTGTGCAGTAATCTTAGTATCACTGAACACAAGTAAATGCATCTTCATTTTACTTAGTTCCAACTGTAATAACGTGGATTCATGTGCAATTAGTGTGCAGTAATGTTAATATCCCTGAAAAAAAGCAAATGCATGTGTATTTTACTTAGTTTCAGCATTAATAACGTGGATTCATGTGCAAATGGTGTGCAGTAATGTTAATATCACTGAAAACAAGCAAATGAATATGTATTTTACTTAGTTTCAGCTGTAATAACGTGGATTCATGTGCAATTAGTATGCAGTATTGTTTATACTGAAAACAAGCAAATGGATGTGTATTTTACTTCGTTTTAGCTGTAATAACGTGAATTCAAGTGCAATTAGTGTGCAGTAATGTTAATATCACTAAAAACAAGCAAATGCATGTGTATTTTACTTAGGTTCAGCTGTAATAACGTGAATTCAAGTGCATATAGTGTGAATAAACGTTAATCGGACTGAAAAAAAGCAAAAGCATGTGTATTTTACTTAGTTTCAGCTGTAAAAACGTAAATTCAGGCGTAAGTAGTGTGAATAGATGTTAATATCACTGAAAACAAGCAAATGCATGTGTATTTTACTTAGTTTCAACTATAATAACGTGGATTCATGGGCAATTAGTGTGCAGTAATGTTAATATCACTGAAAACAAGCAAATGCATGTGTATTTTACTTAGTTTCAGCTGTAATAACTTGGCTTCAAGTGCAATTAGTGGGCAGTAATGTTAATACCACTGAAAACAAGCAAATGTATGTGTATTTTACTTAGTTTCAGCTGTAGTAACATGGATTCATGTGCAAATAGTGTGCGGTATTGTTAATACTGAAAACAAGCAAATGCGTGTGTATTTTACTTAGTTTCAACTGTGAAAACGTAAATTAATATGCAATTAATGTGATTGAATGTTAATATCACTGAAAACAAGCAAATGCATGTGTATTTTAATTAGTTTCAACTGTAAAAAAGTAAATTGATGAGCCTATAGTGTGAATAAACGTTAATATCACTGAAAACAAGGAAAAGCATGTGTATTTTACTTAGTTTCAGCCGTAAAAACGTAATTTCATGTGTAAGTAGTGTGAATAAATGTTAATATCACTGAAAACAAGCAAATGCATTTGTATTTTACTTAGTTTTAGCTGTAATAACGTGCATTCAAGTGCAATTAGTGTGCAGTAATGTTAATATCACTAAAAACAAGCAAATGCATGTGTATTTTGCTTAGTTTCAACTGTGAAAACGTAAATTAATATGCAATTAATGTGATTAATGTGATATGCAAAAAATTCAGGCGTAAGTAGTGTGAATAGATGTTAATATCACTGAAAACAAGCAAATGCATGTGTATTTTACTTAGTTTCAGCTGTAATAACTTGGCTTCAAGTGCAATTAGTGTGCAGTAATGTTAATACCACTGAAAACTTGCAAATGTATGTGTATTTTACTTAGTTTCTGCTGTAGTAACATGGATTCATGTGCAAATAGTGTGCGGTATTGTTAATACTGAAAACAAGCAAATGCATGTGCATTTTGCTTAGTTTCAACTGTGAAAACGTAAATTAATATGCAATTAATGTGATTGAATGTTAATATCACTGAAAACAAGCAAATGCATGCGTATTTTAATTAGTTTCAACTGTAAAAAAGTAAATTGATGAGCCTATAGTGTGAATAAACGTTAATATCACTGAAAACAAGGAAAAGCATGTGTATTTTACTTAGTTTCAGCCGTAAAAACGTAATTTCATGTGTAAGTAGTGTGAATAAATGTTAATATCACTGAAAACAAGCAAATGCATTTGTATTTTACTTACTTTTAGCTGTAATAACGTGCATTCAAGTGCAATTAGTGTGCAGTAATGTTACTATCACTAAAAACAAGCAAATGCATGTGTATTTTGCTTAGTTTCAACTGTGAAAACGTAAATTAATATTCAATTAATGTGATTAATGTTACATGCAAAAAATTCAGGCGTAAGTAGTGTGAATAGATGTTAATATCACTGAAAACAAGCAAATGCATGTGTATTTTACTTAGTTTCAACTATAATAACGTGGATTCATGGGCAATTAGTGTGCAGTAATGTTAATATCACTGAAAACAAGCAAATCCATGTGTATTTTACTTAGTTTCAGCTGTAATAACTTGGCTTCAAGTGCAATTAGTGTGCAGTAATGTTAATACCACTGAAAACAAGCAAATGTATGTGTATTTTAATTACTTTCAACTGTAAAAAAGTAAATTGATGTGCCTATAGTGTGAATAAACGTTAATATCACTGAAAACAAGGAAAAGCATGTCTATTTTACTTAGTTTCAGCCGTAAAAACGTAATTTCATGTGTAAGTAGTGTGAATAAATGTTAATATCACTGAAAACAAGCAAATGCATTTGTATTTTACTTAGTTTCAGCTGTAAAAACACGGCTTCATTTGCAATTAAGGTTAATGAACGTTGATATCACTGAAAACAAGGAAAAGCATGTGTATTTTACTTAGTTTCAGCTGTAAAAACGTAATTTAATGTGTAAGTAGTGTGAATAAATGTTAATATCACTGAAAACAAGCAAATGCTGGCATATTTTACTTAGTTTTAGCTGTAATAACGTGCATTCAAGTGCAATTAGTGTGCAGTAATGTTAATATCACTAAAAACAAGCAAATGCATGTGTATTTTGCTTAGTTTCAACTGTGAAAACGTAAATTAATATGCAATTAATGTGATTGAATGTTAATATCACTGAAAACAAGCAAATGCATGTGTATTTTAATTAGTTTCAACTGTAAAAAAGTAAATTGATGTGCATATAGTGTGAATAAACGTTAATATCACTGAAAACAAGGAAAAGCATGTGTATTTTACTTAGTTTCAGCCGTAAAAACGTAATTTCATGTGTAAGTAGTGTGAATAAATGTTAATATCACTGAACACAAGCAAACGCATTTGTATTTTACTTAGTTTTAGCTGTAATAACGTGCATTCAAGTGCAATTAGTGTGCAGTAATGTTAATATCACTAAAAACAAGCAAATGCATGTGTATTTTGCTTAGTTTCAACTGTGAAAACGTAATTTAATATGCAATTAATGTGATTGAATGTTAATATCACTGAAAACAAGCAAATGCATGTGTATTTTAATTAGTTTCAACTGTAAAAAAGTAAATTGATGTGCATATAGTGTGAGTAAACGTTAATATCACTGAAAACAAAGAAAAGCATGTGTATTTTACTTAGTTTCAGCCGTAAAAACGTAATTTCATGTGTAAGTAGTGTGAATAAATGTTAATATCACTGTAAACAAGCAAAAGCTGGCATATTTTACTTAGTTTCAGCTGTAATAACGTGGATTCATGTGCAATTGGTGTGCAGTAATGTTAGTATCACTGAAAACAAGCAAATGCTGGCGTATTTTATTTAATTTCAGCTGTAATAATGTGGATTCATGGGCAAATGGTGTGCAGTAATGTTAATATCACTGAAAACAAGCAAATAAATATGTATTTTACTTAGTTTCAGCTGTAATAACGTGGATTCATGTGCAATTAGTATGCAGTATTGTTTATACTGAAAACAAGCAAATGCATGTGTATTTTACTTCGTTTTAGCTGTAATAACGTGAATTCAAGTGCAATTAGTGTGCAGTAATGTTAATATCACTGAAAACAAGCAAATGCTTGCGTATTTTATTTAATTTCAGCTGTAATAATGTGGATTCATGGGCAATTAGTGTGCTGTAATGTTAATATCAAGGAAAACAAGCAAATGCATGTGTATTTTAGTTAGGTTCAACTGTAATAACGTGGATTCATGTGCAATTAGTGTGCAGTAATCTTAGTATCACTGAACACAAGTATATGCATCTTCATTTTACTTAGTTCCAACTGTAATAACGTGGATTCATGTGCAATTAGTGTGCAGTAATGTTAATATCACTGAAAAAAAGCAAATGCATGTGTATTTTATTTAGTTTCAGCATTAATAACGTGGATTCATGTGCAAATGGTGTGCAGTAATGTTAATATCACTGAAAACAAGCAAATGAATATGTATTTTACTTAGTTTCAGCTGTAATAACGTGGATTCATGTGCAATTAGTATGCAGTATTGTTTATACTGAAAACAAGCAAATGCATGTGGATTTTACTTCGTTTTAGCTGTAATAACGTGAATTCAAGTGCAATTAGTGTGCAGTAATGTTAATATCACTGAAAACAAGCAAATGCTTGCGTATTTTATTTAATTTCAGCTGTAATAATGTGGATTCATGGGCAATTAGTGTGCTGTAATGTTAATATCAAGGAAAACAAGCAAATGCATGTGTATTTTAGTTAGGTTCAACTGTAATAACGTGGATTCATGTGCAATTAGTGTGCAGTAATCTTAGTATCACTGAACACAAGTAAATGCATCTTCATTTTACTTAGTTCCAACTGTAATAACGTGGATTCATGCGCAATTAGTGTGCAGAAATGTTAATATCACTGAAAAAAAAAGAAATGCATGTGTATTTTACTTAGTTTCACCATTAATAACGTGGATTCATGTGCAAATGGTGTGCAGTAATGTTAATATCACTGAAAACAAGCAAATGAATATGTATTTTACTTAGTTTCGGCTGTAATAACGTTGATTCATGTGCAATTAGTATGCAGTATTGTTTATACTGAAAACAAGCAAATGCATGTGTATTTTACTTCGTTTTAGCTGTAATAACGTGAATTCAAGTGCAATTAGTGTGCAGTAATGGTAATATCACTAAAAACAAGCAAATGCATGTGTATTTTACTTAGGTTCAGCTGTAATAACGTGAATTCAAGTGCAATTAGTGTGCAGTAATGTTAAAATCACTAAAAACAAGAAAATGCATGTGTATTTTGCTTAGTTTCACCTGTAAAAAAGTAAATTGATGTGCATATAGTGTGAATAAACGTTAATCGCACTGAAAAAAAGCAAAAGCATGTGTAATTTACTTAGTTTCAGCTGTAAAAACGTAAATTCATGGGCAATTAGTGTGCAGTAATGTTAATATCACTGAAAACAAGCAAATGCTTGTGTATTTTACTTAGTTTCAGCTGTAATAACTTGGCTTCAAGTGCAATTAGTGTGCAGTAATGTTAATACTGAAAACAAGCAAATGCGTGTGTATTTTACTTAGTTTTAGCTGTAATAACGTGCATTCAAGTGCAATTAGTGTGCAGTAATGTTAATCACTAAAAACAAGCAAATGCATATGTATTTTAATTAGTTTCAACTGTAAAAAATAATTTGATGTGCATATAGTGTGAATAAACCTTAATATCACTGAAAACAAGGAAAAGCATGTGTATTTTACTTAGTTTCAGCCGTAAAAACGTAATTTCATGTGTAAGTAGTGTGAATAAATGTTAATATCACTGAAAACAAGCAAATGCATTTGAATTTTACTTAGTTTTAGCTGTAATAACGTGCATTCAAGTGCAATTAGTGTGAATGAATCTTAATATCACTGAAAGCATGTGCATTTTGCTTAGTTTCAACTGTGAAAACGTAAATTAATATGCAATTAATGTGATTGAATGTTAATATCACTGAAAACAAGCAAATGCATATGTATTTTAATTAGTTTCAACTGTAAAAAAGTAAATTGATGTGCATATAGTGTGAATAAACCTTAATATCACTGAAAACAAGGAAAAGCATGTGTATTTTACTTAGTTTCAGCCGTAAAAACGTAATTTCATGTGTAAGTAGTGTGAATAAATGTTAATATCACTGAAAACAAGCAAATGCATTTGAATTTTACTTAGTTTTAGCTGTAATAACGTGCATTCAAGTGCAATTAGTGTGCAGTAATGTTAATATCACTAAAAACAAGCAAATGCATGTGTATTTCGCTTAGTTTGAACTGTGAAAACGTAAATTAATATGCAAGTAATGTGATTGAATGTTAATATCACTGAAAACAAGCAATGCATGTGTATTTTAATTAGTTTCAACTGTAAAAAAGTAAATTGATGTGCATATAGTGTGAATAAACGTTAATATCACTGAAAACAAGGAAAAGCATGTGTATTTTACTTAGTTTCATCCGTAAAAACGTAATTTCATGTGTAAGTAGTGTGAATAAATGTTAATATCACTGAAAACAAGCAAATGCTGGCGTATTTTACTTAGTTTCAGCTGTAATAATGTGGATTCATGGGCAATTAGTGTGCTGTAATGTTAATATCTAGGAAAACAAGCAAATGCATGTGTATTTT
>RQOL01000403.1:0-82286 GCA_013076295.1 Sanderia malayensis | reverse complement strand
GGCTATGTTTGTAGGTATGTATCGTAGGGTATGTATTTGGGTATCTTTGTAGGGTATGACTGTAGGGTATGTATTGTAGGGTATGTATGGGGCATGTATTTAGGCATGTATTTGTAGAGTATATATTGTAGGGTATGTTATTAGGGTATGTATTGTAGGTATGTATTGTAGGGTATGTTAGTAGGGTTTGTATTGTAGGTTATGCATTGTAGGGTATGTATTGTAGGGTATGTATTGTAGGCTATGTATGTATGTATCGGCATGAGCGGCAGCGAATGCAGCGCGCGAAGCGCGCCAACCAGATTAAGCTTTGTCTGCTTGACGGGCTCCGGGAGAGGGAGCGAAGTGACCGAACCCGGCCCATGTATGTATGTATGTATGTATGTATGTATGTATGTATATATGTATGTATGTATTGCATGAGCGGTAGCGAATGCAGCGCGCGAAGCGCGCCAACCAGATTAAACTTTTGTTGCTCGGGGGCTCCGGGGAGGAGCGTAGCGACCGGGCCCCCGGCTAGTCTGTATATAATAAAATGTGATCACACGTGACCGGCCGATGTGAGCAATGGGCTATTGTTGTTGAACAATCGACGTTCGAAAAAACAAAGGGATCAAAGGAATTTCGTTGTGATCAAAAAGGGTTTTTTCCTGGGGGTCAATAAGGGTGCAAATTGGTATCAAAATGATCGCTGCATTGCGCTGATCACAGTAAAGTATGTGGCTAATTTCTACTCCAAATGGTTCGGGAGTTATGGCCATTTTGTGTTCCGACTTTCTAGAAAGTTCCGAGGACGGAGTTAATGAGATGCAAATCCAGCAGGGAGAAGCACGTGTTTTTTTGGTTGGACGGGCGGCAAGTTGCTCGGTTTAAACGTGAATACGTGCCGGAAATCAATTGTAAAGACGTGTCAATTGTTGTCACGACCTGTGGAGACAATGGTGGACAATTATTTCAAGGTATTTTCTTTATTCAATTGTTTTTTGCTTTAAATAGCACGAGTTTTTGTTTTGTTTAACCTCACGTTTTTCTTTCCTTGAGGGCCTAACCAAAACACGAAGACAATTTTGATTTTCTCGGGTCGTTCTGGGCCGATTTTCTCCTTTTAAACTTTCGATAAGTGTTTATTTACACGAGAACTAAAGTTATTTGGCTTTGATATTTTTTTTTTGTCGATTTTCCTCTGATTTTGGATAGTTTTGGCCGAGTTTGCATTTTGCTGGAAAACACGAAATTTTCAAGCAATACGCGTGTTTTGCATTTGCCAAAATTAATTTTTAACCTGCCAAAACTCTTTTTTTTCACCCAAATACTTTCGATAAATGTTCGCCAAGCTATTAGCTTCATGTTGATGTTTTCGCGGGGTGTGTAGGACAAAAATTGGCCACGTTAATTTGATTTGAAAGTATTAGTGTCTGTAAAGTAGGTTGATGAATTCATTTTTTCAATTTCAGAAGAAACGGCTTTTAGGGGGGCGGCAGGGTGGGCGCTGGTGGTCGCTTGCCAGGGGGAAGTATGGTAGGTATGCATTGTAGGGTATGTATTGTAGGGTATTGTAGGGTATGTATTGTATGTATTGTAGGGTATGTATAGTAGGGTATGTATTGTAGGGTATGTATTCTAGGGTATGTATTGTAGGGTATGTATTGTAGGGTATGTATTGTAGGGTATGTATTGTAGGGTATGTATTGTAAGGTATGTATTGTAGGGTATGTATTGTAGGGTATGTATCGTAGGGTTTGTATTGTAGGGTATGTTATGTAAGGTATGTATCGTAGGGTATGTATCGTAGGGTATGTATCGTAGGGTATGTATAGTAGGGTATTTTGTAGCGTATGTATTCTAGGATATGTATAGTAGGGTATGTATCGTAGGGAATGTATTGTAGGGTATGTTATGTAGGATATGTATTGTAGGTATGTATTGTAGGCTATGTATTGTAGGCTATGTATTGTAGGCTAAGTATTGTAGGGTATGTATCGTAGGGTATGTATTGTAGGTATCTATTGTAGGGTATGTATTGTAGGGTATGTATTGTATAGGGTATGTATTGTGGGGCATGTATTGTAGGGCATGTATTTGTAGGTATGTATTGTAGGGTATGTTATGTAGGGTATGTATTGTAGGGTATGTATTGTAGGGTATGTTATGTAGGGTTTGTATTGTATTATGCATTGTAGGGTATGTATTGTAGGGTATGTATTGTAGGCTATGTATGTATGTATCGGCATGAGCGGCAGCGAATGCAGCGTGCGAAGCGCGCCAACCAGATTAAGCTTTGTCTGCTTGACGGGCTCCGGAGGGAGCGAAGTGACCGAACCCGGCCCATGTATGTATGTATGTATGTATGTATGTATGTATGTATATATGTATGTATGTATTGGCATGAGCAGAGCGAATGCAGCGCGCGAAGCGCGCCAACCACATTAAACTTTTGTTGCTCGGGGGCTCCGGGAAGCGAGCGTACGACCGGGCCCCCGGCTAGTCTAATATATATAATCTACGTCGACACGTGACCCGCCGACTCTAAACAATGGTCTATTGTTTCTTGAACAATCAACTTCGACCGAACAATGGGATCAAAGGAATTTCGTTGTATCCATAAAGGCTTTTTTTTGGGGGCTCAATAAGGGTGCAAATCGGTATAGAAATGATCGCTGCATTGTGCTGATGACAGTGTACTATTTGGTTAATTTCTAACCCAGCGGTTCGGGAGTTATGGCCCATTTTGTGTTCCGACTTTCTAGAAAGTTCCCAGGACGGAGTTAATGAGATGCAAAACGAGCAGGGAGAAGCACGTGTTTTTTTCGTTGAACGGGCGGCAACTTGCTCGGGTTTAACCACGAATACGTGCCGGAAATCAATTGTAAAGACGTGTCAATTGTTCTCAGGACCTGTGGAGACAATGTGTGGACAATTATTTCAAGGTATTTCCTTTATTCAATTTTTTTGGCTTTAAATAGCACGAGTTTTGTTTTGTTTAACCTCACGTTTTTCTTTCGGCTCGAGGGCCTAACCAAAACACGAAGACAATTTTGAATTTCTCGGGTCGTTCTGGGTCGATTTTCTCCATTTAAACTTTCGATAACTGTTTATTTACACGAGAACTAAAGTTATATGGCTTTGTTTTTTTTGTTTTGTTGATTTTCCTCTGTTTTTGGACAGTTTTGGCCGAGTTTGGGTTTTGCTGGAAAACACGAAATTTTCAAGCAACACGCGTGTGTTTTGCATTTGCGAAAATTAATTTTTAACCTCCCAAAACTTTGTTTTTTTCACCCAAATACTTTCGATAAATGTTCGCCAAGCTATTAGCTTCATGTTGGTGTAATTTGAGTTCAAATGGACAAATTTTTACCAAGTTAGGAGAATTTTTGTGTTTTTAAAGTTGGCTAAAGAATTCATTTTTTCACTTTCAGAAGAAACGGCTTTCAGGGGGGCGGCACCGTGGTCACATGCCAGGGGGTTGTATTGTGGGGTATGTATTGTAGGGTATGTATTGTATGTATTGTAGGGTATGTATTGTAGGGTATGTATTATAGGGTATGTATTGTAGGGTATGTTATGTAGGGTATGTATTGTAGGGTATGTATTGTAGGGTTTGTATTGTAGGGTATGTTATGTAGGGTATGTATTGTAGGGTATGTATTGTAAGGTATTGTAGGTATGTATGTATGTATGTATGTATGTATGTATGTAGGGTATGTATGTAGGGTATGTATGTATGTATGTATGTATGTATGTATGTAGGGTATGTAGGGTATGTATGTATATTATGTATGTAGGGTATGTATGTAGGGTATGTATGTATATTATGTATAGTATTTATATATAGTATATAGGGTATGTATTGATGTATATATTTATGTATAGTATCTATAGTAAGTATGTATGTATTGTAATGTTATGTAATGCTTCTAACTTTTGTAATTTTTCAAAAAAGATCACTGCAAAACAGACACTGTCCTTCTTTATGAACAAATGATCTTCAATTAACAAAAATGAACTCACCTCACTATAATAATGTTCACAAGGAATGACCGCAAACATTCACTTTATGTCTGGGCACCTGAAAAACAAGAAGAAATCATGTAATATACTTTATAGCATGTTGGCTCATCTCAGTTCTTTGCATGTGGCCTGAAGTCTATAAATGTAAGTAATTTATTGTAACTGCAAATCATTAATTACCTCCACCTCATTTATTCACCCAGTCAAACAACGTACTTACCTTCTTACCTTTGGTCATCCTTCCATGGCCTACTCTTATTATTGGTATTTTTACCAACAGCAATATTTCTGAACATATAACACTCACGAAAAATCAATGTACTTCATTCTCCATGTGTCCGTGTGGAATACATATTTTTGCTGTTGTTGTGTTCAACACCTCTGTCCAATACATCATCACCATCAAAATCCCCACAAGCCATGGTGAGAAATGATCTATTTCTAGATATCATGCATAATAAATCCACCAAATTATTTCTATACTAAGATACAAGACACTTCTCCATCATCAACAAAAACAACGCGTTTCTCTTCGTGCCAAGTACATGCTGTCCTGTTATGTTTTCAACTGCCTCACTGTCGAATGATCATATTAATAATAATAACAACAACGAGGCACGCCGCCGAATAGAGGCCACAAACTTTCAAATTGGCGCGAATTTAAAATAGCAATTGCGTCTTTACTTTCTTGCTACACAAATGTAAAATTTTGTTGTTAGAAATTGGAAAGAAAATAATATTACAATTTTTGTATATTGAAAAAAATTGTTAGAAAGATTGTTTTATTTATTGGTAAGTTGAATGTTGAAATTTACCTTTCCTAAACAATCCTTATTTACACCGACAGCGTCTTCTTTAAAGCAACCGTTGTCTTTCATTGCATCGCAATGCACTGTCTTTTTAGCGTTTCTGTCATGTGGTTTTTAGCGTTTCTGTCATCTGGCTTCTCCGTTAATGTCCAGCACTTTGTTATATAACAAAGTAAAGTAAAGTGAAGTTTTTTATAAAGTAAGTATTTCACTCCTTCACTTCAGCATGACATTTTTCTCATTTCTTCACTCAATCAATCAACAATAATATACAAGTTAAACATGTTAAACATTCCTTAGTATTAATGGCAACTTTCTCTTTACAAGATAATCAATTCATCCAAATCATCTTCTTCTTTTGTAAAAACAGGTTTCAAAAAGTTATCCTCAAAATATTTGGTGAGTGTCACAACAATTGCTCTTATACAAGCCTATTTTAATTAATGTTAAATGCCTCACTCTGTAATGTACATTCATATCCAAATTAAGCTACTACTAATTAAGTATATAACATGCAACAATTCTTATCAATAGAAAGCAAATTACTGCACAATGCAAATAAAATCTAGCCTTACAAACACATCAAATGTGTTATAGATTTCTTTCAAAATGAAATGGATATTAACTTTCTCCATATATCATATCAACTGTTTCCTTTAGTTGTTAAAGAACACAATAAAAGAGTGATGTAGGTCATAAGATAAAGTGCTCCAATATTTTTATTGCAAACTTTAATAACCAATAATTTAATTCAACGATCAAGAGTAATTCCAAACATTTCTTACAATTATGTTTAAATTATTTATTTTATCTTGCAGCTCACCACAAAACAACAACCCCATCCACTTGCTCACAAAATCACTCTTATTTCAAAATTTTCACTTAAATTGGGTTGCATATAAAACACATTTTTTTCTTTTTTTATATCATCTCTGCAAAATGCCAAAAAAAGCCAGAAAAAGCATCACCGGCCAGTCGCTCGATCAAGTAGGAAAGCAAATCGCCGAAGTCGTGAGAATAACCAACAGCCTCATCCTGTGATTTACCACCTGATAATATGTACAGGAGCAGTGAATGATCTTCACCAGTTGCAGCAAGAATACCCTCAGCAACCAGCCCCAGAATATCAACCACTCCCACTTCATTATCCACAATGCAGGCATTGATGTGCCATGCAACTACCTGCGATGCTTCCCCACTACGGACTTATAGCAGTCCACAACCAATAAACATTGGCTTACAATATCCTGCAGCACTGGCCCCTCAACTTCAGGTACACAACTCATAATTTCTGCTAAACTTTTCAAATAGATAACCTATATTATACAGCTTTTTGTAATTAAAAAATATCAAAATTAAACCAGTTATTATATCAACCAATTATCAATATTTTTCCATCTGCAGGTACCGCCGATGGTTATGCAGTTGCAACCACCCTTCTGAATCGTAATCATGAAGGTCAAGCAGCAATACAAACGGCAGATGTGGAGATGCTTAATGTAATCAAGCTCAAAATGAGAATGAGGTAAATAAAATTTTACACAAGCTAACTACAGTTAGGCAATCCATTTCCATAACCCAATCCTCATGTAATTCCCTATTTAACATGTATCATATTTTCATATAATTTTATAATTTACATAATCACACAGAATGACATTTAAATTTCCAATAACTAATTACTTAATGTAACTAATTTCATTTAATTTCATTATCAACAGATACGGCCAATGCAGATGCAACCCGAAACACATATTGAAAATGAAATAATGAAATTGAAAGGCCGGCACAACCTGATGAAATCAACGTGGAACAACACATTCCCATTCCACATGATAATCAGGTAAAACAGACTACCATCACAATTGGCTTAGAATACACCAGTCATTCTCTATAGCACCATGTCAGGAAATTATTTTGCTCTCTAAATAGACATATCTTCACAAGTTTCAGTTTTATGCATTTCAAAACACATGATGAATTATATTAACTAAGATTACATTGATTTCAGGATCCACAATATTGCCTGCTGCTATGCAATTGCAAGCCAACGTTCAAAATGAAATGAAGAGAATGAAATAGCGGTACAACCACAAGAAGTTGAAATGCACACGAAATCCCACCACAACACCAAGATGATGTCCCTCAACCCATCGAACACAAGCAAGGGAAGTAAATCAACCTATTGTTGAAATTCCTCAATTCTCCCCAATGCCTCATCATCTTGGAAAATGACAGGACATGTATTCACTGTGAAGCAAATACTTCGAGAGGAACTCAACTCAAGAAGCAATACAACAAATGTTGCTTGGGAGGATTAATAACTCTCGATCCCATTCAACCACCCCGGCAAATGTGATGCATTTATACACTGGAACTACTGATGAATCTAAATATTTTCTCAAAAATTTCCGTAGATACAATTCACTAATGGCGATGGCATCCTGGACAGCTAATGTGTAAGACACGCTAATGCAGGACCACCAGTCATCACCATACATGGAAGTGCATACCATATGACAGGTAAATATAATGTCCGTCTCTTATCTCTTATATATGCTACATTTTCATATAATAGCTTCACATGATGAAACGGATGTTGACAGAACACTCAATTCTTTCCGACCCAACTGCAATGGATAAGCTCTCTATGCTTGCCTGAATATGAAGAGTTGTCCAATCGAAAATCAAGGCGCTTTATGATGCTTTCATAACAAAGCATTGCTGCATTGAAAATTACATTTGATATAACGAAGTACAATTTGTAATGTTTCCTTGCATTCAACAGGGGTAACTGAAACTGACAGGTCCAGAAAATATGCAGAATTATATATTATGGACACCCAACAGGCACTGCAAGAACGTCAGAACACAGCCAGAGAACAAAACTTGGACTTAGACATGGTGGCGCTGCTGCAAAACGAATTAATGGCAGTAAATCGGTTTGCTCAACATTTTAAAACAATGGGAGAAGTACTGGAAGAGCAAAGGCAGCAAGCCATTGCCAATGACCAGCCTATTCCCACGTTCAAGATGATTATTACCGGTCGCCCAGAACAAGATCGAAGATATGACAATCCTACTGCCAGAGAAATTGCAGCAGTCTACACTACACGCAATGGCGGTGCTCCTAATCCCGAGAATAGAGAGCTTCAAGTTCGAACAAGGCGTGGTAATCTTATGAAGATTAATGCCTTAGCTCCTGTTGCGGATCCTCTAACCTATCCATTGTTGTTCTTTCAGGGTGATCGTGGATACAGCTTGGACCTTCAACGTCTACCTACACGTGAAGGACAAGGCCAGCAAAATGCTGATCGTAACCACCGTATTAGACTCACAATCGCCGAATATTATTCGTACCGAATACAAGTCAGAAATCAACTGTCTACCATCCACAGGGCAACACTTCTCTTTCAACAATATTTAGTGGACGCATACACCAAAATAGAAGGAAACAAGCTCAACTGGATTTTGCACAATCAACGGCAATTACGTGCTGACAGTTATCGAGGCCTAATGGATCACCTGAACAGAAGGGCTGAAATCGAAAATCAAATGGCCAGGGCAAACAATCCCAACGAACCCCTTCATATTGATGTCGGTCGTGTTGTGATACTTCCCTCATCTTTTTCAGGCAGTCAACGAAATATGTACCAGAACTTTCAAGATGCAATGACTATCGTCAGAAAGTATGGCAAGCCTGACATCTTCCTAACCATGACGGCCAATCCCAGATGGAAGGAGATTTCAGAGAACATTCTACCACACCAGAAGGCAAATGACCGGCCTGACATCGTCACACGAGTATTTCAACTCAAACTACAAGAACTACTGGAAGATATCCTTCACAAGCACATTCTGGGACACACTATTGCACATGTATATGTCATCGAATTTCAGAAGAGAGGACTACCACACGCTCACATGATTCTGTTCCTGTCTCAGGCTGATAGACCGCGAACACCCGAAGAGGTAACATCTACAACAATAATTTATATATAGAGTACGATATATAATCATCAGTTGTATTGCTTAGTAAAAACACAATGCATTTTGATGTGTAGAACTTACATGTGATATTTTTCCTCGAAACCTACAGGTAGATCGACTCATATCAGCTGAAATTCCGGACCCACAGGATGCAAGATATCACAAGTTAGTGCTGAAGCACATGACACATGGACCATGCGGTGATATAAACCCCGGATGTGTTTGCATGGAGAATAACAAATGCAAGAAACGATTTCCGAAAGATCGCACTGCCGAAACACAACTTAATGCGAATGGTTATCCACTCTACAGACGACGCTGTCGTCACCCAGTCAATCTAGAAGATCGACTTCTAGATGATACATGGGTTGTGCCACATAATCGCTATCTTCTACTCAAGTATCAGTGTCACATTAATCTCGAAATATGTAGCACTGTGAAGTCCGTGAAATATATTTTCAAATATATTCATAAAGGACAAGATATGGCACACGTGGAAATTCTGGAAGGACAGCAGCAACAAGTACCTCAAGATATTGAGCACGATGAAGTACGCCAATACATCAACGCTCGGTATATTGGACCACACGAAGCTGTTCACAGAATATTCCAATTTTCCATGCACGAGAAAAGTCACACTATAAAACGTCTGCATGTTCATTTACCTGATCAGCAGACCGTATACTTTCAGGATAATGGAAGGGTCGAACAATTACAAAACATCAATGAAAAAACCACACTGACGTCTTGGTTTGAATTGAATGCACAAGACCCGGCTGCACGCCAATATCTCTATCACGAGATTCCTGAACACTATGTTTTCAACGAGCGCACCAAAACATGGAAAGCAAGACAGCGGAGAACACTGCCTGTCATAGGCAGAATATATCAAGTTCACCCACGACCATGTGAGCAAAGGTTCGCACTGAGACTATTGCTTCTCCATAAACGAGGTGCCACGTCGTTTGAAGATCTTCGTACGATAGAAGGAAACCTATGCAATTCCTTCAAAGACGCTGCTTTAGCTCTAGGTCTGTTGGAAGATGATGCTGAAATCATACGCTGTTTGGAGGAGGCAGTCATTTTCAACATGCCAGTACAACTGAGACAGTTGTTTGCAACATTACTCCTTTTTCAAACACCTTCTGATATCGCAGCACTCTTCAACATGTTCAAAGAAGCATTAAGTGAAGACTTTGTACGACGTGATCAAGTCAATCATCCAGATATGGCCATAGCTTTTGAAGACCGACACATGTATCAATGTCTACACGACATTGACGAAAATTTGAAAGTACATGGTCAATCGATCACTAATTATGCTGACCTTCCTCAACTTCCAGCCGACTATGTCATTCCTGAACGAGGTACTAATGTGTTATTTTCAAATATGTACTGTATTAGTAAGAATATAATAATGTATCCTAACATCGTGCAGACAAGGGCATTTACGTATTTTTGCACAATGATTTTCCTAGCTTTCTTTCCAATGTTATTGCAAAATATTTCACTTTTTATTACAGAGGAACATGACATCGATGTTGGCAATGCCAGAGAGGAAGGAGAACGAATGCTGGCCGCATTGAACCCTGAACAGCGAGCCATATACACGGGAATCACTGATGCTATCAACGCGCAATCCGAACAGAACTGTCACTTTGTTGACGGGCCGGCTGGAACCGGCAAAACTTTCCTTTACAACACGTTGGTTCACAATCTGCAAGCCAATGGACATAAAGTTCAGTGCATGGCGTGGTCAGGAATTGCTGCAACACTGCTCATAAATGGTAGAACTTCACACTCTACCTTTCAAATTCCTATACCACTTCAAGCTGAATCAACGTGCAATGTCAAGAGACAGAGCAGGAGAGCACAGGTATTGCGTGAAACTACCTATTCATATGGGATGAAGCTTCCATGATTCCCGCACTTGCATTACAAGCAGTCGACCGACTGCTTCGAGACATTACACATGTCGACAGACCATTTGGTGGCAAGTTCATGCTACTTGGTGGTGATTTCAGACAAGTTCTACCTGTCGTCACGAAAGCAGGAAGGGAAAGAATTGTAGCAGAGACTCTAAAATCACACCAGATCATTGATCTATGGACAAAGTTTCAGCAGCATCGTTTACACACCAACATGAGAGCCGTTCAAGATGATTCATACCGTGAATTCTCAGAATGGCTTCTCAGACTTGGCAACAAGCAAGAAGCACACGATGCACTGGACAACGTCATTCTGCCACAACAGATATGCACTTCGTCTAAAGAAGACATGCTGAACTTCATTTTTCCCAGGCCGAACACACCAGATTCACACCTAATGATGGATCCTGTAACAATGTCTGAACGCTGTTGCTGACTCCGAAGAATGACTTATCACATCAAGTGAACGACTTAATTCTGGACAGACTTCAAACAGCCGAAAGAACTTATTACAGCACAGACAGTGTTGTCACAGACGATCCAGATGAGGAAGAGGCCTACCCCATTGAATTTCTCAACCAACTCACTCCGAATGGAATGCCGTTGCACAGACTTAAACTCAAGGTAGGAAGAGTACAATATTTCATCCTATTAACATTAAATTATTATGTGCAAAGGTAGTGCACCATAAAAAAGCCGTCATTAATCACAAAATATTCATTGCATTAGGTTGGTGCAACGATCATTCTTCTGCGGAATCTCAATCCAAAGAAAGGTCTTTGCAACGGAACAAGACTCATAGTTCGGCATCTCCGACGTCACGTGATTACGGCAGAGATCATTACGAAGGAGCACAGAGGACAACGGGTCATGATTCCCAAGATCACAGTCTCCACTCAGGACACGGAAATGCCGTTCAAAATGAAACGCCGACAGTTTCCAGTCAGACTTGCATACTGCTTGACAATCAACAAGGCACAGGGGCAATCCCTGAGGTATGTTGGTTTGTACTTACCTGAGCCCGTGTTCACACATGGTCAGTTATATGTGGCCATGTCAAGAGCAACATCATTTAACGGGCTAAAGTATTCCTCCCAGAGGAAACACACAGGAAAACAAAGAACATTGTTTTCCAAGAAGTCCTGTAAAGGCTTCATCCTAGAGCGACCATCTGCACAGTTGCTCTACAGAGGGCTGCCTACCAAAACGCACATACACACATTCAAGGGTACGGGTATTGTGTGTCAACGCAGATCACGTCGCACATAAGTGTGATGTACAGCCGTTACTGGCACCTTTCTAGAATGCATTCATTCTAGATAACACTGATCTGCGGAGACCAACTGGACATTACACCCTCCACATGTCCAGGGGTGACTGCACCACACACAGCAGTCGGCACAGTCCTGAATCCTGCGTAGCGCCCGATTATTAAGAGTTATGCGTTGCCATTTTCTCCGATATTGCCTATGGGAAAGTGGATTTCCTTACTCTGTGAAAACTGCAAGTTGTCCCTTAAGGATAGTTACTTTTTGCAAAACATCGCACTATCAATAACATCTCCCCCTCTCCTTTTAATACATGAAAACTTGATCTAAAATCTATAGTTGCCCCTTTAGTGTTTACTATTATATACTTCCCAATTTCAATTGCACTTTTCACCAACAAGGAAAACTCGAACAAAGGTTACTCCTTGACGCTGGTGTTCGAGCTTTTAACTAATGTAACCGGCAATCTTATTCTTTTTTTTACTATGTACAAACGTAATCCTCAAAACAAACGAACGCGGTTATTGAAAGAATACATTCACGCCGTGGCAGAGATGTATGCTTGCTGAGAGTGAAGTGCTATTGAAGAATCCAAATTGAGGTACTGTCATTTTGCTAAAGACGTCGCTTAACCAATCAATTTTGCAACCTGAACTACGGATTGTATGTATCAATTTTTATGGATATTGACCATTCACCAATTTTAATAGTAGACTATATCATGACTCAACCCTTCGCATTCGTACTTCGCATACAATACAAATATCTATCCATGTCCTTTCAAAACATGTTTTTTGTACTGTATTGTATATCTTTCAGATCTTCCGCATTAATAATAAGGTTTTTAAATTAGCGATTTACGTTTTCAATAGAAGATTGCCAGCAGATAAATCGTTAGAGTTTCAATATTCATATATTTGTGTATTTGTCCCATATAAATCTCCATTCAATAACATCATAACAAAATTTATCGACTTCGTTTTTAATTAGATGCATTTCTGCTAAGATCATTGAAACGAGGCGAGACTTCTGTCTCCCATTTCAAACGCCTTTGTGCTGTCTATGTATGATTTTCATCTATGTTATGTCTCATCATCGCACTATTGTTGCCTGTCGGTCGGGACAAAGTTTCTGCCTGCCAACAAATGGCATCGAGTCGGATTTAGTTGCTGAACTCAATGAAATTATACCTCATAAAGCCTTCCTGGCTCAAAGGAAACAACTACCTTGCTCTTCACCAAAGGTAAGTCAGGTTAATTTTCATTTTGGACAATCAAACAATGGATATTTAGATATAAGGGAATTTGATACTGAAATGAGAGAAAATGAAGCTCAGGTAGAGGAGATACCCCTATTGACTTAAGGGAGACAACTAGGCTGCTGTGAATGAGGAGAGGACATTTTTATCCCTTTCCATTTGATATGTTGAGTGGAAATTGCTTAGCTTAGGCCATTTCTACTTTACTCACGGTTTACATATAGTAGTTTGTTAGGCCAGAATTCTGGAAATTCTCCAATGAAATGTGCATTGCTATATCGAAATCTTCCTGGGGCTTTTGTTTTCGTGAATATAGTTCCTAACCAATTTATTGACTTTGTGGCTTCCTTCTTTGTTTTACGAGCAAAGCTCATTGATATCCCAACATGAACCTGCTTTCATTTCTGTTTATCCAAGATGTTTAATTGTTGTAATGTGTACATGAAGGAAACCAGTGAAAGTCAAGTTCAAGCCCTGGGAAAATTCCACACTTTATTTACTTACCACCTTCCTCATTGCACGTGCATTGCATAACTGTTTTGTCGAATACACTCATTAATGCTCTTTTCCTATTTTTTGTACAGATTCATTTAGTCAAAGGCAATGGAAAATTAAATCAATGGTTCAAAATGTTCTCTTCAAATTATTTCCCAAGTCAGGTATAATATTCAAGGTATGATGCTCTCTGTTCCATATGAACAATTAATGCACCTTGCTTGAAAAGCAGACTGAATAAATAAATGCTAAATAATATTTCTACATTGACTACCACTAAATGTTTTCTTAACGAATCACTTACAGTATTCTAAACCTGTAGGTACTTAATTCTTCCTCATTGTCACTTAATGATGTTCCTTATCAGGTAGATGTGTTGTCGTAAGCTCAGTGTGCCAGGCATAGACGGCAATGATTTCACAACCATTAGAGCACAACATTTTCAAATTTAGTGGGAAGCATACATTGTATCAATCACTGATAGAATCCTCCATTACATTGGACAAAACAAGCTAACATGGCTCTTACCACACAAGCAAACATTATTAATGCATTTTAATAATCTATATGTGCATAAATATGTCTTTGTTATCTTACTTGAATATTGAGAGTCTTGCATGATAAGTTTCCCATTGTAGATATCTTTTAACCAGAACCTCATAGTGTATGGTGTGTCCTCATTCATTCACTGTGGAAGTGCTTAACAAACTATGTTTCTGTTTTTTTTATCAACAACATTCTAATTGTATATATCATTGACACTTGCTTATGTTTTCAGTATGTAGACACTGTATTACATGAACTGTACTACCATCTTACAATGTGTCTTATATCATAAAGAGCTTTCCCATACAATTAACATGCAAGCACAGAAACTTATTGAATCCTCAGAACAATTACAACATAATAGTAACTTGAAGTAACAAGCTTTTCTATAAGGAACCTACATGTATAAGGTAGAAAACTTAAGGAACGTTTACTACTACAGACCAAATCACTAAGGCATCTTTTAATTTTTAGTATATTAATATTTCCGCACTATTCAAAATTGAGAAGCCGGTTCCATTGATTTTCAGTACTTTTACATTATTTGAAGCTTCTTCATGTGTTAACCTCTTATCCTTTCATACAGCAAAACGATGAATTTGAATGCTTTTCTTGCGTCTCTACTAATTATGTCCACCAAATGCCAAACTTAAAATTAAAGACCTTTTACAAGTACAAAGTGGTCAAAGGATCTCAAAATAACAAACTTAAACAACTAGGCCCTCAGCTAGGTTCCTTATAAAAAAACGTGTATTCTCATCGCAATTGTAATTTGTAATTCTAATAGTTATCGCATAATTCCAAGTTTTGTTGCTCTTTAAAACTACAGTCACAATAAAATCAATGCAGCACCACGTAATGTCCTGCAGGAGCTAATACTATTATCATCAGATTTACACGGGAATTTCGGCGTCCTAGCAACAACAATAGCGGCGCGAAATTTAAAATTTTTCTTGCGTCATAGAGGACATAGCGTGCGTAAAAATTTTTTTCAACCCACCACAAGAAAAACAAAATTACGTAAGTACATGTATTTTTAACGTTGCTTTTACTTTCACATGAAAATACAGGCTATTTATAACTAAACAGCTTTAAAAAAGCTCAAACTGCTATATTTTATGTCACAATTGCTATTGCAGTGGATATTATCACAATAACAATTTTATCCTTAACAGGTTCACTTGAAATAGATAAATTTTGTCACCACTGCTACCGTAAGTTCATGTATTCAGTTCTGCGTTTTCTGCCTGCCTTTAGTCTCTCCTCTTCATTGTAAGAAAGATAATTATTATTCATTATCTGCAGAAAATAAAACTGTGTCATATTAATACATTAAAAGTATATATTATTGTAACATCAACAGAACTGTATAGGCAAATTCAAACGACCGATACCCTATTAACTCACCTTTCATTGAATGACAATGACAATATATTTATATATAGTTTTAACATGGATACTGAAAATGAAGTTGCCATGCCTGAGGGTGCTGAAACAGTTCAGACAGAGGATGATGAAGCAGTTGAGCCTGAAGTTGCCAACACTGTTCCAAAGGAACCCACAGTGGTTTATTGTGGAGAAGAAACTAAGGTAGCATTGAAAAATACTTTAATCCATATATTGATAAATCTAAACAAATGTTATGCATAGATTATCAAACTGCTTTACAAGGAAACACAAATGTATCCTATGTGAGTCACTGTTTTTAATATATTGTTCTCATATTAATCCTAGCTAATCAATTTTACTGACATTGGCTCACTAAAAAGGCAATGTGCCTTGAAGTTCAGTGCCATTAAAAGAGGCACCAAATTTCATTTTGTTAGCACCCTCGATGGGCATTTAACAAAGGATGAAATAGCGTAAGTTGCAATGCAATATTTCCATCTCATCTGTGTGTATAACATATTGCTTACTTTCAACTCCTTCTGTAACAATGTCTTTTTCTCTACAGGAAATCTGAAGAAATAAAAATAAAAATTATAGAAAAAAAAAGATTCAAAAAATATAAAAAACAACAAAAAAAAAATAAAGAAGAAGCGCACACGAGGTGCATGTGGGCAGATGTGCCCACAAAAGAAATTTTGTCTTTGGTAAGGGGCACAAACATTCAGAAAAAGTAATTGTAACTGTAATTGTGTTCATGTTTGTCTTTTGTTCGTTTTCTTTCCTGTTATTTGTTTGTTTTGTTAAATTGTTAAATTTTGTACAACGATAAATTAGAATAACAATTAATAATAATAACATTGCAAAAATAATAACAAGACTATTACCTTTGAAAAACGGTGCATTCCGCCAACAAATATTTATCACCAACACTCTTCTTGGACATGCTGTGACACAAACCCTAAAAATTTACAAGAAATGTATTTCAAAAACCCGTCTTTATAAATGAACAAGATGTGGCCTTTGGGATGCATAATGATCTCATATAATTCAATATACTTACCTGAAGAACAGTCAAAAATTGCCTGCATTGACATCGCACCACACAAATCCCATACGTAGCACAGAGAGTACCTAAAATTCACGAATAATACATGTAATAAAACGTAAGTAGCACAGAATCGTATCTCATTTTCCAATGCGAACAATGTATCATCCGTTTTTCTCAAATGTGGCCTATTCTCAAGGGATTCGTGGTCAAATACTATATTTGCTAAAGTCTTATACGCTAGAAAAATGAATCAAAACCTTCACAGAAACACTATAGATTATTTTAAAGATGTAACCTGAAAGATCGCAATGATATAATACGATCTGGAAAACCTACTTACCATCACCACAGAACAGAAAAGATGAAAGGAAGGACGCATTGCCTTGCCACCACATGTTCTTTGTTCACTTGAGTTGAGTTCTCTTGGGTTGGGTTGGGTTGATTGTAAGCCAATCCAGCTCAATCAAATAATTACGTCAAAACGGGACGGCATAACAATAGAATTTGTTGTGTGATTTTGATTTATGCTATGTTTCGTCAACGTAGCAATTTCTCATGCTGGTTGTGGTTGTGCTGTCCGAATATTCGTTTCCCAAATCTTGGATTGCAATGGAACTTGATGGTGAAATAAGAGAAAGTAAAGCTGAGAGAAACATTCATTTTGCCGCAGCTCAGGAGTAAGTAGACTTTATTTTTAATTTCACCCCATTCAAGTTCCCATATAGTTGCTTAGGCCAATTGTATTTCACTCAAACATATAGTTTCCTCAGGCCAAAATTGACAACTCCGCTTATGTTTCATGGCTCTTTATATTTAATGATTTCGGAAAGAGTGTTTAATGCTGTACCCACATGTTTCAGTGGCTTTAATTTTGTTATAATTTTTTCGTTGACGATTCTTTTCACTTTGTGGCTGCCTTCTTTGCCTTACCAACCAAGCCCAATACTCCTATGAAACTCCTTTCACCATGCAATTCCCATCCCATTGATGATGATTATGAAGTACTTTTGCATTCGTTATCCACGGTGTCCCGTGCTTATCCTTATGTTCTATATGATTGAAACTAATGTAAAACCAATCCCAGCCGTAGAAATCGTTGTACTTCATTTAATTTAATAAAGCTTTTTCATGGCAATTGCATTAAATGATCTGTTTTGTCTGTAATGTCATACTGTAATGTTATGTCATACTGATCAATATTAATTTCTTTATTTCTTTTCATAATGATATACATTAAATCAACATCAAAGGAAAATTAAACTCCACAGATTCTCCAAATCCAAATCCAATTATTTTTTAGCCTTGATAGTAATAAACCAACATATTAAATAGAATATAATTTGTCTCTTTCACTTTGTAGATCTACTGATGTACATCATTGTACCAATGCAAGTATTGGAGGCTACATACTTATTGCTTTATCAAAAATCAATGCATCAGTGTCATCAGTGTAAGTCAAAATTAATTTAAATTCTGGACATTCATCATCAATGGTCCTTTACTGTTTATACCTATCCTATATTAGGTTGACAAAAGACCACATCCAAGTGTCAATCCATGCACTCAACTAATAGCAGGCTAATTGTTGTCGTCCCTAAAACAAAACAAACTTTTATCTTGCATCTTATCTACTGTACCATCAGTACGAGGCTTAGATGATGAAAACGAGGCTGACCGCTAAAACTAATTTCCATGCATGTTAAACACTACAATCGTGACAATAGATAGACAGGGCGGCGAGGGCGAGCCAAACCACTGTACGTGGGGTGGGAAAGGGCATGAGCGTTAGCGAATGCAGCGCACGAAGTGCGCCAACCACATTAAACTTTTTGTACTTGACGGGCTCCGGGAAGCGAGCGTAGCGAGTGCCCCCGGCTAGTCTCTATTATATAATCTACGTCGACACGTGACCCGCCGACTGTGAACAATGACCTATTGTTTCTTGAACAATCGACGTTCGAAAAAATAATGGGATCAAAGGAATTTCGTTGTGAACACAAAGGCTTTTTTTGGGTGGTCAATAGTGGTGCAAATTGGTATCAAAATGATCTCTGCATTGCGCTGATCACAGTGAAGCTTTCCACTAATTTCTATCCAAACGTTGGGAGTTATGGCCCATTTTGTGTTCCAACTTTCTAGAAAGTTCCGAGGACGGAGTTAATGAGATGCAAAACGAGCAGGGAGAAGCACGCGTTTTTTTAGTTGAGCGGGCGGCAAGTTGCTCGGGTTTAAACGTGAATACCTGCCGGAAATCAATTGTAAGACGTGTCAATTGTTGTCAAGACCTGTGGAGACAAATGGTGGACAATTATTTCAAGGTATTTCTTTTATTCAATTGTTTTTGGCTTTAAATAGCACGAGTTTTGTTTTGTTTCACCTCACGTTTTTCTTTCGGCTCGAGGGCCTAACCAAAACACGAAGACAATTTTGATTTTCTCGGGTCGTTCTGGGCCGATTTTATCCATTTAAACTTTCGATAACTGTTTATTTACACGAGAACTAAAGTTATCTTGGGTTGTTTTTTTGTTTTGTCGATTTTCCTCTGTTTTTGGACAGTTTTGGCCGAGTTTGGGTTTTGCTGCAAAACACGAAATTTTCAAGCAACACGCGTCTGTTTTGCATTTGCGAAAATTAATTTTTAACCTGCCACAACTTTGTTTTTTTCACCCAAATACCTTCGATAAATGTTCGTCAAGCTATTAGCTTCATGTTGATATTTTCGTGGGTTCTGCAGGACAAAAATTGGCCACGTTAATTAAATTTGAAAGTTTTAGTGTCTGTAAAGTAGGTTGATGAATTCATTTTTTCACTTTCAGAAGAAACGGCTTTTAGGGGGGCGGCAGGGTGGACGCTGGGTGGTCGCTTGCCAGCGGGAAGTATGGTAGGGTATGTATTGTAGGGTATGCATTGTAGGGTATGTATTGTATGGTATTTATTGTAGGGTATGTATTGTAGTGTATGTATTGCAGGGTATGTATTGTATGGTATTTATTGTAGGGTATGTATTGTAGGGTATGTATTGTAGGGTATGTATGGTAGGGTATGTATTGTAGGGTATGTTTGTCGGGTATATTATGTAGGGTATGTATTGTAGGGTATTTATTGTAGGGTATGTATTGTAGGGTATGTATTGTAGAGTATTTATTGTAGGGTATGTATTGTAGGGTATGTATTGTAGGGTAAGTATTGTAGGGTATTTATTGTAAGGTATTTATTGTAGGGTATGTATTTTAGGGTATTATTATTATTATTATTACTAATTTATTTAAAGTTGGCTGGATATATAGCTATACTAAAGCTAATTTAGGCCAACTACTGATATTTAAGATTTCACAATACAAAATTCAAATTACAAATAAAAAGATTCAATTTACACAAATGTTAATAACAGATTAGATGCAAATGTTACAAATGTTAATGTGATTTTAAATGAAGCCTAGATTTTGAACAAAAATTTGGCACAGTCGGCAGTGGCAGGTTTCACCAGACCAAAATTTTATTTGGTTTTTGAATTCTTTTAAAGTTCTGGAACATTTAATAATCTGAGGAACAGTAGCCCAAGCTTGTGGGCCTCTAAAACGAATTGATTCCGAGCCATATTTTACTGTTCTAATTCTGGGAGCAGAAAATTCATTCCCATTTCTCAGATTATAGTGATTGTCATTTTCACAAAAGATCTCTTTCATAAACACTGGATTTAAATCATTTTTAGTCTTGTACATTTCGGTCATCAAAAATTGTAAGTTTTTCTGATGCACAGTTATGGATTTATCCTTTTCAAGTAAGCCCTCAAAACTGGATTCAGAATCCTGGAAGGTAATCCTCAGTGCTCTCTCTTGGATTTTATTAATTTTCTGATGTAGTTTACGACTATGGAACATCCAAACAAGGGGACAATATTGAAACTGGCTGTTTATAAAAGCTTGCATTAAAAACCTTAGTTTACTTTGATCTAGAAATGGAACAATACGTGAGAGAGCATATAATTTATTACTTGCCTTTTTACATAGCCCAGCAACATGTTGTTCAAATGTCAATTTATTGTCTATAATAATACCAAGCAATTTTTCATGATTACTGCTCTGTATAGGTGTATTGCCAATCGTAATGGTAATAGGTTCGTCAGGGGAAGGACCTAATGCTAAAAAATGACATTTATCTTCATTTAATTTTAGGTAGTTGTCAGAAAACCATTTTATTACCTTTTGAGAGTCATTCTCAAGCCTTTCCACTACATTTTGCAAGTTTTGGTCACATGTATATAAAGTGGTATCATCAGCATAATTGCAAATTTCTATATCATTGATAGAGAGTAACAAATCGTTCAAATAGATGTTAAAAAGTAGAGGTCCTAAAACCGACGCCTGTGGAACACCCAATTTCAGTTTTTGTGTAGAACTAAACGAACTATTTATTTTAACTCTCTGTTGCCTTTCACTTAAATAACTGTTCAGAAACATCAACGCATCACGACTGAAGCCGTAAGCATGCAATTTGGCAATAAGAAGATCATGCTTTACACAATCGAATGCTTTTGATAGGTCCATTAATACGGCCCCAGCCTTTCCTCCCTTATCCAAGAACATTTTGCACATTTCTATAAAACGAGTCAAGGCATGTTGTGCATTGTACCCTTGTCGGAATCCACATAACAAATCTGATAAATAGGCACCCATATGTTCCATCATTTGCTTATACATGAGTCTTTCGTAAATTTTAGAGACAGTAGGCAAAACACTAATTGGTCTATAATTAGTCTTAGAAGTAGATTCGTTTTTTTTAAAAAGGGCTGTAACATCTGCAGTTTTTAATTCATCGGGAAACTGACAATTGCTTATACCACCATTGAGAACATTTTGCAGTGGTTCAGCGCATACATCTAAATTAGTCTTAAGCAGCTTGGGGGAATATTCCCAAAAGTTGTAGCCTTCTTAGAATTCAGATTTTTTATTTCTGTTTCAAGTTTAGAGATAGTTACATGCTCGAAGGAAAAGCTAATAGCTACATCTGAAAAGCGTGCTCGTATAGCTTTTATGCTAGGATGGTTTCTATATTTTTCAATTGCTTCATCTAAAGGATCAGAGATACCCTCTGTTGATCTTACATTATCTGGATATTCTTCTATGCCCAAGGTTTCGGTAACAGTTACAAAATAGTTGTTCAGGATCTCTGCGACCTGACGATCGGCGGAGATAATTTCATCATTTTCTATTAGAACTATCTTACTCTGAGTCTTAATTTTATCGGAGAATAATGGTTTCACAGTTTTCCAAAATTTTTATTGTCAGTGATTTCTGTAATATCCAAATTATTGTAGTATCTCTTTTTTTCTGTCTTAAGCAGTTTTACGCATAGGTTACGCTGCCGACGATAGTTATTCCAGTTTTCAGCAATCCTATTTTGGTTATATTTGTTGCGCAATCTAGAACGTAACATGATAGCCTTTCGAAGTGCTTTAGTCATAAATGGTGCATCATTAGCCCTAACATATTTTTTCTTAAGTGGTGCATGTTTATTTAATACTTTATCAAAAGCAGTTTCAAACGCTCCATAGCTGACATTTGAAGCATCTATGCTCCCAAGTTCAGCTCTTAAGTCTTGCTTAAAACTAGCTTGGTTAAAATTTTTGTAACATCTGTAATTTATAATTGAGGGACCTTGTTTCTGAAAAGTGGTTTTCAACACAGTGACAATCATTTTATGAAAATCAGATAAGCCTGTTTCAATGGTGGTGGTGTTTTGCATACTTTGGTTACAATTTGTTAAAATTAAATCAATACATTTTGGAGGGTCAGCCTTATAACAGGTGGGTTCTTTTACTAAGTTTTTCAAACTATAAATATTCAAGAAGCTATGTAAATCGTCATCCGTCTCTTCGGCATTAAAATCTCCCAAAATCATGAAATTTTCATACTTTGAACTATAATGATCTAAAGCTTTACCTAAGTTTTCGTGGAAAAACAGTTGCGATTGAGTTGGTGGTCGGTAAACACTGAAAATAGCCCATTTTTTCTTTCTAAGGTTGATTTCAAAACTGATACACTCTATACCCAGTTCAAATGTAAACGATGTCAGTAATTGTGAAGGGATGTCACTTCTTACATAGACTAACAAACCCCCACCATCTTTATTTCTATCTAGCCTAAAGGGAGCAGCAAATCCATCAATTAGAAATTGTCCCCTGGGGAAAGAAGAGTCGATTTTGGTTTCTGCCACCATCAAGATATCTATGTTTGCTGCAGTTATTTCTTTAAGAGCTTCAAATTTATTTCTTATAGAATTAATGTTTAAATATCCTATGATTAATTTACCTAAATTTCTTAGCCGTAGTAACTTTAGCGAGGATCGAGCGTCAATATTGTTAGGGAGATCTTCCTCGGAGGTCTCAGATGTAATTTCGGAAACTTGTTGCGACTGAGAAATATTTGCATCCGTAGATATAGTTGAAAATGTAGACAAAGAACATTCACTAGGCACATTTGAGCTATTTGAGAAAGTTGAGGATAAATTGAAATTTTCATATGACCCATTTCCTAAGCTGGGGCTACTTGTAGAACACTCAACTGGCCTTGAGTCATTATTACCATTACAACCATTACATTGGTTGTTTCCTACGGGGTGTAGGAAAATTGATGTATGTGGCTTTACCGATACACTAGTAATAGAATTTGTTTGAATACTTAGCTTATTTTTTGTTGTTGGCTCTGTTGGTTTTATTTCAGGTATGCAGTTTCTGTCATATTCCAAATTTTCCGAGGAGAGTCAAACATTGTTTAAATAGTTTACTAAGTCATTTCCTAAGACGTTTGTCCCATCATTGTTCAGATGAATTCCATCGTCGTGTAGCAGGTACCGCCAATCTGTTTCAAATTCTTTGTGTTCAATGAAATCGATTCCATTTTCTGCCAGTGATTTTTTCAACAGAATATTCACTCTTACTCTTTTTTCTTCCAGTAGGTAGGAGTCGCCTCTTGTTAATAAACTTGAAACAGCCACTTTGGGAACGGAATTTTTTGCTTGTGTTGCCACACTAGTGATTTTTTCAGCAATTTTTTCAGGATCATCTTTCCTTAAATCATTAGTCCCACAATGCAAGATTAAAGCATCAGGGCTTCTTTTCAGGGTTGGTATCATATAAGATTCCATGTCTTGGGTCGTTGCTCCGGGAAATGATTTGACATACGAGTTACATCGACGTACGTTACGATTGATTTCTTGCTTTCGTATCCCCGTACGATGGAGTCTCCGATTACTGTAATTGTTGGCTTCCTACGATCATCCAAAGGCTGTCTGCTTTGTGATATGGTATCGTTCAACAATGTCTTGCGTGGTTTTGCTCCGGCTTCAGCATAACTAAGTTCTCCAGGGACAACACGTTGAAAATTTTCTTCTGTATAAGTTGATTTAACGCTTTGGGAAAATTGGGGTCGTGCTTTTTGCCTGTCAATATCCTCAGACTGTTGTAAAGCTCTTTGCAGCTTTGGAAATTCCATAGAAAAAATAGGATCCTCTATATTTCTTTCTAAGCCATTAAATCTATTTCTTGTTTCAATTGAGTTTTCATTGCACTGACGTGACTTAACTATGCGCTTGGGGAGTTGCCAAGGCTCTGTTTCAATATTTTTGCCATCATTTTTATTCAAATTTTTTCCTCGATTTTTATTCAAATCATTATTAAGATTTTTACCAAGATTTTCTCTTAGATCAGCAATTTGCAGCCTCAGTGCAAAATTTTCATCTTTCAGAATCCTTTTTTCTCTTTCTAATAAGTTATTTTTTGTTAAAATTTCTTGAAAATCGTTTTGCCTGTCTTGCATACTTGCAGTATCAGTGGTATTCTTTGTGTTAGTTTTATTAAGTCTTTCCAGAATGGTAATTAGCTGCTTTTCAATTTTTTGAAATCTGTCCTCTAATTGACTGTTTATTTCCATATTGCCAGTGCTCCCACTGTTTTTTTCATTGCATGATATTTCCTGCACATCTGAATCTCCCTTATAAGACATCGGATTCGCTGTTTCCTTAGCTACAGTTTGATATATTTTTTATTAGAGATTGAGTTTAAATTTTCCAAGATTGATTAAATTTTTGAAGGCAACTTTTTTTTCAAACTTCACACTGAAGCTATCAACTTTTGGAAGCGGCTTTCAGGGGGGCGGCAGCGTGGGCGCGGGGCGGTCGCATGGCAGGGGGGAAGATTCGACCTCCCACCTTTATTTTCTTTAGAAATGTGGCGTCGTGTGTATTGTAGGGTATGTATTGTAGGGTATGTAACGTAGGGTATGTATTGTAGGGTATGTATTGTATTGTATGTATTGTAGGGTATGTATTGTAGGGTATGTATTGTAGGGTATGTATTGTAAGGTATGTATCGTAGGGTATGTATCGTAGGGTATGTATTCTAAGGTATGTATTGTAAGGTATGTATTGTAAGGTATGTATTGTAAGGTATGTATTGTAGGGTATGTATTGTAGGGTATGTATTGTAAAGTATGTATTGTAAGGTATGTATTGTAAGGTATGTATTGTAAGGTATGTATTGTAGGGTATGTATTGTAGGGTATGTATTGTAGGGTATGTTATGTAGGGTATGTATTGTAGGGTATGTTATGTAGAGTATTTATTGTAGGGTATGTATTGTAGGGTATGTATTGTAAGGTATGTATTGTAGGGTATGTATTGTAGGGTATGTATTGTAGGGTATGTTATGTAGGGTATGTATTGTAGGGTATGTTATGTAGGGTATGTATTGTAGGGTATGTATTGTAAGGTATGTATCGTAGGGTATGTATTGTAGGGTATGTATTATAAGGTATGTATTGTAAGGTATGTATTGTAAGGTATGTATTGTAAGGTATGTATTGTAAGGTATGTATTGTAGGGTATGTATTGTAAGGTATGTATTGTAAGGTATGTATTGTAAGGTATGTATTGTAAGGTATGTATTGTAGGGTAAGTATTGTAGGGTATGTATTGTAAGGTATGTTATGTAGGGTATGTATTGTAGGGTATGTATTGTAGGGTATGTATTGTAGGGTATGTTATGTAGGGTATGTATTGTAGGGTATGTATGGTAAGGTATGTATTGTAAGGTATGTATCGTAGGGTATGTATTGTAGGGTATGTATTATAAGGTATGTATTGTAAGGTATGTATTGTACGGTATGTATTGTAGGGTATGTATTGTAAGGTATGTATTGTAGGGTATGTATTGTAGGGTATGTATTGTAGGGTATGTATTGTAAGGTATGTATTGTAGGGTATGTATTGTAGGGTATGTATTGTAGGGTATGTATTGTAGGGTATGTTATGTAGGGTATGTATTGTAGGGTATGTTATGTAGGGTATGTATTGTAGGGTATGTATTGTAAGGTATGTATTGTAAGGTATGTATCGTAGGGTATGTATTGTAGGGTATGTATTATAAGGTATGTATTGTAAGGTATGTATTGTAAGGTATGTATTGTAGGGTATGTATTGTACGGTATGTATTGTAGGGTATGTATTGTAAGGTATGTATTGTAGGGTATGTATTGTAGGGTATGTATTGTAGGGTATGTATTGTAGGGTATGTATTGTAGGGTATGTATTGTAGGGTATGTATTGTAGGGTATGTTATGTAGGGTATGTATTGTAGGGTATGTTATGTAGGGTATGTATTGTAGGGTATGTATTGTAAGGTATGTATTGTAAGGTATGTATCGTAGGGTATGTATTGTAGGGTATGTATTATAAGGTATGTATTGTAAGGTATGTATTGTAAGGTATGTATTGTAAGGTATGTATTGTAAGGTATGTATTGTAAGGTATGTTATGTAGGGTATGTATTGTAGGGTATGTTATGTAGGGTATGTATTGTAGGGTATGTATTGTAAGGTATGTATTGTAAGGTATGTATCGTAGGGTCTGTATTGTAGGGTATGTATTATAAGGTATGTATTGTAAGGTATGTATTGTAAGGTATGTATTGTAGGGTATGTATTGTACGGTATGTATTGTAGGGTATGTATTGTAAGGTATGTATTGTAGGGTATGTATTGTAGGGTATGTATTGTAGGGTATGTATTGTAGGGTATGTATTGTAGGGTATGTATTGTATGTATTGTAGGGTATGTATTGTAGGGTATGTTATGTAGGGTATGTATTGTAGGGTATGTGTTGTAGGGTATGTATTGTAAAGTATGTATTGTAGGGTATGTATTGTAGGGTATGTATTGTAGGGTATGTATTGTAAGGTATGTATTGTAGGGTAGGTATTGTAGGGTATGTATTGTAGGGTAAGTATTGTAGGGTATGTTATGTAGGGTATGTATCTTAGGGTATCTTTCTTTAGAAATGTTGCGTCGTAGTATGTATTGTAGGGTATGTATTGTATGGTATGTATTGTAGGGTATGTATTGTAGGGTATGTATTGTAAGGTATTTATTGCAGGGTATGTATTGTAGGGTATGTATTGTAGGGTATGTATTGTAGGGTATGTATTGTAGGGTATGTATTGTAGGGTATGTATCGTGGGGTATGTATTGTAGGGTATGTATTGTAGGGTATGTATTGTAGGGTACTTATTGTAAGGTATTTATTGTAGGGTATGTATTTTAGGGTATCTTTCTTTAGAAATGTTGCGTCGTAGTATGTATTGTAGGGTATGTATTGTATGGTATGTATTGTAGGGTATGTATTGTAGGGTATGTATTGTAAGGTATTTATTGCAGGGTATGTATTGTAGGGTATGGTATGTATTGTAGGGTATGTATTGTATTGTAGGGTATGTATTGTAAGGTATGTATTGTAGGGTAGGTATTGTAGGGTATGTATTGTAGGGTATGTATTGTAGGGTATGTTATGTAGGGTATGTATTTTAGGGTATCTTTCTTTAGAAATGTTGCGCCGTAGTATGTATTGTAGGGTATGTATTGTATGGTATGTATTGTAGGGTATGTATTGTAGGGTATGTATTGTAAGGTATTTATTGCAGGGTATGTATTGTAGGGTATGTATTGTAAGGTATGTATTGTAGGGTATTTATAGTAGGGTTTGTATTGTAAGGTATGTATTGTAGGGTATGTATTGTAGGGTGTGTATTGTAGGGTATGTATTGTAGGGTATGTAATGTAGGGTATGTATTGTAAGGTATGTATTGTAGGGTATGTATTGTAGGGTTTGTATCGCAGGGTATGTATTGTAGGGTATCTAATGTAGGGTATGTATTGTAGGGTATGTTATGTAGGGTATGTATTGTAGGGTATGTATTGTAAAGTATGTATTGTAGGGTATGTATTGTAGGGTATGTATTGTAGGGTATGTATTGTAAGGTATGTATTGTAGGGTAGGTATTGTAGGGTATGTATTGTAGGGTATGTATTGTAGGGTATGTTATGTAGGGTATGTATCTTAGGGTATCTTTCTTTAGAAATGTTGCGTCGTAGTATGTATTGTAGGGTATGTATTGTATGGTATGTATTGTAGGGTATGTATTGTAGGGTATGTATTGTAAGGTATTTATTGCAGGGTATGTATTGTAGGGTATGTATTGTAGGGTATGTATTGTAGGGTATGTATTGTAGGGTATGTATTGTAGGGTATGTATCGTGGGGTATGTATTGTAGGGTATGTATTGTAGGGTATGTATTGTAGGGTACTTATTGTAAGGTATTTATTGTAGGGTATGTATTTTAGGGTATCTTTCTTTAGAAATGTTGCGTCGTAGTATGTATTGTAGGGTATGTATTGTATGGTATGTATTGTAGGGTATGTATTGTAGGGTATGTAATGTGAGGTATTTATTGCAGGGTATGTCTTGTAGGGTATGTATTGTAGGGTATGTATTGTAGGGTATGTATTGTAGGGTATGTATTGTAAGGTATGTATTGTAGGGTAGGTATTGTAGGGTATGTATTGTAGGGTATGTATTGTAGGGTATGTATTGTAGGGTATGTATTTTAGGGTATCTTTCTTTAGAAATGTTGCGTCGTAGTATGTATTGTAGGGTATGTATTGTATGGTATGTATTGTAGGGTATGTATTGTAGGGTATGTATTGTAAGGTATTTATTGCAGGGTATGTATTGTAGGGTATGTTTTGTAGGGTATGTATTGTAGGGTATGTATTGTAGGGTATGTATTGTAGGGTATGTATCGTGGGGTATGTATTGTAGGGTATGTATTGTAGGGTATGTATTGTAGGGTATTTATTGTAAGGTATTTATTGTAGGGTATGTATTTTAGGGTATTTATTGTAAGGTATGTATTGTAGGGTATTTATAGTAGGGTTTGTATTGTAAGGTATGTATTGTGGGGTATGTATTGTAGGGTATGTATTGTAGGGTATGTATTGTAGGGTACTTATTGTAAGGTATTTATTGTAGGGTATGTATTTTAGGGTATCTTTCTTTAGAAATGTTGCGTCGTAGTATGTATTGTAGGGTATGTATTGTATGGTATGTATTGTAGGGTATGTATTGTAGGGTATGTATTGTGAGGTATTTATTGCAGGGTATGTATTGTAGGGTATGTATTGTAGGGTATGTATTGTAGGGTATGTATTGTAGGGTATGTATTGTAAGGTATGTATTGTAGGGTAGGTATTGTAGGGTATGTATTGTAGGGTATGTATTGTAGGGTATGTTATGTAGGGTATGTATTTTAGGGTATCTTTCTTTAGAAATGTTGCGTCGTAGTATGTATTGTAGGGTATGTATTGTATGGTATGTATTGTAGGGTATGTATTGTAGGGTATGTATTGTAAGGTATTTATTGCAGGGTATGTATTGTAGGGTATGTATTGTAGGGTATGTATTGTAGGGTATGTATTGTAGGGTATGTATTGTAGGGTATGTATTTTAGGGTATTTATTGTAAGGTATGTATTGTAGGGTATTTATAGTAGGGTTTGTATTGTAAGGTATGTATTGTAGGGTATGTATTGTAGGGTGTGTATTGTAGGGTATGTATTGTAGGGTATGTAATGTAGGGTATGTATTGTAAGGTATGTATTGTAGGGTATGTATTGTAGGGTTTGTATCGCAGGGTATGTATTGTAGGGTATGTATTGTAGGGTATGTATTGTAGGGTATGTTATGTAGGGTATGTATTGTAGGGTATCTATTGTAGGGTATGTTATGTAGGGTATGTATTGTAGGGTATGTATTGTAGGGTATGTATTGTAGGGTATGTATTGTAGGGTATGTTATGTAGGGTATGTATTGTAGGGTATGTATTGTAGGGTATTTATTGTAGGGTATGTATTGTAGGGTATGTATTGTAGGGTATGTTATGTAGGGTATGTATTGTAGGGTATGTATTGTAGGGTATTTATTGTAGGGTATGTATTGTAGGGTATGTATTGTAGGTAATGAATTGTAGGGTATGTATTGTAGGGTATGTTTTGTAGGGTATGTATTGTAGGGTATGTATAGTAGGTTATGTATTGTAAGGTATGTATTGTAGGGTATTTATAGTAGGGTTTGTATTGTAAGGTATGTATTGTAGGGTATGTATTGTAGGGTGTGTATTGTAGGGTATGTATTGTAGGGTATGTATTGTAGGGTATGTATTGTAAGGTATGTATTGTAGGGTATGTATTGTAGGGTTTGTATCGCAGGGTATGTATTGTAGGGTATGTATTGTAGGGTATGTATTGTAGGGTATGTTATGTAGGGTATGTATTGTAGGCTATCTATTGTAGGGTATGTTATGTAGGGTATGTATTGTAGGGTATGTTTTGTAGGGTATGTATTGTAGGGTATGTTATGTAGGGTATGTATTGTAGGGTATGTATTGTAGGGTATTTATTGTAGGGTATGTATGGTAGGGTATGTATTGTGGGTTATGTATTGTAGGGTATGTATTGTAGGGTATGTATTGTAGGGTATGTATTGTAGGGTATGCATCGTAGGGTATGTATTGTAGGGTATTTATTGTAGGGTATGTATTGTAGGGTATGTATCGTAGGGTATGTATTGCAGGGTATGTATTGTAGGGTATGTATTGTAGGGTATGTATTGTAGGGTATGTATTGTAGGGTATTTATTGTAGGGTATGTATTGTAAGGTATTTATTGTAGGGTATGTATTGTAGGGTATGTATTGTAGGGTCTGTATTGTAGGGTATGTATTGTAGGGTATGTATTGTAGAGTATGTTATGTAGGGTATGTATTGTAGGGTATGTATTGTAGGGTTTGTATTGTAGGGTATGTATGTATGTATGGGCATGAGCGGCAGCGAATGCAGCGCGTGGAGCGCGCCAACCAGATTAAGCTTTGTTTACTTGCTGGGCTCCGGGGAAGGAGCGAAGTGACCGAACCCGGCTCATGTATATATGTATGTATGTATGTATGTATGTATGTATGTATGTATGCATGTATGTATGTAGGTATGTATGTATGTATGTATGTATGTATGTATGGGCATGAGCGGAAGCGATTGCAGCGCGCGAAGCGCGCCAACCACATTAAACTTTTGTTACTTAAGGGGCTCCGGGGAGGGAGCGTAGCGACCGGGCCCCTGGCTAGTCTCTATTATATAATCTACGTCGACACGTGACCCGCCGACTCTAAACAATGGTCTATTGTTTCTTGAACAATCAACGTTCGACCGAACAATGGGATCAAAGGAATTTCGTTGTATCCATAAAGACTTTTTTTTGGGGGCTCAATAAGGGTGCAAATCGGTATAGAAATGATCGCTGCATTGTGCTGATGACAGTGTACTATTTGGCTAATTTCTAACCCCAGCGGTTCGGGAGTTATGGCCCATTTTGTGTTCCGACTTTCTAGAAAGTTCCCAGGACGGAGTTAATGAGATGCAAAACGAGCAGGGAGAAGCACGTGTTTTTTTCGTTGAACGGGCGGCAACTTGCTCGGGTTTAACCACGAATACGTGCCGGAAATCAATTGTAAAGACGTGTCAATTGTTCTCAGGACCTGTGGAGACAATGTGTGGACAATTATTTCAAGGTATTTCCTTTATTCAATTGTTTTTGGCTTTAAATAGCACGAGTTTTGTTTTGTTTAACCTCACGTTTTTTGTGTTGAGTCGAGGGCCTAACAAAAACACGAGGACAATTTTGATTTTCTCGGGTCGTTCTGGGCCGATTTTCTCCATTTAAACTTTCGATAACTGTTTATTTACACGAGAACTAAAGTTATATGGCTTTGTTTTTTTTGTTTTGTTGATTTTCCTCTGTTTTTGGACACTTTTGGCCGAGTTTGGGTTTTGCTGGAAAACACGAAATTTTCAAGCAACACGCGTGTGTTTTGCATTTGCGAAAATTATTTTTTAACCTGCCAAAACTTTGTTTTTTTCACCCAAATACTTTCGATAAATGTTCGCCAAGCTATTAGCTTCATTTTGATATTTTCGTGGGTTCTGTAGGACGAAAATTCGCCACGTTAATTTAATTTGAAAGTTTTAGTGTTTTTAAAGTACGTTGATGAATTCATTTTTTCACTTTCAGAAGAAAGGGCTTTTAGGGGGGCGGCAGGGTGGGCGCTGGGTGGTCGCTTGCCAGGGGGAAGTATGGTAGGGTGTGTATGGTAGGGTATGTATCGTAGGGTATGTATTGTAGGGTATGTATTGTAGGGTATGTATTGTAGGGTATGTATTGTAGGGTATGTATTGTAGGGTATGTATTGTAGGGTATGTTATGTAGGGTATTTATTGTAGGGTATTATTGTAGGGTATGTATTGTAAGGTATTTATTGTAGGGTATGTATTGTAGGTATGTATTGTAGGGTTTGTAGGGTATGTATTGTAGGGTATGTATTGTAGGGTATGTATTGTAGGGTATGTTATGTAGGGTATGTATTGTAGGGTATTTATTGTAGGGTATGTATTGTAGGGTATGTATTGTAGGGTATGTATTGTAGGGTATGTATTGTAGGGTATGTTATGTAGGGTATGTATTGTAGGGTATTTATTGTAGGGTATGTATTGTAAGGTATTTATTGTAGGGTATGTATTGTAGGGTATGTATTGTAGGGTATGTATTGTAGGGTATGTATTGTAGGGTATGTTATGTAGGGTATGTATTGTAGGGTATTTATTGTAGGGTATGTATTGTAAGGTATTTATTGTAGGGTATGTATTGTAGGGTATGTATTGTAGGGTATGTATTGTAGGGTATTTGTTGTAGGGTATGTATTGTAAAGTATGTATTGTAGGGTATGTATTGTAGGGTATGTATTGTAGGGTATGTATTGTAAGGTATGTATTGTAGGGTAGGTATTGTAGGGTATGTATTGTAGGGTATGTTTTGTAGGGTATGTTATGTAGGGTATGTATTTTAGGGTATCTTTCTTTAGAAATGTTGCGTCGTAGTATGTATTGTAGGGTATGTATTGTATGGTATGTATTGTAGGGTATGTATTGTAGGGTATGTATTGTAAGGGATTTATTGCAGGGTATGTATTGTAGGGTATGTATTGTAGGGTATGTATTGTAGGGTATGTATTGTAGGGTATGTATTGTAGGGTATGTATCGTGGGGTATGTATTGTAGGGTATGTATTGTAGGGTATGTATTATAGGGTATTTATTGTAAGGTATTTATTGTAGGGTATGTATTCTAGGGTATTATTATTATTATTATTATTACTAATTTATTTAAAGTTGGCTGGATATATAGCTATACTAAAGCTAATTTAGGCCAACTACTGATATTTAACATTTCACAATACAAAATTCAAATTACAAATAAAAAGATTCAATTTACACAAATGTTAATAACAGATTAGATGCAAATGCTACAAATGTTAATGTGATTTTAAATAAAGCCTAGATTTTGAACAAAAATTTGGCACAGTCGGCAGTGGCAGGTTTCACCAGACCAAAATTTTATTTGGTTTTTGAATTCTTTCAAAGTTCTGGAACATTTAATAATCCGAGGAACAGTAGCCCAAGCTTGTGGGCCTCTAAAACGAATTGATTCCGAGCCATATTTTACTGTTCTAATTCTGGGAGCAGAAAATTCATTCCCATTTCTCAGATTATAGTGATTGTCATTTTCACAAAAGATCTCTTTCATAAACACTGGATTTAAATCATTTTTAGTCTTGTACATTTCGGTCATCAAAAATTGTAAGTTTTTCTGATGCACAGTTATGGATTTATCCTTTTCAAGTAAGCCCTCAAAACTGGATTCAGAATCCTGGAAGGTAATCCTCAGTGCTCTCTCTTGGATTTTATTAATTTTCTGATGTAGTTTACGACTATGGAACATCCAAACAAGGGGACAATATTGAAACTGGCTGTTTATAAAAGCTTGCTTTAAAAACCTTAGTTTACTTTGATCTAGAAATGGAACAATACGTGAGAGAGCATATAATTTATTACTTGCCTTTTTACATAGCCCAGCAACATGTTGTTCAAATGTCAATTTATTGTCTATAATAATACCAAGCAATTTTTCATGATTACTGCTCTGTATAGGTGTATTGCCAATCGTAATGGTAATAGGTTCGTCAGGGGAAGGACCTAATGCTAAAAAATGACATTTATCTTCATTTAATTTAGGTAGTTGTCAGAAAACCATTTTATTACCTTTTGAGAGTCATTCTCAAGCCTTTCCACTACATTTTGCAAGTTTTGGTCACATGTATATAAAGTGGTATCATCAGCATAATTGCAAATTTCTATATCATTGATAGAGAGTAACAAATCGTTCAAATAGATGTTAAAAGTAGAGGTCCTAAAACCGACCCCTGTGGAACACCCAATTTCAGTTTTTGTGTAGAACTAAACGAACTATTTATTTTAACTCTCTGTTGCCTTTCACTTAAATAACTGTTCAGAAACATCACCGCATCACGACTGAAGCCGTAAGTATGCAATTTGGCAATAAGAAGATCATGCTTTACACAATCGAATGCTTTTGATAGGTCCATTAATACGGCCCCAGCCTTTCCTCCCTTATCCAAGAACATTTTGCACATTTCTATAAAACGAGTCAAGGCATGTTGTGCATTGTACCCTTGTCGGAATCCACATAACAAATCTGATAAATAGGCACCCATATGTTCCATCATTTGCTTATTATAAACTTGTTGCGACTGAGAAATATTTGCATCCGTAGATATAGTTGAAAATGTAGACAAAGAACATTCACTAGGCACATTTGAGCTATTTGAGAAAGTTGAGGATAAATTGAAATTTTCATATGACCCATTTCCTAAGCTGGGGCTACTTGTAGAACACTCAACTGGCCTTGAGTCATTATTACCATTACAACCATTACATTGGTTGTTTTCTACGGGGTGTAGGAAAATTGATGTATGTGGCTTTACCGATACACTAGTAATAGAATTTGTTTGAATACTTAGCTTATTTTTTGTTGTTGGCTCTGTTGGTTTTATTTCAGGTATGCAGTTTCTGTCATATTCCAAATTTTCCGAGGATAGTCAAACATTGTTTAAATAGTTTACTAAGTCATTTCCTAAGACGTTTGTCCCATCATTGTTCAGATGAATTCCATCGTCGTGTAGCAGGTACCACCAATCTGTTTCAAATTCTTTGTGTTCAATGAAATCGATTCCATTTTCTGCCAGTGATTTTTTCAACAGAATATTCACTCTTACTCTTTTTTCTTCCAGTAGGTAGGAGTCGCCTCTTGTTAATAAACTTGAAACAGCCACTTTGGGAACGGAATTTTTTGCTTGTGTTGCCACACTAGTGATTTTTTCAGCAATTTTTTCAGGATCATCTTTCCTTAAATCATTAGTCCCAAAATGCAAGATTAAAACATCAGGGCTTCTTTTCAGGGTTGGTATCATATAAGATTCCATGTCTTGGGTCGTTGCTCCGGGAAATGATTTGACATACGAGTTACATCGACGTACGTTACGATTGATTTCTTGCTTTCGTATCCCCCGTACGATGGAGTCTCCGATTACTGTAATTGTTGGCTTCCTACGATCATCCAAAGGCTGTCTGCTTTGTGATATGGTATCGTTCAACAATGTCTTGCGTGGTTTTGCTCCGGCTTCAGCATAACTAAGTTCTCCAGGGACAACACGTTGAAAATTTTCATCTGTATAAGTTGATTTAACGCTTTGGGAAAATTGGGGTCGTGCTTTTTGCCTGTCAATATCCTCACACTGTTGTAAAGCTCTTTGCAGCTTTGGAAATTCCATAGAAAAGATAGGATCCTCTATATTTCTTTCTAAGCCATTAAATCTATTTCTTGTTTCAATTGAGTTTTCATTGCACTGACGTGACTTAACTATGCGCTTGGGGAGTTGCCAAGGCTCTGTTTCAATATTTTTGCCATCATTTTTATTCAAATTTTTTCCTCGATTTTTATTCAAATCATTATTAAGATTTTTACCAAGATTTTCTCTTAGATCAGCAATTTGCAGCCTCAGTGCAAAATTTTCATCTTTCAGAATCCTTTTTTCTCTTTCTAATAAGTTATTTTTTGTTAAAATTTCTTGAAATTCGTTTTGCCTGTCTTGCATACTTGCAGTATCAGTGGTATTCTTTGTGTTAGTTTTATTAGGTCTTTCCAGAATGGTAATTAGCTGCTTTTCAATTTTTTGAAATCTGTCCTCTAATTGACTGTTTATTTCCATATTGCCAGTGCTCCCACTGTTTTTTTCATTGCATGATATTTCCTGCACATCTGAATCTCCCTTATAAGACACCTTCCTTTGAGCGTTTGGATCAGCAGCAGACAAAAGCCCATTTCTGCATTCGTGGAGTCTCTCTTCTTCTTCGGAAATTTTTCTGGCTTTTTCACACACTCGAAATGATTCAGTGCCCCAGTTTTGGTATCCTCAATTTTTCCTTCGGCCAACATCATTGTCAATTGCAGCGCAGTTGTTGAGTCATTTAGCCCATGTGTCTTCGTCAAAGACTTGCATACTGAAGTTGAATTTGCTCGCTTCCTTTTGCCTTGAATATTTTCTATCGTGTCTATTATGAGTTCCTCTACTTCTTGGGGTTCAAGAACCGTATTCTCTGCCATTTAAATATTTAGCTTTATCTACAGCTAAAATGAAAGCAGACTGATGAAACTTGCGACTGGTATTCTTCTAAGCAATTTTCGCGCCAAAATTGAAATTAGGCCACTTAGGCCCAAAATAGGCAGCTCGCTCGCCAAATAAACTTCTTTCGCTTTCACAAAGTTGTTGCCTTCGACGTTTCCAGCGTGCGTGATTTTAAATAATAATCAGTTTAATTAGTAAGCCAGCTATTTGATCTGATAGTTCAACATAAATATGAAAAATTTCGATTTGATATGTATATTTCTATCCCGAGAAAAAAACACGTCCGTCCTCTACGATGACAACCTCCTGTACAATACATTGTAGGGTATGTAGTTATACATTAATTGTAGGGTATGTATTATAGGGTATGTATTGTAGGGTATGTATTGTAGAGTATGTATCGTAGGGTATGTATTGTAGGGTTTGTATTGTAGGGTATGTATTGTAGGGTATGTATTTTAGGGTATGTATGGTAGGGTATTTATGGTAGGGTATGTATTGTAGGAAATTTATTGTAGGATATGTATTGTAAGGTATGTATTGTAGGGTATGTATTGTAGGGTATGTATTGTAGGGAATGTATTGTAGGGTATGTATTGTAGGGTATGTATTGTAGGGTATGTATTGTAGGGTATGTATCGTAGGGTATGAATTGTAGGGTATGTATAGTAGGGTATGTTATGTAGGGTATGTATTGTAGGGTATGTATTGTAGGGTATGTATTGTAGGGTATGTATTGTAGGGTATGTATTGTAGGGTATGAATTGTAGGGTATGTATAGTAGGGTATGTTATGTAGGGTATGTATTGTAGGGTATGTATTGTAGGGTATGTATTGTAGGGTATGTATTGTAGGGTATGTATTGTAGGGTATGTATTGTAGGGTATGAATTGTAGGGTATGTATAGTAGGGTATGTTATGTAGGGTATGTATTGTAGGGTATGTATTGTAGGGTATGTATTGTAGGGTATGTATTGTAGGGTATGTATTGTAGGGTATGTGTGTATGTATGTATGTATGTATGTATGGGCATGAGCGGCAGCGAATGCAGCGCGCGAAGCACGCCAACCAGATTAAGCTTTGTTTACTTGACGGGCTCCGGGGAGGGAGCGAAGCGACCGAACCCGGCTCATGTATGTATGTATGTATGTATGTATGTATGTATGTATGTATGTATGTATGTATGTATGTATGTATGTATGTATGTATGTATGTATGTATGCATGTATGTAGGTATGTATGTATGTATGTATGTATGGGCATGAGCGGGAGCAAATGCAGCACGCGAAGCGCGCCAACCACATTAAACTTTTTGTACTTGAGGGGCTCTATAATAGTCTATCTCTATTATATAATCTACGTCGACACGTGACACGCCGACTCTAAACAATGGGCTATTGTTTCTTGAACAATCGACGTTCGACCGAACAATGGGATCAAAGGAATTTCGTTGTGAACACAAAGGCTTTTTTTCTGGGGATCAATAAGGGTGCAAATTGGTATCAAAATGATCGCTGCATTGCGCTGATGAAAGTAAAGTATGTGGCTAATTTCTACTCCAAACAGTTCGGAAGTTATGGCCCATTTTGTGTTCCGACTTTCTAGAAAGTTCCGAGGATGGAGTTAATGAGATGCAAAACGGGCAAGGAGAAGCACGTGCTTTTTAGTTGAATGGGCGGCAAGTTGCTCGGGTTTAAACGGGAATACCTGCCGGAAATCAATTGTAAAGACGTGTCAATTGTTGTCAAGACCTGTGGAAACAATGTGTGGACAATTATTTCAAAGTATTTCCTTTATTCAATTGTTTTTTGCTTTAAACAGCACGAGTTTTGTTTTGTTTAACCTCACGTTTTTCTTTCGGCTCGAGGGCCTAACCAAAACACGAGGACAATTTTGATTTTCTCGGGTCATTCTGGGCCGATTTTTCCCATTTAAACTTTCGATAACTGTTTATTTACACGAGAACTAAAGTTATATGGGTTTGTTTTTTTTGTTTTGTTGATTTTCCTCTGTTTTTGGACAGTTTTAGCCGAGATTGGGTTTTGCTGGAAAACAAGAAATTTTCACGCAATACGCGTGTGTTTTGCATTTGCGAAAATTAAATTTTAACCTGCCAAAACTTTGTTTTTTTCACCCAAATACTTTTGATTAATGTTCGCCAAGCTATTAGCTTCATGTTGATATTTTCGTGGGTTCTGTAGGACGAAAATTCGCAACGTTAATTTAATTTGAAACCTTTAGTGTCTGTAAAGTAGGTTGATAAATTCATTTTTAAACGGCTTTTACGGGGGCGGCAGGGTGGGCGCTGGGTGGTCGCTTGCCAGGGGGAAGTATGGTAGGGTATGCATTGTAGGGTATGCATTGTAGGGTACGTGTTGTAGGGTATGTATTGTAGGGTATGTAGTGTATGTATTGTAGGGTATGTATTGTAGGGTATGTTATGTAGGGTATGTATTGTAGGGTATGTGTTGTAGGGTATGTATTGTAAAGTATGTATTGTAGGGTATGTATTGTAGGGTATGTATTGTAGGGTATGTATCGTGGGGTATGTATTGTAGGGTATGTATTGTAGGGTCTGTATTGTAGGGTATTTATTGTAAGGTATTTATTGTAGGGTATGTATTTTAGGGTATTTATTGTAGGGTATGTATTATAGGGTATGTATTGTAGGGTATGTATTGTAGGGTATGTATCGTAGGGTATGTATTGTAGGGTTTGTATTGTAGGGTAAGTATAGTAGGGTATGTTATGTAGGGTATGTATTGTAGGGTATGTATTGTAGGGCATATATAGTAGGGTATGTATTGTAGGGTATGTATTGTAGGGTTTGTATTGTAGGGTATGTATTGTAGGGTATGTATTGTAGGGTATGTATTGTAGGGTTTGTATTGTAGGGTATGTGTTGTAGGGTATGTATTGTACGGTATGTAGTGTATGTATTGTAGGGTATGTATTGTAGGGTATGTTATGTAGGGTATGTATTGTAGGGTATGTGTTGTAGGGTATGTATTGTAAAGTATGTATTGTAGGGTATGTATTGTAGGGTATGTATTGTAGGGTATGTATCGTGGGGTATGTATTGTAGGGTATGTATTGTAGGGTCTGTATTGTAGGGTATTTATTGTAAGGTATTTATTGTAGGGTATGTATTTTAGGGTATTTATTGTAGGGTATGTATTATAGGGTATGTATTGTAGGGTATGTATTGTAGGGTATGTATCGTAGGGTATGTATTGTAGGGTTTGTATTGTAGGGTAAGTATAGTAGGGTATGTTATGTAGGGTATGTATTGTAGGGTATGTATTGTAGGGCATATATAGTAGGGTATGTATTGTAGGGTATGTATTGTAGGGTTTGTATTGTAGGGTATGTATTGTAGGGTATGTATTGTAGGGTATGTATTGTAGGGTTTGTATTGTAGGGTATGTTATGTAGGGTATGTATTGTAGGGTATGTATGTATGTGTGGGCATGAGCGGTAGTGAATGCAGCGTGCGAAGCGCGCCAACCAGATTAAGCATTGTTTACTTGACAGGCTCCGGGGAGGGAGCGAAGCGACCGAACCCGGCTCATGTTTGTATGAATGTATGTATGTATGTATGTATGTATGTATGTATGTATGTATGTATGTATGTAGGTATGTATGTATGTATGTATGTATGTATGTATGTATGTATGTATGTATGTATGGGCATGAGCGTAAGCGAATGCAGCGCACGAAGTGCGCCAACCACATTAAGTTTTTTTCACTTGCCCCCCTCCGGGAAGCGAGCGAACGCGAGCGCCCCCGGCTAGTCTATAGATACTAATCTACGGTCACACGTGACCCCAACCCGCCAAACAATGCTCCATTGTCTCTCGAACAATCGACGTTCGAACAAACAATGGGATCAAAAGAATTTCGTTGTATCCATAAAGGCTTTTTTTTGGGCTGCAAATATGGGTGCAAATTGGTATAGAAATGATCGCTGCATTGTGCTGATGACAGTGTACTATTTGGCTAATTTCTAACCCCAGCGGTTCGGGAGTTATGGCCCATTTTGTGTTCCGACTTTCTAGAAAGTTCCGAGGACGGAGTTAATGAGATGCAAAACGAGCAGGGAGAAGCAGGTGTTTTCGTAGTGAAACGGGCGGCAAGTTGCTCGGGTTTAACCGTGAATACATGCCGGAAATCAATTGTAAAGACGTGTCAATTGTTCTCAGGACCTGTGGAGACAATGTGTGGACAATTATTTCAAGGTATTTCCTTTTATTCAATTGTTTTTTGCGAGTTTTGTTTTGTTTCAACTCACGTTTTTTGTGTTGAGGCAAGGGCCTAACGAAAACACGAAGACAATTATGATTTTCTTGGGTCGTTCTGGGCCGATTTTGGCCATTTAAATTTTCGATGACTGTTTATTTACACGAGAACTAAAGTTATCTGGGGATGTTTTTTTTGTTTTGTCGATTTTCCTCTGATTTTGGACAGTTTTGGCCGAGTTTGGGTTTTGCTGGAAAACACGCAATTTTCAAGCAACACGCGTGTGTTTTGCATTTGCGAAAATTAATTTTTAACCTGCCAAAACTCTGTTTTTTTCACCCAAATACTTTCGATAAATGTTCACCAAGCTATTAGCTTCATTTTGATATTTTCGTGGGTTCTGTAGGACGAAAATTCGCCACGTTAATTTAATTGGAAAGCTTTAGTGTTTTTAAAGTACCTTGACGAATTCATTTTTACACTTTCAAAAGAAACGGCTTTTAGGGGGGCGGCAGGGTGGGCGCTGGGTGGTCGCTTGCCAGGGGGAAGTATGGTAGGGTATGTATTGTAGGGTATGTATTGTAGGGTATGTATCGTAGGGTATGTATTGTAGGGTATGTATTGTAGGGTATGTATTGTAAGGTATTTATTGTACGGTATGTATTGTAGGGTATGTATGGTAGTGTATGTAATGTAGGGTATGTATTGTAGGGTATGTATTGTAGGGTATGTATTGTAGGGTATGTATTGTAGGGTATGTATTGTAGGGTATGCATCGTAGGGTATGTATTGTAGGGTATTTATTGTAGGGTATGTAATGTAGGGTATGTATCGTAGGGTATGTATTGTAGGGTATGTATTGTAGGGTATGTATTGTAGGGTATGTATTGTAGGGTATGTATTGTAGGGTATTTATTGTAGGGTTGGTATTGTAAGGTATGTATTGTAGGGTATTTATTGTAGGGTATGTATTGTAGGGTATGTATTGTAGGGTATGTATGTATGTATGGGCATGAGCAGTAGCGAATGCAGTGCGCGAAGCGCGCCAACCAGATTAAGCTTTGTCTACTTGACGGGCTCCGGGGAGGGAGCGAAGCGACCGAACCCGGCTCATGTATGTATGTATGTATGTATGCATGTATGTATTTATGTATGTAGGTATGTAGGTATGTATGTATCTATGTATGTATGTATGTATGGGCAGGGGCGGTAGCGAATGCAGCGCGCGGAGCGCGCCAACCAGATTAAGCTTTGTTTACTTGCGTGGCTCCGGGGAGGGAGCGAAGCGACCGAACCCGGCTCATGTATGTATGTATGTATGTATGTATGTATGTATGCATGTATGTATTCAGGTATGTATGTATGTATGTATGTATGTATGTATGGGCATGAGCGGAAGCGAATGCAGCGCGCGAAGCGTGCCAACCAAATTAAACTTTTGTTACTTAAGGGGCTCTGGGGAGGGAGCGTAGCGACCGGGCCCCCGGCTAGTCTCTATTATATAATCTACGTCGACACGTGACCCGCCGACTGTGAACAATGACCTATTGTTTCTTGAACAATCGACGTTCGAAAAAATAATGGGATCAAAGGAATTTCGTTGTGAACAGAAAGGCTTTTTTTTGGGGGGTCAATAAGGGTGCAAATTGGTATCAAAATGATTTCTGCATTGCGCTGATCACAGTAAAGCTTTCCACGAATTTCTACTCCAAACCGTTGGGGAGTTTTGGCCCATTTTGTGTTCCGACTTTCTAGAAAGTTCCGAGGACGGAGTTAATGAGATGCAAAACGAGCAGGGAGAAGCACGCGTTTTTTTAGTTGAGCGGGCGGCAAGTTGCTCGGGTTTAAACGTGAATACCTGCCGGAAATCAATTGTAAGACGTGTCAATTGTTGTCAAGACCTGTGGAGACAATTGGTGGACAATTATTTCAAGGTATTTTTTTTATTCAATTGTTTTTGGCTTTAAATTGCACGAGTTTTGTTTTGTTTCACCTCACGTTTTTCTTTCGGCTCGAGGGCCTAACCAAAACACGAAGACAATTTTGATTTTCTTGGGTCGTTCTGGGCCGATTTTATCCATTTAAACTTTCGATAACTGTTTATTTACACGAGAACTAAAGTTATCTGGGGTTGTTTTTTTGTTTTGTCGATTTTCCTCTGTTTTTGGACAGTTTTGGCCGAGTTTGGGTTTTGCTGCAAAACACGAAATTTTCAAGCAACACGCGTGTGTTTTGCATTTGCGAAAATTAATTTTTAACCTTCCACAACTTTGTTTTTTTCACCCAAATACCTTCGATAAATGTTCGCCAAGCTATTAGCTTAATGTTGATATTTTCGTGGGTTCTGCAGGACAAAAATTGGCCACGTTAATTAAATTTGAAAGTTTTAGTGTCTGTAAAGTAGGTTGATGAATTCATTTTTTCACTTTCAGAAGAAACGGCTTTTAGGGGGGCGGCAGGGTGGGCGCTGGGTGGTCGCTTGCCAGCGGGAAGTATGGTAGGGTATGTATTGTAGGGTATGCATTGTAGGGTATGTATTGTATGGTATTTATTGTAGGGTATGTATTGTAGTGTATGTATTGCAGGGTATGTATTGTATGGTATTTATTGTAGGGTATGTATTGTAGGGTATGTATTGTAGGGTATGTATTGTAGGGTATGTATTGTAGGGTATGTTTGTAGGGTATATTATGTAGGGTATGTATTGTAGGGTATTTATTGTAGGGTATGTATTGTAGGGTATGTATTGTAGAGTGTTTATTGTAGGGTATGTATTGTAGGGTATGTATTGTAGGGTATGTATAGTAGGGTATGTTATGTAGGGTATGTATTGTAGGGTATGTATTGTAGGGTATGTATTGTAGGGTTTGTATTGTAGGGTATGTATTGTAGGGTATGTGTTGTAGGGTATGTATTGTAAAGTATGTATTGTAGGGTATGTATTGTAGGGTATGTATTGTAGGGTATGTATTGTAAGGTATGTATTGTAGGGTAAGTATTGTAGGGTATGTATTGTAGGGTATGTTTTGTAGGGTATGTTATGTAGGGTATGTATTTTAGGGTATCTTTCTTTAGAAATGTTGCGTCGTAGTATGTATTGTAGGGTATGTATTGTATGGTATGGATTGTAGGGTATGTATTGTAGGGTATGTATTGTAAGGTATTTATTGCAGGGTATGTATTGTAGGGTATGTATTGTAGGGTATGTATTGTAGGGTATGTATTGTAGGGTATGTATTGTAGGGTATGTATCGTGGGGTATTTATTGTAGGGTATGTATTGTAGGGTATGTATTGTAGGGTATTTATTGTAAGGTATTTATTGTAGGGTATGTATTTTAGGGTATGTATTGTAGGGTATTTATTGTAAGGTATTTATTGTAGGGTATGTATTTTAGGGTATTATTATTATTATTATTGATATTACTAATTTATTTAAAGTTGGCTGGATATATAGCTATACTAAAGCTAATTTAGGCCAACTACTGATATTTAAGATTTCACAATACAAAATTCAAATTACAAATAAAAAGATTCAATTTACACAAATGTTAATAACAGATTAGATGCAAATGTTACAAATGTTAATGTGATTTTAAATGAAGCCTAGATTTTGAACAAAAATTTGGCACAGTCGGCAGTGGCAGGTTTCACCAGACCAAAATTTTATTTGGTTTTTGAATTCTTTCAAAGTTCTGGAACATTTAATAATCCGAGGAACAGTAGCCCAAGCTTGTGGGCCTCTAAAACGAATTGATTCCGAGCCATATTTTACTGTTCTAATTCTGGGAGCAGAAAATTCATTCCCATTTCTCAGATTATAGTGATTGTCATTTTCACAAAAGATCTCTTTCATAAACACTGGATTTAAATCATTTTTAGTCTTGTACATTTCGGTCATCAAAAATTGTAAGTTTTTCTGATGCACAGTTATGGATTTATCCTTTTCAAGTAAGCCCTCAAAACTGGATTCAGAATCCTGGAAGGTAATCCTCAGTGCTCTCTCTTGGATTTTATTAATTTTCTGATGTAGTTTACGACTATGGAACATCCAAACAAGGGGACAATATTGAAACTGGCTGTTTATAAAAGCTTGCATTAAAAACCTTAGTTTACTTTGATCTAGAAATGGAACAATACGTGAGAGAGCATATAATTTATTACTTGCCTTTTTACATAGCCCAGCAACATGTTGTTCAAATGTCAATTTATTGTCTATAATAATACCAAGCAATTTTTCATGATTACTGCTCTGTATAGGTGTATTGCCAATCGTAATGGTAATAGGTTCGTCAGGGGAAGGACCTAATGCTAAAAAATGACATTTATCTTCATTTAATTTTAGGTAGTTGTCAGAAAACCATTTTATTACCTTTTGAGAGTCATTCTCAAGCCTTTCCACTACATTTTGCAAGTTTTGGTCACATGTATATAAAGTGGTATCATCAGCATAATTGCAAATTTCTATATCATTGAGAGAGTAACAAATCGTTCAAATAGATGTTAAAAAGTAGAGGTCCTAAAACCGACCCCTGTGGAACACCCAATTTCAGTTTTTGTGTAGAACTAAACGAACTATTTATTTTAACTCTCTGTTGCCTTTCACTTAAATAACTGTTCAGAAACATCAACGCATCACGACTGAAGCCGTAAGCATGCAATTTGGCAATAAGAAGATCATGCTTTACACAATCGAATGCTTTTGATAGGTCCATTAATACGGCCCCAGCCTTTCCTCCCTTATCCAAGAACATTTTGCACATTTCTATAAAACGAGTCAAGGCATGTTGTGCATTGTACCCTTGTCGGAATCCACATAACAAATCTAATAAATAGGCACCCATATGTTCCATCATTTGCTTATTATAAACTTGTTGCGACTGAGAAATATTTGCATCCGTAGATATAGTTGAAAATGTAGACAAAGAACATTCACTAGGCACATTTGAGCTATTTGAGAAAGTTGAGGATAAATTGAAATTTTCATATGACCCATTTCCTAAGCTGGGGCTACTTGTAGAACACTCAACTGGCCTTGAGTCATTATTACCATTACAACCATTACATTGGTTGTTTTCTACGGGGTGTAGGAAAATTGTTGTATGTGGCTTTACCGATACACTAGTAATAGAATTTGTTTGAATACTTAGCTTATTTTTTGTTGTTGGCTCTGTTGGTTTTATTTCAGGTATGCAGTTTCTGTCATATTCCAAATTTTCCGAGGATAGTCAAACATTGTTTAAATAGTTTACTAAGTCATTTCCTAAGACGTTTGTCCCATCATTGTTCAGATGAATTCCATCGTCGTGTAGCAGGTACCGCCAATCTGTTTCAAATTCTTTGTGTTCAATGAAATCGATTCCATTTTCTGCCAGTTATTTTTTCAACAGAATATTCACTCTTACTCTTTTTTCTTCCAGTAGGTAGGAGTCGCCTCTTGTTAATAAACTTGAAACAGCCACTTTGGGAACGGAATTTTTTGCTTGTGTTGCCACACTAGTGATTTTTTCAGCAATTTTTTCAGGATCATCTTTCCTTAAATCATTAGTCCCACAATGCAAGATTAAAACATCAGGGCTTCTTTTCAGGGTTGGTATCATATAAGATTCCATGTCTTGGGTCGTTGCTCCGGGAAATGATTTGACATACGAGTTACATCGACGTACGTTACGATTGATTTCTTGCTTTCGTATCCCCCGTACGATGGAGTCTCCGATTACTGTAATTGTTGGCTTCCTACGATCATCCAAAGGCTGTCTGCTTTGTGATATGGTATCGTTCAACAATGTCTTGCGTGGTTTTGCTCCGGCTTCAGCATAACTAAGTTCTCCAGGGACAACACGTTGAAAATTTTCATCTGTATAAGTTGATTTAACGCTTTGGGAAAATTGGGGTCGTGCTTTTTGCCTGTCAATATCCTCACACTGTTGTAAAGCTCTTTGCAGCTTTGGAAATTCCATAGAAAAGATAGGATCCTCTATATTTCTTTCTAAGCCATTAAATCTATTTCTTGTTTCAATTGAGTTTTCATTGCACTGACGTGACTTAACTATGCGCTTGGGGAGTTGCCAAGGCTCTGTTTCAATATTTTTGCCATCATTTTTATTCAAATTTTTTCCTCGATTTTTATTCAAATCATTATTAAGATTTTTACCAAGATTTTCTCTTAGATCAGCAATTTGCAGCCTCAGTGCAAAATTTTCATCTTTCAGAATCCTTTTTTCTCTTTCTAATAAGTTATTTTTTGTTAAAATTTCTTGAAATTCGTTTTGCCTGTCTTGCATACTTGCAGTATCAGTGGTATTCTTTGTGTTAGTTTTATTAAGTCTTTCCAGAATGGTAATTAGCTGCTTTTCAATTTTTTGAAATCTGTCCTCTAATTGACTGTTTATTTCCATATTGCCAGTGCTCCCACTGTTTTTTTCATTGCATGATATTTCCTGCACATCTGAATCTCCCTTATAAGACACCTTCCTTTGAGCGTTTGGATCAGCAGCAGACAAAAGCCCATTTCTGCATTCGTGGAGTCTCTCTTCTTCTTCGGAAATTTTTCTGGCTTTTTCACACACTCGAAATGATTCAGTGCCCCCAGTTTTGGTATCCTCAATTTTTCCTTCGGCCAACATCATTGTCAATTGCAGCGCAGTTGTTGAGTCATTTAGCCCATGTGTCTTCTTCAAAGACTTGCATACTGAAGTTGAATTTGCTCGCTTCCTTTTGCCTTGAATATTTTCTATCGTGTCTATTATGAGTTCCTCTACTTCTTGGGGTTCAAGAACCGTATTCTCTGCCATTTAAATATTTAGCTTTATCTACAGCTAAAATGAAAGCAGACTGATGAAACTTGCGACTGGTATTCTTCTAAGCAATTTTCGCGCCACAATTGAAATTAGGCCACTTAGGCCCAAAATAGGCAGCTCGTTCGCCAAATAAACTTCTTTCGCTTTCACAAAGTTGTTGCCTTCGACGTTTCCAGCGTGCGTGATTTTAAATAATAATCAGTTTAATTAGTAAGCCAGCTATTTGATCTGATAGTTCAACATAAATATGAAAAATTTCGATTTGATATGTATATTTCTATCCCGAGAAAAAAACACGTCCGTCCTCTACGTTGACAACCTCCTGTACAATACATTGTAGGGTATGTAGTTATACATTTATTGTAGGGTATGTATTATAGGGTATGTATTGTAGGGTATGTATTGTAGGGTATGTATCGTAGGGTATGTATTGTAGGGTTTGTATTGTAGGGTATGTATTGTAGGGTATGTATTTTAGGGTATGTATGGTAGGGTATTTATGGTAGGGTATGTATTGTAGGAAATTTATTGTAGGATATGTATTGTAAGGTATGTATTGTAGGGTATGTATTGTAGGGTATGTATTGTAGGGAATGTATTGTAGGGTATGTTTGTAGGGTATGTATTGTAGGTATTTATTGTAGGGTATGTATTGTAGGGTATGTATTGTAGGGTATGTATTGTAGGGTATGTATTGTAGGGTATGTATTGTAGGGTATGTATAGTAGGGTTTGTTATGTAGGGTATGTATTGTAGGGTATGTATTGTAGGGTATGTTATGTAGGGTATGTATTGTAGGGTATGTTATGTAGGGTATGTATTGTAGGGTATGTATTGTAGGGTATGTATTGTAGGGTATGTATTGTAGGGTATGTATTGTAGGGTATGTATTGTAGGGTATGTATCGTAGGGTATGAATTGTAGGGTATGTATAGTAGGGTATGTTATGTAGGGTATGTATTGTAGGGTATGTATTGTAGGGTATGTATTGTAGGGTATGTATTGTAGGGTATGTATTGTAGGGTATGATTGTAGGGTATGTATAGTAGGGTATGTTATGTAGGGTATGTATTGTAGGGTATGTATTGTAGGGTATGTATTGTAGGGTATGTATTGTAGGGTATGTATTGTAGGGTATGTATTGTAGGGTATGTTATGTAGGGTATGTATTGTAGGGTATGTTATGTAGGATATGTATTGTAGGGTATGTATTGTAGGGTATGTATTGTAGGGTATGTATTGTAGGGTATGTATTGTAGGGTATGTATTGTAGGGTATGTATTGTAGGGTATGTATCGTAGGGTATGAATTGTAGGGTATGTATAGTAGGGTATGTTATGTAGGGTATGTATTGTAGGGTATGTTTTGTAGGGTATGTATTGTAGGGTATGTATTGTAGGGTATGTATTGTAGGGTATGAATTGTAGGGTATGTATAGTAGGGTATGTTATGTAGGGTATGTATTGTAGGGTATGTATTGTAGGGTATGTATTGTAGGGTATGTATTGTAGGGTATGTATTGTAGGGTATGTATGTATGTATGTATGTATGTATGTATGGGCATGAGCGGCAGCGAATGCAGCGCGCGAAGCACGCCAACCAGATTAAGCTTTGTTTACTTGACGGGCTCCGGGGAGGGAGCAAAGCGACCGAACCCGGCTCATGTATGTATGTATGTATGTATGTATGTATGTATGTATGTATGTATGTATGTATGTATGTATGTATGTATGTATGTATGTATGTATGTATGTATGTATGTATGTATGTATGGGCATGAGCGGGAGCAAATGCAGCGCGCGAAGCGAGCCAACCACATTAAACTTTTTGTACTTGAGGGGCTCCGGGAAGCGAGCGTAGCGAGTGCCCCCGGCTAGTCTATCCTATATATATAATCTACGTCGACACGTGACCCCAACCCGCCAAACAATGCTCCATTGTCGACGTTCGACCAAACAATGGGATCAAAGGAATTTCGTTGTGAACACAAAGGCTTTTTTGTGTGGTGCGAATAAGGGTTCTAATTGGTATCAAAATGATCGCTGCATTGCGCCGATCACAGTAAAGTATGTGGCTAATTTCTACTCCAAACGGTTCGGGAGTTATGGCCCATTTTGTGTTCCGACTTTCTAGAAAGTTCCGGGGACGGAGTTAATGAGATGCAAAACGAGCAAGGAGAAGCACGTGTTTTTTTAGTTGAACCGGCGGCAAGTTGCTCGGGTTTAAACGTGAATACCTGCCGGAAATCAATTGTAAAGACGTGTCAATTGTTGTCAAGACCTGTGGAGACAATGTGTGGACAATTATTTCAAGGTATTTCCTTTATTCAATTGTTTTTTGCTTTAAATAGCACGAGTTTTGTTTTGTTTAACCTCACGTATTTCTTTCGGCTCGAGGGCCTAACCAAAACACGAAGACAATTGTGATTTTCTCGGGTCGTTCTGGGCCGATTTTCTCCATTTAAACTTTCGATAACTGTTTATTTACACAAGAACTAAAGTTATATGGCCTTGTTTTTTTTGTTTTGTTGATTTTCCTCTGTTTTTGGACAGTTTTGGCCGAGTTTGGATTTTGCTGGAAAACACGAAATTTTCAAGCCACACGCGTGTGTTTTGCATTCGCGAAAAATAAATTTTAACCTGCCACAACTTTGTTTTTTTCACCCAAATACTTTCGATAAATGTTCGCCAAGCTATTAGCTTCATGTTGATATTTTCGTGGGGTGTGTAGGACAAAAATTGGTCACGCTAATTGAATTTGAAAGTTGGTGAATCGTGTTTAAATTGCCATTTTTTGCACGGGTTTGATTTCAGGGCTATTTTTTGTGAAGAAAATCATGTCTTGGACTTCAAAAATTTACAACTAAAATTGCGAAAAGCTTTTCATATGCACCCAAGTATTTTCGATATTTATTTGCCAAGGTATTAGCTTCATGCTGGTGTAATTTGAGTTCAAATGGACAAATTTTGACCAAGTTAGTGGAGTTTTTGTGTTCTTAAAGTTGGCTGATGAATAAATTTTTTCACGGCTTTTGTGTTGGGCTGCACTAAATACTCTCTTAAAATTCAAAACAACACTGTTAAGAAATGTGAATATATTTATTGGATTCGCTGTTTCCTTAGCTACAGTTTGATATATTTTTTATTACAGATTGAGTTTAAGTTTTCCAAGATTGATTAAATTTTTGAAGACAACTTTTTTTTTCAAACTTCACACTGAAGTTATCAACTTTCGGAAGCGGCTTTCAGGGGGGCAGCGTGGGCGCGGGGCGGTCGCATGGCAGGGGGGGAGATTCGACCTCCCACCTTTCCGTTCTTTAGAAATGTTGCGTCGAAGTATGTATTGTAGGGTATGTATTGTAGGGTATGTTTTGTAGGGTATGTATTGTAGGGTATGTATTGTAGGGTATGTATTGTATGGTATGTATTGTAGGGTATGTTATGTAGGGTATCTATTGTAGGGTATGTATTGTAGGGTATATATTGTGGGTTATGTATTGTAGGGTATGTATGTAGGGTATGTATTGTAGGGTATGTATTGTAAGGTATGTAGTGTAGGGTATGTATTGTAGGGTATGTATTGTAGGGTATGTATTGTAGGGTATGTTATGTAGGGTATGTATTGTAGGGTATGTATTGTAGGGTTTGTATTATAGGGTATGTATTGTAGGGTATGTATTGTAGGGTATGTATTGTAGGGTATGTATTGTAGGGTATGTTATGTAGGGTATGTATTGTAGGGTATGTATTGTAAGGTATGTTATGTCGGGTATGTATTGTATGGTATGTATTGTGGGGTATGTATTGTAGGGTATGTATTGTAGGGTATGTATTGTAAGGTATGTATCGTAAGGTATGTATCGTAGGGTATGTATTGTAGGGTATGTATTGTAGGGTTCGTATTGTCGGGTATGTATTGTAGGGTATGTATTGTAGGGTAGGTATTGTAAGGTATTTATTGTAGGGTATGTATTGTAGGGTATGTATTGTAGGGTATGTATTGTAGGGTATGTATTGTAGGTATGTATGTAGGGTATGTTTGTAGGGTATTTATTGTAGGGTATGTTATGTAGGGTATGTATTGTAGCGTATGTATTGTAGGGTATGTTATGTAGGGTATGTGTTGTAGGGTATGTATTGTAGGGTATGTATTGTAGGGTATGTATTGTAGGGTATTTATTGTAGGGTATTTATTGTAGGGTATGTATTGTAGGGTATGTATTGTAGGGTTTGTATTGTAGGGTATGTATTGTAGGGTATGTATTGTAGGGTATGTATTGTAGGGTATTTATTGTAGGGTATGTATTGTAAGGTATTTATTGTAGGGTATGTATTGTAGGGTATGTATTGTAGGGTATGTATTGTAGGGTATGTATTGTAGGGTATGTATTGTAGGGTATGTATTGTAGGGTATGTATTGTAGGGTTGTATTGTAGGTATTTATTGTAGGGTATGTATTGTAGGGTATGTATGTAGGGTATGTATTGTAGGGTATGTATTGTAGGGTATGTATTGTAGGGTATGTATTGTAGGGTATGTATTGTAGGGTATGTTTTGTAGGGTATGTATTGTAGGGTATGTATTGTAGGGTATGTATTGTATGGTATGTATGGGCATGAGCGGTAGCGAATGCAGCGCGCGAAGCGCGCCAACCAGATTAAGCTTTGTCTATTTGACGGGCTCCGGGGAGGGAGCGAAGCGACCGAACCCGGCCCATGTTTGTATGTATGTATGTATGTATGTATGTATGTATGTAGGTAGGTATGTATTTATGTATGTATGTATGTATGTATGTATGTATGTATGTATGGGCATGAGCATAAGCGAATGCAGCGCACGAAGTGCGCCAACCACAGGCGAGCGTAGCGAGCTAACCCATTGTATGTAGAGTTGAAAAGGGCATGAGCGTAAGCGAATGCAGCGCACGAAGTGCGCCAACCACAGGCGAGCGCAGCGAGCTAACCCATTGTACGTGGGGTTGAAAGGGGCATGAGCGGGAGCGAATGCAGCGCGCGAAGCGCGCCAACCACATTAAACTTTTTGTACTTGACGGGCTCCGGGAAGCGAGCGTAGCGAGTGCCCCCGGCTAGTCTATATATAATAAAATGTGATCACACGTGACCCGCCGACTCTGAACAATGACCTATTGTTTCTTGAACAATCGACGTTCGAAAAAACAATGGAATCAAAGGAATTTCCTTGATATCACAAAGGCTTTTTTTCTGGGGGTCAATAAGGGTGCCAAATAGTATCAAAATGATCGCTGCACTGTGCCGATGAAAGTAAAGCAATCCGCTGATTTCTAACCCCAGCGGTTCGGGAGTTATGGCCCATTTTGTTTTCCGACCTTCTAGAAAGTTCCGAGGACGGAGTTAATGAGATGCAAAACGAGCAATTAGAAGCATGTGTTTTTTTAGTTGAACGGGCGGCAAGTTGCTCGGGTTTGAACGTGAATACCTGCCGGAAATCAATTGTAAAGACGTGTCAATTGTTGTCAAGACCTGTGGAGACAATTGGTGAACAATTATTTCAAGGTATTTCTTTTATTTAATTGTTTTTGGCTGAAAATGGCACGAGTTTTGTTTTGTTTAACCTCACGTTTTTTGTGTTGAGCCGAGGGCCTAACAAAGACACGAGGACAATTTTGATTTTCTCGGGTCGTTCTGGGCCGATTTTCTCCATTTAAACTTTCGATAACTGTTTATTTGCACGAGAACTAAAGTTATATGGCTTTGTTTTTTTTGTTTTGTTGATTTTCCTCTGTTTTTGGACAGTTTTAGCCGAGTTTGGATTTTGCTGAAAAACACGAAATTTTCAAGCAACACACGTGTGTTTTGCATTTGCGAAAATTAATTTTTAACCTGCCAAAACTTTGTTTTTTTCACCCAAATACTTTCGATAATTGTTCGCCAAGCTATTAGCTTCATGTTGATATTTTCGTGGGGTGTGTAGGACAAAAATTGGCCACGTAAATTTAATTTGAAAGTTGGTGAATCGTGTTTTAAATGCTATTTTTTCACGGGTTTAATTTCACGGCTATTTTTCATCAACAAAATCATGTCTTGGACTTCAAAAATGTACAACTAAAATTTCGAAAAGCATTTCAAATGCACCCAATTACTTTCGATACTTATTCGCCAAGGTATCAGCTTCATGTTGGTGTAATTTGAGTTAAAATGGACAAATTTTTACAAAGTTAGGGGAATTTTTGTGTTTTTAAAATTGGCTGATGAATAAATTTTTTCACGGCTTTGGTGTTGGGCTGCACTAAATACTCTCTTAGAATTCAAAACAACACTGTTAAGAAAAGTGAACATTTTTATCGGATTCGCTGTTTTCTTAGCTACAGTTTGATATAATTTTTATTACAGATTCAGTTTAAATTTTCCAGTATTGATTAAACTTTTGAAGGCAACTTTTTTTTTCAAACTTCACACTGAAGCTATCAACTTTCGGAAGCGGCTTCCAGGGGGGCAGCGTGGGCACGGGGCGGTGGCTTGGCAGGGGGGAAGAATCGACCTCCCACCTTTACTTTCTTTAGAAATGTGGCGTCGTGTGTATTGTAGGGTATGTATGATAGGGTATGTATGGTAGGGTATGTATTGTAGCGTATGTATTGTAGGGTATGTTATGTAGGGTATGTATTGTAGGGTATCTATTGTAGGGTATGTATTGTATGGTATTTATTGTAGGGTATGTATTGTAGGGTATGTATAGTAGGGTATGTTATGTCGGGTATGTATTGTAGGGTATGTATTGTAGGGTTTGTTTTTTAGGGTATGTATTGTAGGGTATGTATTGTAGGGTATGTATTGTAGGGTATGTATTGTAGAGTATGTATTGTAGGGTATGTATTGTAGGGTAGGTATTGTAGGGTATGTATTGTAGGGTATGTATTGTAGGGTATGTATTGTAGGGTATGTATGTATGTATCGGCATGAGCGGTAGCGAATGCAGCGCGCGAAGCGCGCCAACCAGATTAAGCTTTATCCACTTGACGGGCTCCGGGGAGGGAGCGAAGCGACCGAACCCGGCCCATGTATGTATGTATGTATGTATGTATGTATGTATGTATGTATGTATGTATGTATGTATGTATGTATGTATGTATGTATGTATGTATGTAGGTATGTAGGTATGTATGTATGTAGGTATGTATATATGTATGTCTGTATGTATGGGCATGAGCAGCAGCGAATGCAGCGCGCGAAGCGCGCCAACCAGATTAGGCTTTGTTTACTTGACGGGCTCCGGGGAGGGAGCGAAGCGACCGAACCCGACCCATGTATGTATGTATGTATGTATGTATGTATGTATGTAGGTATGTATGTATGTATGTATGTATGTATGGGCATGAGCGGGAGCGAATGCAGCGCGCGAAGCGCGCCAACCACATTAAGCTTTTTGTACTTGACAGGCTCCGGGAAGCGAGTGTAGCGAGTGCCCCCGGCTAGTCTATATATACTATTCTACGGTCACACGTGACCCGCCGACTTTGAACAATGCCCATTGTCTTTTGAACAATTGTCGTTCGAAAAAACAATGGGATCAAAGGAATTTCCTTGATATCATAAAGGCTTTTTTTCTGGGGCTCAATAAGGGTGCAAATTGGTATCAAAATGATCGCTGCATTGTGCTGATGAAAGTAAAGTATGTGGCTAATATCTACTCCAAACGGTTCGGGAGTTATGGCCCATTTTGTGTTCCGACTTTCTAGAAAGTTCCGAGGACGGAGTTAATGAGATGCAAAACGAGCAGGGAGAAGCACGTGTTTTTTTAGTTGAACGGGCGGCAAGTTGCTCGGGTTTAAACGTGAATACCTGCCGGAAATCAATTGTAAAGACGTGTCAATTGTTGTCAAGACCTGTGGAGACAATGGGTGGACAATTATTTCAAGGTGTTTCCTTTATTCAATTGTTTTTGGCTTTAGATAGCACGAGTTTTGTTTTGTTTCACCTCACGTTTTTTGTGTTGAGCCGAGGGCCTAACAAAAACACGAGGACAATTTTTATTTTCTTGGGTCGTTCTGGGCCAATTTTCTCCATTTAAACTTTCGATAACTGTTTATTTACACGATAACTAAAGTTATCTGGGGTTGTTTTTTTTGTTCTTCTGATTTTCTAATGTTTTTGGACAGTTTTAGCCGAGTTTGGATTTTGCTGAAAAGCACGAAATTTTCAAGCAACACGCGTGTGTATTGCATTTGCGAAAATTAATTTTTAACCTGCCAAAACTTTGTTTTTTTCACCTAAATACTTTCGATAACTGTTCGCCAAGCTATTAGCTTCATTTTGATATTTTCGTGGGTCCTGTAGCACATAAAGTCGCCACGTTAATTTAATTTGAAAGTTTTAGTGTTTTAAAGTACCTTGATGAATTCATTTTTTCACTTTCAGAAGAAACGTCTTTTAGGGGGGCGGCAGGGTGGGCGCTTTGTGGTTGCTTGCCAGGGGGGAAGTATGGTAGAGTATGCATTGTAGGGTTTGTATGTAGGGTATGTATTGTAGGGTATGTATTGTAGGGTATGTATTGTAGGGTTTGCATTGTAGGGTATGTATTGTAGGGTATGTATTGTAGGGTATGTATTGTACGGTATGTATTGTAGGGTATGTATTGTAGGGTATTTACTGTAGGGTATGCATTGTAGGGTATGTATCATAGGGTATTTATTGTAGTGTATGCATTGTAGGGTATGTATCCTAGGGTATGTATTGTAGGGTATCTGTTGTAGGGTATGTATTGTAGGGTATGTATTGTAGGGTATTTATTGTAGAGTATGTATTGTAGGGTATGTATCGTACGGTATGTATTGTAGGGTATGTATTGTAGGGTATTGATTGTAGGGTTTGTATTGTAGGGTATGTATTGTAGGGTATGCATTGTGGGGTATGTATTGTAGGGTATGTACTGTAGGGTATGTATGTATGTATCGGCATGAGCGCTACCGAACGCAGCGCGCGAAGCGCGCCAACCAGATTAAGCTCTGTCTGCTTGAGGGGCCCCGGGGAGGGAGCGAAGCGATCGAACCCGGCCCATGTATGTATGTATGTATGTATGTATGTATGTATGTATGTATGTATGTATGTATGTATGTATGTATGGGCATGAGCGGGAGCGAATGCAGCGCGCGAGGCACGCCAACCACATTAAACTTTTGTTGCTTGCGGGCTCCGGGGAGGGAGCGTAGCGACCGGGCCCCCGGCTAGTCTCTATTATATAATCTACGTCGACACGTGACACGCCGACTCTAAACAATGGGCTATTGTTTCTTGAACAATCGACGTTCGACCGAACAATTGGATCAAAGGAATTTCGTTGTGAACACAAAGGCTTTTTTTCTGGGGATCAATAAGGATGCAAATTGGTATCAAAATGATCGCTGCATTGCGCTGATGAAAGTAAAGTATGTGGCTAATTTCTACTCCAAACAGTTCGGTAGTTATGGCCCATTTTGTGTTCCAACTTTCTAGAAAGTTCCGAGGACGGAGTTAATGAGATGCAAAACGAGCAAGGAGAAGCACGTGCTTTTTAGTTGAACGGGCGGCAAGTTGCTCGGGTTAAAACGGGAATACCTGCCGGAAATCAATTGTAAAGACGTGTCAATTGTTGTCAAGACCTGTGGAAGCAATGTGTGGACAATTATTTCAAGGTATTTCCTTTATTCAATTGTTTTTTGCTTTAAACAGCACGAGTTTTGTTTTGTTTAACCTCACGTTTTTCTTTCGGCTCGAGGGCCTAACCAAAACACGAGGACAATTTTGATTTTCTCGGGTCATTCTGGGCCGATTTTCTCCATTTAAACTTTCGATAACTGTTTATTTACACGAGAACTAAAGTTATATGGCTTTGTTTTTTTTGGTTTTGTTGATTTTCCTCTGTTTTTGGACTGTTTTAGCCGAGATTGGGTTTTGCTGGAAAACAAGAAATTTTCACGCAACACGCGTGTGTTTTGCATTTGCGAAAATTAATTTTTAACCTGCCAAAACTTTGTTTTTTTCACCCAAATACTTTCGATTAATGTTCGCCAAGGTATTAGCTTCATGTTGATATTTTCGTGGGTTCTGTAGGACGAAAATTCGCAACGTTAATTTAATTTGAAACTTTTAGTGTCTGTAAAGTAGGTTGATAAATTCGTTTTTAAACCGCTTTTACGGGGGCGGCAGGGTGGGCGCTGGGTGGTCGCTTGCCAGGGGGAAGTATGGTAGGGTATGCATTGTAGGGTATGCATTGTAGGGTATGTGTTGTAGGGTATGTATTGTAAAGTATGTATTGTAGGGTATGTATTGTAGGGCATGTATTGTAGGGTATGTATTGTAAGGTATGTATTGTAGGGTAGGTATTGTAGGGTATGTATTGTAGGGTATGTATTGTAGGGTCTGTTATGTAGGGTATGTATTTTAGGGTATCTTTCTTTAGAAATGTTGCGTGGTAGTATGTATTGTAGGGTATGTATTTTATGGTATGTATTGTAGGGTATGTATTGTGGGGTATGTATTGTAAAGTATTTATTGCAGGCTATGTATTGTAGGTTATGTGTTGTAGGGTATGTATTGTAGGGTATGTATTGTAGGGTATGTATTGTAGGGTATGTATCGTGGGGTATGTATTGTAGGGTATGTATTGTAGGGTATGTATTGTAGGGTATTTATTGTAAGGTATTTATTGTAGGGTATGTATTTTAGGGTATTTATTGTAGGGTATGTATTATAGGGTATGTATTGTAGGGTATGTATTGTAGGGTATGTATCGTAGGGTATGTATTGTAGGGTTTGTATTGTAGGGTAAGTATAGTAGGGTATGTTATGTAGGGTATGTATTGTAGGGTATGTATTGTAGGGCATATATAGTAGGGTATGTATTGTAGGGTATGTATTGTAGGGTTTGTATTGTAGGGTATGTATTGTAGGGTATGTATTGTAGGGTATGTATTGTAGGGTTTGTATTGTAGGGTATGTTATGGAGGGTATGTATTGTAGGGTATGTATGTATGTGTGGGCATGAGCGGTAGTGAATGCAGCGTGCGAAGTGCGCCAACCACATCAAGTTTTTTTCACTTGCCCCCCTCCGGGAAGCGAGCGAACGCGAGCGCCCCCGGCTTGTCTATAGATACTAATCTACGGTCACACGTGACCTCAACCCGCCAAACAATGCTCCATTGTCTATCGAACAATCGACGTTCGAACAAACAATGGGATCAAAGGAATTTCGTTGTATCCATAAAGGCTTTTTTTTGGGCTGCAAATATGGGTGCAAATTGGTATAGAAATGATCCCTGCATTGTGCTGATGACAGTGTACTATTGGGCTAATTTCTAACCCCAGCGGTTCGGGAGTTATGGCCCATTTTGTGTTCCGACTTTCTAGAAAGTTCCGAGGACGGAGTTAATGAGATGCAAAACGAGCAGGGAGAAGCAGGTGTTTTCGTAGTGAAACGGGCGGCAAGTTGCTCGGGTTTAACCGTGAATACATGCCGGAAATCAATTGTAAAGACGTGTCAATTGTTCTCAGGACCTGTGGAGACAATGTGTGGACAATTATTTCAAGGTATTTCCTTTTATTCAATTGTTTTTTGCGAGTTTTGTTTTGTTTCAACTCACGTTTTTTGTGTTGAGGCAAGGGCCTAACGAAAACACGAAGACAATTTTGATTTTCTTGGGTCGTTCTGGGCCGATTTTGTCCATTTAAATTTTCGATAACTGTTTATTTACACGAGAACTAAAGTTATCTGGGGTTGTTTTTTTGTTTTGTCGATTTTCCTCTGTTTTTGGACAGTTTTGGCCGAGTTTGGGTTTTGCTGCAAAACACGAAATTTTCAAGCAACACGCGTGTGTTTTGCATTTGCGAAAATTAATTTTTAACCTGCCACAACTTTGTTTTTTTCACCCAAATACCTTCGATAAATGTTCGCCAAGCTATTAGCTTCATGTTGATATTTTCGTGGGTTCTGCAGGACAAAAATTGGCCACGTTAATTAAATTTGAAAGTTTTAGTGTCTGTAAAGTAGGTTGATGAATTCATTTTTTCACTTTCAGAAGAAACGGCTTTTAGGGGGGCGGCAGGGTGGGCGCTGGGTGGTCGCTTGCCAGCGGGAAGTATGGTAGGGTATGTATTGTAGGGTATGCATTGTAGGGTATGTATTGTATGGTATTTATTCTAGGGTATGTATTGTAGTGTATGTATTGCAGGGTATGTATTGTATGGTATTTATTGTAGGATATGTATTGTAGGGTATGTATTGTAGGGTATGTATTGTAGGGTATGTATTGTAGGGTATGTTATGTAGGGTATGTATTTTAGGGTATCTTTCTTTAGAAATGTTGCGTCGTAGTATGTATTGTAGGGTATGTATTGTATGGTATGTATTGTAGGGTATGTATTGTAGGGTATGTATTGTAAGGTATTTATTGCAGGGTATGTATTGTAGGGTATGTATTGTAGGGTATGTATTGTAGGGTATGTATTGTAGGGTATGTATTGTAGGGTATGTATAGTAGGGTATGTATCGTGGGGTATGTGTTGTAGGGTATGTATTGTAGGGTATGTATTGTAGGGTATTTATTGTAAGGTATTTATTGTAGGGTATGTATTTTAGGGTATTATTATTATTATTATTATTACTAATTTATTTAAAGTTGGCTGGATATATAGCTATACTAAAGCTAATTTAGGCCAACTACTGATATTTAAGATTTCACAATACAAAATTCAAATTACAAATAAAAAGATTCAATTTACACAAATGTTAATAACAGATTAGATGCAAATGTTACAAATGTTAATGTGATTTTAAATGAAGCCTAGATTTTGAACAAAAATTTGGCACAGTCGGCAGTGGCAGGTTTCACCAGACCAAAATTTTATTTGGTTTTTGAATTCTTTTAAAGTTCTGGAACATTTAATAATCTGAGGAACAGTAGCCCAAGCTTGTGGGCCTCTAAAACGAATTGATTCCGAGCCATATTTTACTGTTCTAATTCTTGGAGCAGAAAATTCATTCCCATTTCTCAGATTATAGTGATTGTCATTTTCACAAAAGATCTCTTTCATAAACATTGGATTTAAATCATTTTTAGTCTTGTACATTTCGGTCATCAAAAATTGTAAGTTTTTCTGATGCACAGTTATGGATTTATCCTTTTCAAGTAAGCCCTCAAAACTGGATTCAGAATCCTGGAAGGTAATCCTCAGTGCTCTCTCTTGGATTTTATTAATTTTCTGATGTAGTTTACGACTATGGAACATCCAAACAAGGGGACAATATTGAAACTGGCTGTTTATAAAAGCTTGCATTAAAAACCTTAGTTTACTTTGATCTAGAAATGGAACAATACGTGAGAGAGCATATAATTTATTACTTGCCTTTTTACATAGCCCAGCAACATGTTGTTCAAATGTCAATTTATTGTCTATAATAATACCAAGCAATTTTTCATGATTACTGCTCTGTATAGGTGTATTGCCAATCGTAATGGTAATAGGTTCGTCAGGGGAAGGACCTAATGCTAAAAAATGACATTTATCTTCATTTAATTTTAGGTAGTTGTCAGAAAACCATTTTATTACCTTTTGAGAGTCATTCTCAAGCCTTTCCACTACATTTTGCAAGTTTTGGTCACATGTATATAAAGTGGTATCATCAGCATAATTGCAAATTTCTATATCATTGATAGAGAGTAACAAATCGTTCAAATAGATGTTAAAAAGTAGAGGTCCTAAAACCGACGCCTGTGGAACACCCAATTTCAGTTTTTGTGTAGAACTAAACGAACTATTTATTTTAACTCTCTGTTGCCTTTCACTTAAATAACTGTTCAGAAACATCAACGCATCACGACTGAAGCCGTAAGCATGCAATTTGGCAATAAGAAGATCATGCTTTACACAATCGAATGCTTTTGATAGGTCCATTAATACGGCCCCAGCCTTTCCTCCCTTATCCAAGAACATTTTGCACATTTCTATAAAACGAGTCAAGGCATGTTGTGCATTGTACCCTTGTCGGAATCCACATAACAAATCTGATAAATAGGCACCCATATGTTCCATCATTTGCTTATACATGAGTCTTTCGTAAATTTTAGAGACAGTAGGCAAAACACTAATTGGTCTATAATTAGTCTTAGAAGTAGATTCGTTTTTTTTAAAAAGGGCTGTAACATCTGCAGTTTTTAATTCATCGGGAAACTGACAATTGCTTATACCACCATTGAGAACATTTTGCAGTGGTTCAGCGCATACATCTAAATTAGTCTTAAGCAGCTTGGGGGGAATATTCCCAAAAGTTGTAGCCTTCTTAGAATTCAGATTTTTTATTTCTGTTTCAAGTTTAGAGATAGTTACATGCTCGAAGGAAAAGCTAATAGCTACATCTGAAAAGCGTGCTCGTATAGCTTTTATGCTAGGATGGTTTCTATATTTTTCAATTGCTTCATCTAAAGGATCAGAGATACCCTCTGTTGATCTTACATTATCTGGATATTCTTCTATGCCCAAGGTTTCGGTAACAGTTACAAAATAGTTGTTCAGGATCTCTGCGACCTGACGATCGGCGGAGATAATTTCATCATTTTCTATTAGAACTATCTTACTCTGAGTCTTAATTTTATCGGAGAATAATGGTTTCACAGTTTTCCAAAATTTTTTATTGTCAGTGATTTCTGTAATATCCAAATTATTGTAGTATCTCTTTTTTTCTGTCTTAAGCAGTTTTACGCATAGGTTACGCTGCCGACGATAGTTATTCCAGTTTTCAGCAATCCTATTTGGTTATATTTGTTGCGCAATCTAGAACGTAACATGATAGCCTTTCGAAGTGCTTTAGTCATAAATGGTGCATCATTAGCCCTAACATATTTTTTCTTAAGTGGTGCATGTTTATTTAATACTTTATCAAAAGCAGTTTCAAACGCTCCATAGCTGACATTTGAAGCATCTATGCTCCCAAGTTCAGCTCTTAAGTCTTGCTTAAAACTAGCTTGGTTAAAATTTTTGTAACATCTGTAATTTATAATTGAGGGACCTTGTTTCTGAAAAGTGGTTTTCAACACAGTGACAATCATTTTATGAAAATCAGATAAGCCTGTTTCAATGGTGGTGGTGTTTTGCATACTTTGGTTACAATTTGTTAAAATTAAATCAATACATTTTGGAGGGTCAGCCTTATAACAGGTGGGTTCTTTTACTAAATTTTTCAAACTATAAATATGCAAGAAGCTATGTAAATCGTCATCCGTCTCTTCGGCATTAAAATCTCCCAAAATCATGAAATTTTCATACTTTGAACTATAATGATCTAAAGCTTTACCTAAGTTTTCGTGGAAAAACAGTTGCGATTGAGTTGGTGGTCGGTAAACACTGAAAATAGCCCATTTTTTCTTTCTAAGGTTGATTTCAAAACTGATACACTCTATACCCAGTTCAAATGTAAACGATGTCAGTAATTGTGAAGGGATGTCACTTCTTACATAGACTAACAAACCCCCACCATCTTTATTTCTATCTAGCCTAAAGGGAGCAGCAAATCCATCAATTAGAAATTGTCCCCTGGGGAAAGAAGAGTCGATTTTGGTTTCTGCCACCATCAAGATATCTATGTTTGCTGCAGTTATTTCTTTAAGAGCTTCAAATTTATTTCTTATAGAATTAATGTTTAAATATCCTATGATTAATTTACCTAAATTTCTTAGCCGTAGTAACTTTAGCGAGGATCGAGCGTCAATATTGTTAGGGAGATCTTCCTCGGAGGTCTCAGATGTAATTTCGGAAACTTGTTGCGACTGAGAAATATTTGCATCCGTAGATATAGTTGAAAATGTAGACAAAGAACATTCACTAGGCACATTTGAGCTATTTGAGAAAGTTGAGGATAAATTGAAATTTTCATATGACCCATTTCCTAAGCTGGGGCTACTTGTAGAACACTCAACTGGCCTTGAGTCATTATTACCATTACAACCATTACATTGGTTGTTTTCTACGGGTGTAGGAAAATTGATGTATGTGGCTTTACCGATACACTAGTAATAGAATTTGTTTGAATACTTAGCTTATTTTTTGTTGTTGGCTCTGTTGGTTTATTTCAGGTATGCAGTTTCTGTCATATTCCAAATTTTCCGAGGAGAGTCAAACATTGTTTAAATAGTTTACTAAGTCCTTTCCTAAGACGTTTGTCCCATCATTGTTCAGATGAATTCCATCGTCGTGTAGCAGGTACCGCCAATCTGTTTCAAATTCTTTGTGTTCAATGAAATCGATTCCATTTTCTGCCAGTGATTTTTTCAACAGAATATTCACTCTTACTCTTTTTTCTTCCAGTAGGTAGGAGTCGCCTCTTGTTAATAAACTTGAAACAGCCACTTTGGGAACGGAATTTTTTGCTTGTGTTGCCACACTAGTGATTTTTTCAGCAATTTTTTCAGGATCATCTTTCCTTAAATCATTAGTCCCACAATGCAAGATTAAAGCATCAGGGCTTCTTTTCAGGGTTGGTATCATATAAGATTCCATGTCTTGGGTCGTTGCTCCGGGAAATGATTTGACATACGAGTTACATCGACGTACGTTACGATTGATTGCTTGCTTTCGTATCCCCCTACGATGGAGTCTCCGATTACTGTAATTGTTGGCTTCCTACGATCATCCAAAGGCTGTCTGCTTTGTGATATGGTATCGTTCAACAATGTCTTGCGTGGTTTTGCTCCGGCTTCAGCATAACTAAGTTCTCCAGGGACAACACGTTGAAAATTTTCATCTGTATAAGTTGATTTAACGCTTTGGGAAAATTGGGGTCGTGCTTTTTGCCTGTCAATATCCTCAGACTGTTGTAAAGCTCTTTGCAGCTTTGGAAATTCCATAGAAAAAATAGGATCCTCTATATTTCTTTCTAAGCCATTAAATCTATTTCTTGTTTCAATTGAGTTTTCATTGCACTGACGTGACTTAACTATGCGCTTGGGGAGTTGCCAAGGCTCTGTTTCAATATTTTTGCCATCATTTTTATTCAAATTTTTTCCTCGATTTTTATTCAAATCATTATTAAGATTTTTACCAAGATTTTCTCTTAGATCAGCAATTTGCAGCCTCAGTGCAAAATTTTCATCTTTCAGAATCCTTTTTTCTCTTTCTAATAAGTTATTTTTTGTTAAAATTTCTTGAAAATTGTTTTGCCTGTCTTGCATACTTGCAGTATCAGTGGTATTCTTTGTGTTAGTTTTATTAAGTCTTTCCAGAATGGTAATTAGCTGCTTTTCAATTTTTTGAAATCTGTCCTCTAATTGACTGTTTATTTCCATATTGCCAGTGCTCCCACTGTTTTTTTCATTGCATGATATTTCCTGCACATCTGAATCTCCCTTATAAGACACCTTCCTTTGAGCGTTTGGATCAGCAGCAGACAAAAGCCCATTTCTGCATTCGTGGAGTCTCTCTTCTTCTTCGGAAATTTTTCTGGCTTTTTCACACACTCGAAATGATTCAGTGCCCCCAGTTTTGGTATCCTCAATTTTTCCTTCGGCCAACATCATTGTCAATTGCAGCGCAGTTGTTGAGTCATTTAGGCCATGTGTCTTCGTCAAAGACTTGCATACTGAAGTTGAATTTGCTCGCTTCCTTTTGCCTTGAATATTTTCTATCGTGTCTATTATGAGTTCCTCTACTTCTTGGGGTTCAAGAACCGTATTCTCTGCCATTTAAATATTTAGCTTTATCTACAGCTAAAATGAAAGCCGACTGATGAAACTTGCGACTGGTATTCTTCTAAGCAATTTTCGCGCCAAAATTGAAATTAGGCCACTTAGGCCCAAAATAGGCAGCTCGCTCGCCAAATAAACTTCTTTCGCTTTCACAAAGTTGTTGCCTTCGACGTTTCCAGCGTGCGTGATTTTAAATAATAATCAGTTTAATTAGTAAGCCAGCTATTTGATCTGATAGTTCAACATAAATATGAAAAATATCGATTTGATATGTATATTTCTATCCCGAGAAAAAAACACGTCCGTCCTCTACGATGACAACCTCCTGTACAATACATTGTAGGGTATGTAGTTATACATTTATTGTAGGGTATGTATTATAGGGTATGTATTGTAGGGTATGTATTGTAGGGTATGTATAGTAGGGTATGTATTGTAGGGTTTGTATTGTAGGGTATGTATTGTAGGGTATGTATTTTAGGGTATGTATGGTAGGGTATTTATGGTAGGGTATGTATTGTAGGAAATTTATTGTAGGATATGTATTGTAAGGTATGTATTGTAGGGTATGTATTGTAGGGTATGTATTGTAGGGAATGTATTGTAGGGTATGTTTGTAGGGTATGTATTGTAAGGTATTTATTGTAGGGTATGTATTGTAGGGTATGTATTGTAGGGTATGTATTGTAGGGTATGTATTGTAGGGTATGTATTGTAGGGTATGTATAGTAGGGTATGTTATGTAGGGTATGTATTGTAGGGTATGTTATGTAGGGTATGTATTGTAGGGTATGTTATGTAGGATATGTATTGTAGGGTATGTATTGTAGGGTATGTATTGTAGGGTATGTATTGTAGGGTATTTATTGTAGGGTATGTATTGTAGGGTATGTATTGTAGGGTATGTATCGTAGGGTAAGAATTGTAGGGTATGTATAGTAGGGTATGTTATGTAGGGTATGTATTGTAGGGTATGGATTGTAGGGTATGTATGTATGTATGTATGTATGTATGTATGGGCATGAGCGGTAGCGAATGCAGCGCGCGAAGCGCGCCAACCAGATTAAGCTTTGTTTACTTGACGGGCTCCGGGGAGGGAGCGAAGCGACCGAACCCGGCTCATGTATGTATGTATGTATGTATGTATGTATGTATGTATGTATGTATGTATGTAGGTATGTATGTATGTATGTATGTATGTATGTATGTATGTATGTATGTATGTATGCATGTATGTAGGTATGTATGTATGTATGTATGTATGGGCATGAGCGGGAGCAAATGCAGCGCGCGAAGCGCGCCAACCACATGAAACTTTTTGTACTTGAGGGGCTCCGGGAAGCGAGCGTTGCGAGTGCCCCCGGCTAGTCTATCTCTATTATATAATATACGTCGACACGTGACCCGCCGACTCCAAACAATGGGCTATTGTTTGGTGAACAATCGACGTTCGAAAAAACAATGGGATCAAAGGAGCGGGCGTTGCCACTCAAAGGCTTTTTTCCTGGGGGTCAATAAGGGTGCAAATTGGTATGGAAATGATCGCTGCATTGTGCTGATGAAACTAAAGCTTTGCTCTAATTTCTAACCCCAGCGGTTCGGGAGTTATGGCCAATTTTGTGTTCCGACCTTCTAGAAAGTTCCGAGGACGGAGTTAATGAGTTGCAAAACGAGCAGGGAGAAGCACGTGTTTTTTCGGTTGAACGGACGGCAAGTTGCTTGGGTTTAAACGTGAATACGTGCCGGAAATCAATTGTAAAGACGTGTCAATTGTTGTCAAGACCTGTGGAGACAATTGGTGAACAATTATTTCATGGTATTTCTTTTATTTAATTGTTTTTGGCTGAAAATAGCACGAGTTTTGTTTTGTTTCAACTCAAGTTTTTCTTTCGGCTCGAGGGCCTAACCAAAACACGAAGACAATTTTGATTTTCTCGGGTCGTTCTGGGCCGATTTTCTCCATTTAAACTTTCGATAACTGTTTATTTACACGAGAACTAAAGTTATCTGGGGTTGTTTTTTTGTTTTGTCGATTTTCCTCTGTTTTTGGACAGTTTTGGCCGAGTTTGGGTTTTGCTGCAAAACACGAAATTTTCAAGCAACACGCGTGTGTTTTGCATTTGCAAAAATTGCCAACCACATTAAACTTTTGTTACTTAAGGGGCTCCGGGGAGGGAGCGTAGCGACCGGGCACCCAGCTAGTCTCTATTATATAATCTACGTCGACACGTGACCGGCCGACTGTAAACAATGGGCCATTGTCTTTTGAACAATCGACGTTCGACCGAACAATGGGATCAAAGGAATTTCGTTGTATCCATAAAGGCTTTTTTTTGGGGGCTCAATAAGGGTGCAAATCGGTATAGAAATGATCGCTGCATTGTGCTGATGACAGTGTACTATTTGGTTAATTTCTAACCCCAGCGGTTCGGGAGTTATGGCCCATTTTGTGTTCCGACTTTCTAGAAAGTTCCCAGGACGGAGTTAATGAGATGCAAAACGAGCAAGGAGAAGCACGTGTGTTTTTAGTTGAACGGGCGGCAAGTTGCTCGGGTTTAAACGTGAATACGTGCCGGAAATCAATTGTAAAGACGTGTCAATTGTTGTCAAGACCTGTGGAGACAATTGGTGGACAATAATTTCAAGGTATTTCCTTTATTCAATTGTTTTCGGCTTTAAATAGCACGAGTTTTGTTTTGTTTCACCTCACGTTTTTCTTTCGGCTCGAGGGCCTAACCAAAACATGAAGACAATTTTGAATTTCTCGGGTCGTTCTGGGTCGATTTTCTCCATTTAAACTTTCGATAACTGTTTATTTACACGAGAACTAAAGTTATATGGCTTTGTTTTTTTTGTTTTGTTGATTTTCCTCTGTTTTTGGACAGTTTTAGCCGAGTTTGGATTTTGCTGAAAAACACGAAATTTTCAAGCAACACGCGTGTGTTTTGCATTTGCGAAAATTATTTTTTAGCCTGCCAAAACTTTGTTTTTTTCACCCAAATACTTTCGATAAATGTTTGCCAAGCTATTAGCTTCATTTTGATATTTTCGTGGGTTCTATAGGACGAAAATTCGCCACGTTAATTTAATTTGAAAGTTTTAGTGTTTTTAAAGTACGTTGATGAATTCATTTTTTCACTTTCAGAAGAAACGGCTTTTAGGGGGGCGGCAGGGTGGGCGCTGGGTGGTCGCTTGCCAGGGGGAAGTATGGTAGGGTATATATTGTAGGGTATGTATTGTAGGGTATGTATTGTAGGGTATGTATGTAGGGTATGTATTGTAGGGTATGTATTGTAGGGTATGTATTGTAGGGTATGTATTGTAGGGTATGTATTGTGGGGCATGTATTGTAGGGTATGTATTGTAGGGTATGTATTGTAGGGTATGTATTGTAGGGTATGTATTGTAGGGTATGTATTGTCGGGTATGTATGGTAGGGCATGTATTGTAGGGTATGTATTGTAGGGTATGTATTGTAGGGTATGTATTGTAGGGTATGTATTGTAGGGTATGCATTGTAGGGTATGTAGTGTAGGTTATGTATTGCAAGGTATGTATTTTAGGGTATTTATAGTAGGGTTTGTATTGTAGGGTATGTACTATAAGGTATGTATTGTAGGGTATGTATTGTAGGGTATGTATTGTAGGGTATGTATCGTAGGGTATGTATCGTAGGGTATGTATCGTAGGGTATGTATTCTAAGGTATATATTGTAAGGTATGTATTGTAGGGTATGTATTGTAAGGTATGTATCGTAGGGTATGTATCGTAGGGTATGTATTCTAAGGTATGTATTGTAAGGTATGTATTGTAAGGTATGTATTGTAAGGTATGTATTGTAGGGTATGTATTGTAGGGTATGTATTGTAAAGTATGTATTGTAAGGTATGTATTGTAAGGTATGTATCGTAGGGTATGTATTGTAGGGTATGTATTGTAAGGTATGTATTTTAGGGTATGTATTTTAGGGTATGTATTGTAGGGTATGTATTGTAGGGTATGTATTGTAGGGTATGTATTGTAAGGTATGTATTGTAGGGTATGTATTGTAGGGTATGTATTGTAAAGTATGTATTGTAAGGTATGTATTGTAAGGTATGTATCGTAGGGTATGTATTGTAGGGTATGTATTGTAAGGTATGTATTTTAGGGTATGTATTGTAGGGTATGTATTGTAGGGTATGTTATGTAGGGTATGTATTGTAGGGTATGTATCGTAGGGTATGTATTGTAGGGTATGTATTGTAGGGTATGTATTGTAGGCTATGTATTGTAGGGTATGTTATGTAGGGTATGTATTGTAGGGTATGTATCGTAGGGTATGTATTGTAGGGTATGTATGTATGTATGTATGGGCATGAGCGGTAGCGAATGCAGCGCGCGAAGCGCGCCAACCAGATTAAGCTTTATTTACTTGACGGGCTCCGGGGAGGGAGCGAAGCGACCGAACCCGGCTCATGTATGTATGTATGTTATGTATGTATGTATGTATGTATGTATGTATGTATGTATGTATGTATGTATGTATGTATGTATGTATGTATGTATGTATGTATGTATGTATGTATGTATGTATGCATGTATGTAGGTATGTATGTATGTATGTATGTATGGGCATGAGCGGGAGCAAATGCAGCGCGCGAAGCGCGCCAACCACATGAAACTTTTTGTACTTGAGGGGCTCCGGGAAGCGAGCGTTGCGAGTGCCCCCGGCTAGTCTATCTATATATACTATTCTACGATCACACGTGACCCGCCGACTGTGAACAATGCCCATTGTCTTTTGAACAATCGACGTTCGACCAAACAATGGGATCAAAGGAATTTCCTTGTGATCAAAAAGGCTTTTTTTCTGGGGGTCAATAAGGGTGCAAATTGGTATCAAAATGATCGCTGCATTGCGCTGATCACAGTAAAGCTTTCCGCTAATTTCTACTCCAAACGGTTCGGGAGTTATGGTCCATTTTGTGTTCCGACTTTCTAGAAAGTTCCGAGGACGGAGTTAATGAGATGCAAAACGAGCAAGGAGAAGCACGTGTTTTTTTAGTTGAACGGGCGGCAAGTTGCTCGGGTTTAAACGGGAATACCTGCCGGAAATCAATTGTAAAGACGTGTCAATTGTTGTCAAGACCTGTGGAAACAATGTGTGGACAATTATTTCAAGGTATTTCCTTTATTCAATTGTTTTTTGCTTTAAACAGCACGAGTTTTGTTTTGTTTAACCTCACGTTTTTCTTTCGGCTGGAGGGCCTAACCAAAACACGAGGACAATTTTGATTTTCTCGGGTCATTCTGGGCCGATTTTCTCCATTTAAACTTTCGATAACTGTTTATTTACACGAGAACTAAAGTTATATGGCTTTGTTTTTTTTTGTTTTGTTGATTTTCCTCTGTTTTTGGACAGTTTTAGCCGAGATTGGGTTTTGCTGGAAAACAAGAAATTTTCACGCAACACGCGTGTGTTTTGCATTTGCGAAAATTAAATTTTAACCTGCCAAAACTTTGTTTTTTTCACCCAAATACTTTCGATTAATGTTCGCCAAGCTATTAGCTTCATGTTGATATTTTCGTGGGTTCTGTAGGACGAAAATTCGCAACGTTAATTTAATTTGAAACTTTTAGTGTCTGTAAAAAAGGTTGATAAATTCATTTTTAAACGGCTTTTACGGGGGCGGCAGGGTGGGCACTGGGTGGTCGCTTGCCAGGGGAAAGTATGGTAGGGTATGCATTGTAGGGTATGCATTGTAGGGTATGTGTTGTAGGGTATGTATTGTAGGGTATGTATTGTATGTATTGTAGGGTATGTATTGTAGGTATGTTATGTAGGTATTATTGTAGGGTATGTGTTGTAGGGTATGTATTGTAAAGTATGTATTGTAGGGTATGTATTGTAGGGTATGTATTGTAGGGTATGTATTGTAAGGTATGATTGTAGGGTAGGTATGTAGGGTATGTATTGTAGGTATGTATTGTAGGGTATGTTATGTAGGGTATGTATCTTAGGTATCTTTCTTTAGAAATGTTGCGTCGTAGTATGTATTGTAGGGTATGTATTGTAGTATGTATTGTAGGGTATGTATTGTAGGGTATGTATTGTAAGTATTTATGCAGGTATGTATTGTAGGGTATGTATTGTAGGGTATGTATTGTAGGGTATGTATGTAGGGTATGTTTGTAGGGTATGTATCGTGGGGTATGTATTGTAGGGTATGTATTGTAGGTATGTATTGTAGGGTACTTATTGTAAGGTATTTATTGTAGGGTATGTATTTTAGGGTATCTTTCTTTAGAAATGTTGTGTCGTAGTATGTATTGTAGGGTATGTATTGTATGGTATGTATTGTAGGGTATGTATTGTAGGGTATGTATTGTAAGGTATTTATTGCAGGGTATGTATTGTAGGGTATGTATTGTAGGGTATGTATTGTAGGGTATGTATTGTAGGGTATGTATTGTAAGGTATGTATTGTAGGGTAGGTATTGTAGGGTATGTATTGTAGGGTATGTATTGTAGGGTATGTTATGTAGGGTATGTATTTTAGGGTATCTTTCTTTAGAAATGTTGCGTCGTAGTATGTATTGTAGGGTATGTATTGTATGGTATGTATTGTAGGGTATGTATTGTAGGGTATGTATTGTAAGGTATTTATTGCAGGGTATGTATTGTAGGGTATGTATTGTAGGGTATGTATTGTAGGGTATGTATTGTAGGGTATGTATTGTAGGGTATGTATCGTGGGGTATGTATTGTAGGGTATGTATTGTAGGGTATGTATTGTAGGGTATTTATTGTAAGGTATTTATTGTAGGGTATGTATTTTAGGGTATTTATTGTAAGGTATGTCTTGTAGGGTATTTATAGTAGGGTTTGTATTGTAAGGTATGTATTGTAGGGTATGTATTGTAGGGTATGTATTGTAGGGTTTGTATCGCAGGGTATGTATTGTAGGGTATGTATTGTAGGGTATGTATTGGTAGGGTATGTTATGTAGGGTATGTATTGTAGGGTATCTATTGTAGGGTATGTTTGGTATGGAGGGTATGTATTGTAGGGTATGTATTGTAGGGTTGTATTGTAGGGTATGTATTGTAGGTATGTATTGTAGGGTATGTTATGTAGGGTATGTATTGTAGGGTATGTATTGTAGGGTATTTATTGTAGGGTATGTATTGTAGGGTATGTATTGTAGGTAATGAATTGTAGGGTATGTATTGTAGGGTATGTTTTGTAGGGTATGTATTGTAGGGTATGTATAGTAGGTTATGTATTGTAAGGTATGTATTGTAGGGTATTTATAGTAGGGTTTGTATTGTAAGGTATGTTTGTAGGGTATGTATTGTAGGGTGTGTATTGTAGGGTATGTATTGTAGGGTATGTTATGTAGGGTATGTATTGTAGGGTATTATTGTAGGGTTATGTTATGTAGGGTATGTATTGTAGGGTATGTATTGTAGGGTATGTATTGTAGGTATGTATTGTACGGTATGTTATGTAGGGTATGTATGTAGGGTATGTATTGTAGGGTATTTATTGTAGGGTATGTATTGTAGGGTATGTATTGTAGGTTATGTATTGTAGGGTATGTATTGTAGGGTATGTATTGTAGGGTATGTATTGTAGGGTATGCATCGTAGGGTATGTATTGTAGGGTATTTATTGTAGGGTATGTATTGTAGGGTATGTATCGTAGGGTATGTATTGTAGGGTATGTATTGTAGGGTATGTATGTAGGGTATGTATTGTAGGGTATGTATTGTAGGGTATTTATTGTAGGTATGTATATTGTAAGGTATTTATTGTAGGGTATGTATTGTAGGGTATGTATTGTAGGGTCTGTATTGTAGGGTATGTATTGTAGGGTATGTATTGTAGAGTATGTTATGTAGGGTATGTATTGTAGGGTATGTATTGTAGGGTTTATTGTAGGGTATGTATGTATGTATGGGCATGAGCGGTAGCGAATGCAGCGCGCGAAGCGCGCCAACCGGATTAAGCTTTGTTTACTTGACGGGCTCCGGGGAGGGAGGGAAGCGACCGAACCCGGCTCATGTATGTATGTATGTATATGTATGTATTATGTATGTATGTAGTATGTATGTATGTATGTATCTATGTATGTATCTATGTATGTATGTATGTATGGGCATGAGCGGTAGCGAATGCAGCGCGTGGAGCGCGCCAACCAGATTAAGCTTTGTTTACTTGCTGGGCTCCGGGGAAGGAGCGAAGTGACCGAACCCGGCTCATGTATATATGTATTGTATGTTGTATGTATGTAGTATGTATGTATGTGTATGTATGTAGGTATGTATGTATGTATGTATGTATGTATGTATGGGGCATGAGCGGAAGCGATTGCAGCGCGCGAAGCGCGCCAACCACATTAAACTTTTGTTACTTAAGGGGCTCCGGGGAGGGAGCGTAGCGACCGGCCCCTGGCTAGTCTCTATTATATAATCTACGTCGACACGTGACCCGCCGACTGTGAACAATGACCTATTGTTTCTTGAACAATCGACGATTCGAAAAAATAATGGGATCAAAAGGAAATTTCGTTGTGAACACAAAGGCTTTTTTTTGGGTGGTCAATAAGGGCGCAAATTGGTATCAAAATGATCTCTGCATTGCGCTGATCACAGTAAAGCTTTCCACTAATTTCTACTCCAAACCGTTGGGGAGTTATGGCCCATTTGTGTTCCGACTTTCTAGAAAGTTCCGAGGACGGAGTTAATGAGGATGCAAAACGAGCAGGGAGAAGCACGCGTTTTTTTTAGTTGAGCGGGCGGCAAGTTGCTCGGGTTTAAACGTGAATACCTGCCGGAAATCAATTGTAAGACGTGTCAATTGTTGTCAAGACCTGTGAAGACAATTGGTGGACAATTATTTCAAGGTATTCCTTTATTCAATTGTTTTTGGCTTTAAATAGCACGAGTTATGTTTTGTTTCACCTCACGTTTTTCTTTCGGCTCGAGGGCCTAACCCAAAACACGAAGACAATTTTGATTTTCTCGGCGTCGTTCTGGGCCGATTTTATCCATTTAAACTTTCGATAACTGTTTATTTTACACGAGAACTAAAGTTATCTGGGGTTGTTTTTTTGTTTTGTCGATTTTCCTCTGTTTTTGGACAGTTTTGGCCGAGTTTGGGTTTTGCCTGCAAAACACGAAATTTTCAAGCAACACGCGTCTGTTTTGCATTTGCGAAAATTAATTTTTAACCTGCCAGAACTTTGTTTTTTTTCACCCAATATACCTTCGATAAATGGTTTGCCAAGCTATTAGCTTCATGTTGATATTTTCGTGGGTTCTGCAGGACAAAAAATTGGCCACGTTAATTAATTTGAAAGTTTTAGTGTCTGTAAAGTAGGTTGATGAATTCATTTTTTCACTTCAGAAGAAACGGCTTTTAGGGGGGGCAGGGTGGGCGCTGGGTGGTCGCTTGCCAGCGGGAAGTATGGTAGGGTATGTATTGTAGGGTATGCATTGTAGGGTATGTATTGTAGGGTATTTATTGTAGGGTATGTATTGTAGGTATGTATTGTAGGGTATGTATTGTAGGGTATTTATTGTAGGGTATGTATTGTAGGGTATGTATTGTAGGGTATGTATTGTAGGGTATGTATTGTAGGGTATGTATTGTAGGGTATATTATGTAGGGTATGTATTGTAGGGTATGTATTGTAGGGTATGTATTGTAGGGTATGTATTGTAGGGTATGTATTGTAGGGTATGTATTGTAGGGTATGTATTGTAGGGTATTTATTGTAGGGTATGTATTGTAGGGTATGTATTGTAGGTATGATTGTAGGGTATGTATTGTAGGGTATGTTTGTAGGGTATGTATTGTAGGGTATGTATTGTAGGTATGTATTGTAGGTATGTATTGTAGGGTATTATTGTAGGGTATGTATTGTAGGTATGTATTGTAGGGTATGTATTGTAGGGTATGTATTGTAGGGTATGTATTGTAGGGTATGTATGTAGGGTATGTATTGTAGGGTATTATTGTAGGGTATGTTATGTAGGGTATGTATTGTAGGGTATGTATTGTAGGGTATGTATTGTAGGGTATGTATTGTAGGGTATGTTATTGTAGGGTATGTATTGTAGGGTATGTATTGTAGGGTATTATTGTAGGGTATGTATTGTAGGGTATGTATTGTAGGTTATGTATTGTAGGGTATGTATTGTAGGGTATGTATTGTAGGGTATGTATTGTAGGGTATGCATCGTAGGGTATGTATTGTAGGGTATGTATTGTAGGGTATGTATTGTAGGGTATGTATTGTAGGGTATGTATTGTAGGGTATGTATTGTAGGGTATGTATTGTAGGGTATGTATTGTAGGGTATGTATTGTAGGGTATTTATTGTAGGGTATGTATTGTAGGTATTATTGTAGGGTATGTATTGTAGGGTATGTATTGTAGGGTTGTATTGTAGGGTATGTATTGTAGGGTATGTATTGTAGAGTATGTTATGTAGGGTATGTATTGTAGGGTATGTATTGTAGGGTTTGTATTGTAGGGTATGTATGTATGTATGGGCATGAGCGGTAGCGAATGCAGCGCGCGAAGCGCGCCAACCAGATTAAGCTTTGTTTACTTGACGGGCTCCGGGGAGGGAGCGAAGCGACCGAACCCGGCTCATGTATGTATGTATGTATGTATGTATGTATGTATGTATGTAGGTATGTATGTATGTATGTATCTATGTATGTATCTATGTATGTATGTATGTATGGGCATGAGCGGTAGCGAATGCAGCGCGTGGAGCGCGCCAACCAGATTAAGCTTTGTTTACTTGCTGGGCTCCGGGGAAGGAGCGAAGCGACCGAACCCGGCTCATGTATATATGTATGTATGTATGTATGTATGTATGTATGTATGTATGCATGTATGTATGTAGGTATGTATGTATGTATGTATGTATGTATGTATGTATGGGCATGAGCGGAAGCGATTGCAGCGCGCGAAGCGCGCCAACCACATTAAACTTTTGTTACTTAAGGGGCTCCGGGGAGGGAGCGTAGCGACCGGGCCCCTGGCTAGTCTCTATTATATAATCTACGTCGACACGTGACCCGCCGACTGTGAACAATGACCTATTGTTTCTTGAACAATCGACGTTCGAAAAAATAATGGGATCAAAGGAATTTCGTTGTGAACACAAAGGCTTTTTTTTGGGTGGTCAATAAGGGCGCAAATTGGTATCAAAATGATCTCTGCATTGCGCTGATCACAGTAAAGCTTTCCACTAATTTCTACTCCAAACCGTTGGGGAGTTATGGCCCATTTTGTGTTCCGACTTTCTAGAAAGTTCCGAGGACGGAGTTAATGAGATGCAAAACGAGCAGGAGAAGCACGCGTTTTTTAGTTGAACGGGCGGCAAGTTGCTCGGGTTTAAACGTGAATACCTGCCGGAAATCAATTGTAAAGACGTGTCAATTGTTGTCAAGACCTGTGGAACAATTGGTGGACAATTATTTCAAGGTATTTCCTTTATTCAATTGTTTTTGCTTTAAATAGCACGAGTTTGTTTTGTTTCACCTCACGTTTTTCTTTCGGCTCGAGGGCCTAACCAAAACACGAAGACAATTTTGATTTTCTCGGGTCGTTCTGGGCCGATTTTATCCATTTAAACTTTCGATAACTGTTTATTTACACGAGAACTAAAGTTATCTGGCTTGTTTTTTTGTTTTGTTGATTTTCCTCTGTTTTTGGACAGTTTTGCCGAGTTTGGGTTTTGCTGGAAAACGAAATTTTCAAGCAACACGCGTCTGTTTTGCATTTGCGAAAATTAATTTTTAACCTGCCAGAACTTTGTTTTTTTCACCCAAATACCTTCGATAAATGTTTGCCAAGCTATTAGCTTCATGTTGATATTTTCGTGGGTTCTGCAGGACAAAAATTGGCCACGTTAATTAAATTTGAAAGTTTTAGTGTCTGTAAAGTAGGTTGATGAATTCATTTTTTCACTTTCAGAAGAAACGGCTTTTAGGGGGGCGGCAGGGTGGGCGCTGGGTAGTCGCTTGCCAGCGGGAAGTATGGTAGGGTATGTATTGTAGGGTATGCATTGTAGGGTATGTATTGTATGGTATTTATTGTAGGGTATGTATTGTAGTGTATGTATTGCAGGGTATGTATTGTATGGTATTTATTGTAGGGTATGTATTGTAGGGTATGTATTGTAGGGTATGTATTGTAGGGGTATGTATTGTAGGGTATGTTGTAGGGTATATTATGTAGGGTATGTATTGTAGGGTATTTATTGTAGGGTATGTATTGTAGGGTATGTATTGTAGAGTATTTATTGCAGGGTATGTATTGTAGGGTATGTATTGTAGGGTATGTATAGTAGGGTATGTTATGTAGGGTATGTATTGTAGGGTATGTATTGTAGGGTATGTATGGTAGGGTATGTATTGTAGGGTATGTATTGTAGGGTATGTGTTGTAGGGTATGTATTGTAAAGTATGTATTGTAGGGTATGTATTGTAGGGTATGTATTGTAGGGTATGTATTGTAAGGTATGTATTGTAGGGTAGGTATTGTAGGGTATGTATTGTAGGGTATGTTTTGTAGGGTATGTTATGTAGGGTATGTATTTTAGGGTATCTTTCTTTAGAAATGTTGCGTCGTAGTATGTATTGTAGGGTATGTATTGTATGGTATGTATTGTAGGGTATGTATTGTAGGGTATGTATTGTAAGGTATTTATTGCAGGGTATGTATTGTAGGGTATGTATTGTAGGGTATGTATTGTAGGGTATGTATTGTAGGGTATGTATTGTAGGGTATGTTATCGTGGGGTATGTATTGTAGGGTATGTATTGTAGGGTATGTATTGTAGGGTATTATTGTAAGGTATTTATTGTAGGGTATGTATTTAGGGTATTATTATTATTATTATTATTACTAATTTATTCAAGTTGGCTGGATATATAGCTATACTAAGCTAATTTAGGCCAACTACTGATATTTAAGATTTCACAATACAAAATTCAAATTACAAATAAAAAGATTCAATTTACACAAATGTTAATAACAGATTAGATGCAAATGCTACAAATGTTAATGTGATTTAAATGAAGCCTAGATTTTGAACAAAAATTTGGCACAGTCGGCAGTGGCAGGTTTCACCAGACCAAAATTTTATTTGGTTTTTGAATTCTTTCAAAGTTCTGGAACATTTAATAATCCGAGGAACAGTAGCCCAAGCTTGTGGGCCTCTAAAACGAATTGATTCCGAGCCATATTTTACTGTTCTAATCTGGGAGCAGAAAATTCATTCCCATTTCTCAGATTATAGTGATTGTCATTTTCACAAAAGATCTCTTTCATAAACACTGGATTTAAATCATTTTTAGTCTTGTACATTTCGGTCATCAAAAATTGTAAGTTTTCTGATGCACAGTTATGGATTTATCCTTTTCAAGTAAGCCCTCAAAACTGGATTCAGAATCCTGGAATGTAATCCTCAGTGCTCTCTCTTGGATTTTATTAATTTTCTGATGTAGTTTACGACTATGGAACATCCAAACAAGGGGACAATATTGAAACTGGCTGTTTATAAAAGCTTGCATTAAAAACCTTAGTTTACTTTGATCTAGAAATGGAACAATACGTGAGAGAGCATATAATTTATTACTTGCCTTTTTACATAGCCCAGCAACATGTTGTTCAAATGTCCATTTATTGTCTATAATAATACCAAGCAATTTTTCATGATTACTGCTCTGTATAGGTGTATTGCCAATCGTAATGGTAATAGTTCGTCAGGGGAAGGACCTAATGCTAAAAAATGACATTTATCTTCATTTAATTTTAGGTAGTTGTCAGAAAACCATTTTATTACCTTTTGAGAGTCATTCTCAAGCCTTTCCACTACATTTTGCAAGTTTTGGTCACATGTATATAAAGTGGTATCATCAGCATAATTGCAAATTTCTATATCATTGATAGAGAGTAACAAATCGTTCAAATAGATGTTAAAATGTAGAGGTCCTAAAACCGACCCCTGTGGAACACCCAATTTCAGTTTTTGTGTAGAACTAAACGAACTATTTATTTTAACTCTCTGTTGCCTTTCACTTAAATAACTGTTCAGAAACATCAACGCATCACGACTGAAGCCGTAAGCATGCAATTTGGCAATAAGAAGATCATGCTTTACACAATCGAATGCTTTGATAGGTCCATTAATACGCCCCAGCCTTTCCTCCCTTATCCAAGAACATTTTGCACATTTCTATAAAACGAGTCAAGGCATGTTGTGCATTGTACCCTTGTCGGAATCCACATAACAAATCTGATAAATAGGCACCCATATGTTCCATCATTTGCTTATTATAAACTTGTTGCGACTGAGAAATATTTGCATCCGTAGATATAGTTGAAAATGTAGACAAAGAACATTCACTAGGCACATTTGAGCTATTTGAGAAAGTTGAGGATAAATTGAAATTTTCATATGACCCATTTCCTAAGCTGGGCTACTTGTAGAACACTCAACTGGCCTTGAGTCATTATTACCATTACAACCATTACATTGGTTGTTTCTACGGGGTGTAGGAAAATTGATGTATGTGGCTTTACCGATACACTAGTAATAGAATTTGTTTGAATACTTAGCTTATTTTTTGTTGTTGGCTCTGTTGGTTTTATTTCAGGTATGCAGTTTCTGTCATATTCCAAATTTTCCGAGGATAGTCAAACATTGTTTAAATAGTTTACTAAGTCATTTCTAAGACGTATGTCCCATCATTGTTCAGATGAATTCCATCGTCGTGTAGCAGGTACCGCCAATCTGTTTCAAATTCTTTGTGTTCAATGAAATCGATTCCATTTTCTGCCAGTGATTTTTTCAACAGAATATTCACTCTTACTCTTTTTTCTTCCAGTAGGTAGGAGTCGCCTCTTGTTAATAAACTTGAAACAGCCACTTTGGGAACGGAATTTTTTGCTTGTGTTGCCACACTAGTGATTTTTTCAGCAATTTTTCAGGATCATCTTTCCTTAAATCATTAGTCCCAAAATGCAAGATTAAAACATCAGGGCTTCTTTTCAGGTTGGTATCATATAAGATTCCATGTCTTGGGTCGTTGCTCCGGAAATGATTTGACATACGAGTTACATCGACGTACGTTACGATTGATTTCTTGCTTTCGTATCCCCCGTACGATGGAGTCTCCGATTACTGTAATTGTTGGCTTCCTACGATCATCCAAAGGCTGTCTGCTTTTGATATGGTATCGTTCAACAATGTCTTGCGTGGTTTTGCTCCGGCTTCAGCATAACTAAGTTCTCCAGGGACAACACGTTGAAAATTTCATCTGTATAAGTTGATTTAACGCTTTGGGAAAATTGGGGTCGTGCTTTTTGCCTGTCAATATCCTCACACTGTTGTAAAGCTCTTTGCAGCTTTGGAAATTCCATAGAAAAGATAGGATCCTCTATATTTCTTTCTAAGCCATTAAATCTATTTCTTGTTTCAATTGAGTTTCATTGCACTGACGTGACTTAACTATGCGCTTGGGAGTTGCCAAGGCTCTGTTTCAATATTTTTGCCATCATTTTTATTCAAATTTTTTCCTCGATTTTTATTCAAATCATTATTAAGATTTTTACCAAGATTTTCTCTTAGATCAGCAATTTGCAGCCTCAGTGCAAAATTTTCATCTTTCAGAATCCTTTTTTCTCTTTCTAATGAGTTATTTTTTGTTAAAATTTCTGAAATTCGTTTTGCCTGTCTTGCATACTTGCAGTATCAGTGGTATTCTTTGTGTTAGTTTTATTAGGTCTTTCCAGAATGGTAATTAGCTGCTTTTCAATTTTTTGAAATCTGCCCTCTAATTGACTGTTTATTTCCATATTGCCAGTGCTCCACTGTTTTTTTCATTGCATGATATTTCCTGCACATCTGAATCTCCCTTATAAGACACCTTCCTTTGAGCGTTTGGATCAGCAGCAGACAAAAGCCATTTCTGCATTCGTGAGTCTCTCTTCTTCTTCGGAAATTTTCTGGCTTTTTCACACACTCGAAATGATTCAGTGCCCCCAGTTTTGGTATCCTCAATTTTTCCTTCGGCCAACATCATTGTCAATTGCAGCGCAGTTGTTGAGTCATTTAGCCCATGTGTCTTCGTCAAAGACTTGCATACTGAAGTTGAATTTGCTCGCTTCCTTTTGCCTTGAATATTTTCTATCGTGTCTATTATGAGTTCCTCTACTTCTTGGGGTTCAAGAACCGTATTCTCTGCCATTTAAATATTTAGCTTTATCTACAGCTAAAATGAAAGCAGACTGATGAAACTTGCGACTGGTATTCTTCTAAAGCAATTTTCGCGCCAAAATTGAAAATTAGGCCACTTAGGCCCAAAATAGGCAGCTCGCTCGCCAAATAAACTTCTTTCGCTTTCACAAAGTTGTTGCCTTCGACGTTTCCAGCGTGCGTGATTTTAAATAATAATCAGTTTAATTAGTAAGCCAGCTATTTGATCTGATAGTTCAACATAAATATGAAAAATTTCGATTTGATATGTATATTTCTATCCGAGAAAAAAACACGTCCGTCCTCTACGATGACAACCTCCTGTACAATACATTGTAGGGTATGTAGTTATACATTAATTGTAGGGTATGTATTATAGGGTATGTATTGTAGGGTATGTATTGTAGAGTATGTATCGTAGGGTATGTATTGTAGGGTTTGTATTGTAGGGTATGTATTGTAGGGTATGTATTTTAGGGTATGTATGGTAGGGTATTTATGGTAGGGTATGTATTGTAGGAAATTTATTGTAGGATATGTATTGTAAGGTATGTATTGTAGGGTATGTATTGT
>RQOL01000402.1:0-42605 GCA_013076295.1 Sanderia malayensis | reverse complement strand
CCCATCTTTTCTCCACTGCCCACATTTGATGACTTCCCACTTTTCATGATTACCAATTTTGATGACTTCCCACTTTTGATGACCTCCACTTTTGCTGACTTCCACTTTCGATCACTTCCCACTTTTTCTTGTTTTCCCACTTTAATGAATTCCAACTTTTGCTGACTTTCCACTTTTTTTAAAATCCCATTTTTGGTGACTTCCCACTTGACTTCCCACATTTGATGACTTCCCACTTTTCATGACTTCCCATTTTGATAACTTCCAACTTTCGGTGACCTCCCACTTTAGATGACTTCCCACTTTTTCTTGTTTTCCCATTTTGGATGACTTCCCACTTTTCATGACTTCCCAGTTTTCATGACCTCCACGTTAGGTGACTTCAAACTTTGGTAACTTCCAAAGTTTTCCTCACTCCCACTTTTTCTTGACCCAATTTTTTCTTCATTGCCCACTTTTAAGGACATCCCACTTTTTTCTTGATTTCCCACTTTTGATGACTTCCCACTTTCGGCGACTTCCCACTTTTAATGACTTCCTACTTTTTCTACTTTCCACTTTTTCTTTACTTCTCATTTTTATGACTGCCCAGTTTTGATGGCTTCCCACTTCTTCTTAACTTCCCATTTTTTCTCCACCTCCCACATTTGATGACTTCCCACTTTTCATGATTACCAATTTAGATGACTTCCCACTTTTGATGACTCCCACTTTTGCTGACTTCCACTTTCGATCACTTCCCACTTTTTCATTACTTCCTATCTTTTTAAGACTGCCCAGTTTTAATGACTTCCCACTTTTGCTTGATTTCCCACTTTTGATGATTTCCCGCTTTTCATGACTTCCCACTTTTGATGATTTTCAACTTTTGATCGCTTCCCACTTCTTCTTAACTTCCCATTTTTTCTTCACTTCCCACATTTGATGACTTCCCACTTTTCATGACTTCCCACTTTTTCTTTACTTCCCACTTTTGATGATTACCAATTTTGATGACTTCCCACTTTTGATGACCTCGCACTTTTGGTGACTTCCACTTTCGATCACTTCCCACTTTTTCTTGTTTTCCCACTTTAAAGAATTCCAACTTTTGATGACTTCCCACTTTTCTTAAAATCCTATTTTTGGTGACTTCCCACTTGACTTCCCACATTTGATGACTTCCCACTTTTCATGACCCCCCACTTTTGATGACTTCCCACTTTTGATAACTTCCCACTTTCGGTGACTTCCATTTTAGATGACTTCCCACTTTTTCTTGTTTTCCCAGTTTTGATGACTTCCCACTTTTCATGACTTCCCACTTTTGATGACTTCCCACTTTTCATGACTTCCCACTTTTCATGACGTCCACGTTAGGTGACTTCAAACTTTGGTAACTTCCAAAGTTTCCCTCACTTCCCACTTTTTCTTGACTTCCAATTTTTTCTTCATTGCCCACTTTTAAGGACTTCCCACTTTTTCTTGATTTCCCACTTTTGATGACTTCCCATATTCGGCGACTTCCCACTTTTAATGACTTCCCACTTTTTCTTGACTTTCCACTTTTTCTTTACTTCTCATCTTCTTATGACTGCCCAGTTTTGATGGCTTCCCACTTCTTCTTAACTTCCCATTTTTTCTCCACTTCCCACATTTGATGACTTCCCACTTTTCATGATTACCAATTTTGATGACTTCCCACTTTTGATGACCTCCCACTTTTGCTGACTTCCACTTTCGATCACTTCCCACTTTTTCTTGTTTTCCCACTTTAACGAATTCCAACTTTTGCTGACTTCCCACTTTTTTTTAAAATCCCATTTTTGGTGACTTCACACTTGACTTCCCACATTTGATGACTTCCCACTTTTCATGACATCCCACTTTTGATAACTTCCAACTTTCGGTGACTTCCCACTTTAGATGACTTCCCACTTTTTCTTGTTTTCCCATTTTGGATGACTTCCCACTTTTCATGACTTCCCACTTTTCATGACGTCCACGTTAGGTGACTTCAAACTTTGGTAACTTCCAAAGTTTTCCTCACTTCCCACTTTTTCTTGACTTCCAATTTTTTCTTCATTGCCCACTTTTAAGGACTTCCCACTTTTTCTTGATTTCCCACTTTTGATGACTTCCCACTTTCAGCGACTTCCCACTTTTAATGACTTCCCACTTTTTCTTGACTTTCCACTTTTTCTTTACTTCTCATCTTCTTATGACTGCCCAGTTTTGATGGCTTCCCACTTCTTCTTAACTTCCCATTTTTTCTCCACTTCCCACATTTGATGACTTCCCACTTTTCATGATTACCAATTTTGATGACTTCCCACTTTTGATGACCTCCCACTTTTGCTGACTTCCACTTTCGATCACTTCCCACTTTTTCTTGTTTTCCCACTTTAACGAATTCCAACTTTTGCTGACTTCCCACTTTTTTTTAAAATCCCAATTTTGGTTACTTCGCACTTGACTTCCCACATTTGATGACTTCCCACTTTTCATGACATCCCATTTTTGATAACTTCCAACTTTCGGTGACTTCCCACTTTAGATGACTTCCCACTTTTTCTTGTTTTCCCATTTTGGATGACTTCCCACTTTTCATGACTTCCCACTTTTCATGACGTCCACGTTAGGTGACTTCAAACTTTGGTAACTTCCAAAGTTTTCCTCACTTCCCACTTTTTCTTGACTTCCAATTTTTTCTTCATTGCCCACTTTTAAGGACTTCCCACTTTTTCTTGATTTCCCACTTTTGATGACTTCCCACTTTCGGCGACTTCCCACTTTTAATGACTTCCCACTTTTTCTTGACTTTCCACTTTTTCTTTACTTCTCATCTTCTTATGACTGCCCAGTTTTGATGGCTTCCCACTTCTTCTTAACTTCCCATTTTTTCTCCACTTCCCACATTTGATGACTTCCCACTTTTCATGATTACCAATTTTGATGACTTCCCACTTTTGATGACCTCCCACTTTTGCTGACTTCCACTTTCGATCACTTCCCACTTTTTCTTGTTTTCCCACTTTAATGAATTCCAACTTTTGCTGACTTCCCACTTTTTTTTAAAATCCCATTTTTGGTGACTTCGCACTTGACTTCCCACATTTGATGACTTCCCACTTTTCATGACTTCCCACTTTTGATAACTTCCAACTTTCGGTGACTTCCCACTTTAGATGACTTCCCACTTTTTCTTGTTTTCCCATTTTGGATGACTTCCCACTTTTCATGACTTCCCACTTTTCATGACGTCCACGTTAGGTGACTTCCAACTTTGGTAACTTCCAAAGTTTTCCTCACTTCCCACTTTTTCTTGACTTCCAATTTTTTCTTCATTGCCCACTTTTAAGGACTTCCCACTTTTTCTTGATTTCCCACTTTTGATGACTTCCCACTTTTGATGACCTCGCACTTTTGGTGACTTCCACTTTCGATCACTTCCCACTTTTTCTTGTTTTCCCACTTTAAAAAATTCCAACTTTTGATGACTTCCCACTTTTTCTTAAAATCCTATTTTTGGTGACTTCCCACTTGACTTCCCACATTTGATGACTTCCCACTTTTCATGACCCCCCACTTTTGATGACTTCCCACTTTTGATAACTTCCCACTTTCGGTGACTTCCACTTTAGATGACTTCCCACTTTTTCTTGTTTTCCCAGTTTTGATGACTTCCCACTTTTCATGACTTCCCACTTTTGATGACTTCCAAGTTAGGTGACTTCAAACTTTGGTAACTTTCAAAGATTTCCTCACTTCCCCTTTGTCTTGACTTCATATTTTTTCCTCACTGCCTACTTTTAAAGACTTCCCACTTTTTCTTCATTTTGCAGTTTTGATTATTACCAATTTTAATGACTTGCCACTTTTGATGACCTCCAACTTTCGGTGACTTCCAACTTTTGATGACTTCCCACTTTTTTTGTTTTCCCACTTTTGAGGACCTCCCACTTTTCATGACCTCCCATTTTTGAGGACTTCCATGTTAGGTGACTTCAAACTTTGGTAAGTTCCAAAGTTTTCTCCAATTCCCACTTTTTCTTGAATTCCAATTTTTTCTTCATTGCCCACTTTTAAGGACTTCCCACTTTCTCTTGATTTCCCACTTTTGATGACTTCCCACTTTCGGCGACTTCCCACTTTTAATGACTTCCCACTTTTTCTTGACTTTCCACTTTATCTTTACTTCTCATCTTCTTATGACTGCCCAGTTTTGATGGCTTCCCACTTCTTCTTAACTTCCCATTTTTTCTCCACTTCCCACATTTGATGACTTCCCACTTTTCATGATTACCAATTTTGATGACTTCCCACTTTTGATGACCTCCCACTTTTGCTGACTTCCACTCTCGATCACTTCCCACTTTTTCTTGTTTTCCCACTTTAATGAATTCCAACTTTTGCTGACTTTCCACTTCTTTATAAAATCCCATTTTTGGTGACTTCCCACTTGATTTCCCTCATTTGATGACTTCCCACTTTTCATGACTTCCCACTTTTGATAACTTCCAACTTTCGGTGACCTCCCACTTTAGATGACTTCCCACTTTTTCTTGTTTTCCCATTTTGGATGACTTCCCACTTTTCATGACTTCCCACTTTTCATGACCTCCACGTTAGGTGACTTCAAACTTTGGTAACTTCCAAAGTTTTCCTCACTTCCCACTTTTTCTTGACTTCCAATTTTTTCTTCATTGCCCACTTTTAAGGACTTCCCACTTTTTCTTGATTTCCCACTTTTGATGACTTCCCACTTTCGGCGACTTCCCACTTTTAATGACTTCCTACTTTTTCTTGACTTTCCACCTTTTTTTACTTCTCATCTTCTTATGACTGCCCAGTTTTGATGGCTTCACTTCTTCTTAACTTCCCATTTTTTCTCCACCTCCCACATTTGATGACTTCCCACTTTTCATGATTACCAATTTAGATGACTTCCCACTTTTGATGACCTCCCACTTTTGCTGACTTCCACTTTCGATCACTTCCCACTTTTTCATTACTTCCTATCTTTTTAAGACTGCCCAGTTTTAATAACTTCCCACTTTTGCTTGATTTCCCACTTTTGATGATTTCCCGCTTTTCATGACTTCCCACTTTTGATGATTTTCAACTTTTGATCGCTTCCCACTTCTTCTTAACTTCCCATTTTTTCTTCACTTCCCACATTTGATGACTTCCCACTTTTCATGACTTCCCACTTTTTCTTTACTTCCCACTTTTGATGATTACCAATTTTGATGACTTCCCACTTTTGATGACCTCGCACTTTTGGTGACTTCCACTTTCGATCACTTCCCACTTTTTCTTGTTTTCCCACTTTAAAGAATTCCAACTTTTGATGACTTCCCACTTTTTCTTAAAATCCTATTTTTGGTGACTTCCCACTTGACTTCCCACATTTGATGACTTCCCACTTTTCATGACCCCCCACTTTTGATGACTTCCCACTTTTGATAACTTCCCACTTTCGGTCACTTCCACTTTAGATGACTTCCCACTTTTTCTTGTTTTCCCAGTTTTGATGACTTCCCACTTTTCATGACTTCCCACTTTTGATGACTTCCAAGTTAGGTGACTTCAAACTTTGGTAACTTTCAAAGATTTCCTCACTTCCCCCTTTGTCTTGACTTCATATTTTTTCTTCACTGCCTACTTTTAAAGACTTCCCACTTTTTCTTCATTTTGCATTTTTGATTATTACCAATTTTAATGACTTGCCACTTTTGATAACCTCCAACTTTCGGTGACCTCCCACTTTAGATGACTTCCCACTTTTTCTTGTTTTCCCATTTTGATGACTTCCCACTTTTCATGACTTCCCACTTTTCATGACCTCCACGTTAGGTGACTTCAAACTTTGGTAACTTCCAAAGTTTTCCTCACTTCCCACTTTTTCTTGACTTCCAATTTTTTCTTCATTGCCCACTTTTAAGGACTTCCCACTTTTTCTTGATTTCCCACTTTTGATGACATCCCACTTTCGGCGACTTCCCACTTTTAATGACTTCCTATTTTTCTTGACTTTCCACTTTTTCTTTACTTCTCATCTTCTTATGACTGCCCAGTTTTAATGGCTTCCCACTTCTTCTTAACTTCCCATTTTTTCTCCACTTCCCACCATTTGATGACTTCCCACTTTTTCATGATTACCAATTTTGATGACTTCCCACTTTTGTTGACCTCCCACTTTGCTGACTTCCACTTTCGATCACTTCCCACTTTTTCCATACTTCCTATCTTTTTAAGACTGCCCCAGTTTAATGACTTCCCACTTTTGCTTGATTTCCCACTTTGATGATTTCCCGCTTTTCATGACTTCCACTTTTGATGATTTTCAACTTTTGATCGCTTCCCACTTCTTCTTAACTTCCCATTTTTCTTCACTTCCCACATTTGATGACTTCCCACTTTTCATGACTTCCCACTTTCTTTACTTCCCACTTTTGATGATTACCAATTTTGATGACTTCCCACTTTTGATGACCTCGCACTTTTGGTGACTTCCACTTTCGATCACTTCCCACTTTTTCTTGTTTTCCCACTTTAAAGAATTCCAACTTTTGATGACTTCCCACTTTTTCTTAAAATCCTATTTTTGGTGACTTCCCACTTGACTTCCCACATTTGATGACTTCCCACTTTTCATGACCCCCCACTTTTGATGACTTCCCACTTTTGATAACTTCCCACCTTCGGTGACTTCCATTTTAAATGACTTCCCACTTTTTCTTGTTTTCCCAGTTTTGATGACTTCCCACTTTTCATGACTTCCCACTTTTGATGACTTCCCACTTTTCATGACTTCCCACTTTTCATGACGTCCACGTTAGGTGACCTCAAACTTTGGTAACTTCCAAAGTTTTCCTCACTTCCCACTTTTTCTTGACTTCCAATTTTTCTTCATTGCCCACTTTTAAGGACTTCCCACTTTTTCTTGATTTCCCACTTTTGATGATTTCCCACTTTCGGCGACTTCCCACTTTTAATGACTTCCCACTTTTTCTTGACTTTCCACTTTTTCTTTACTTCTCATCTTCTTATGACTGCCCAGTTTTGATGGCTTCCCACTTCTTCTTAACTTCCCATTTTTTCTCCACTTCCCACATTTGATGACTTCCCACTTTTCATGATTACCAATTCTGATGACTTCCCACTTTTGATGACCTCCCACTTTTGCTGACTTCCACTTTCGATCACTTCCCACTTTTTCTTGTTTTCCCACTTTAACGAATTCCAACTTTTGCTGACTTCCCACTTTTTTTTAAAATCCCATTTTTGCTGACTTCGCACTTGACTTCCCACATTTGATGACATCCCACTTTTCATGACATCCCACTTTTGATAACTTCCAACTTTCGGTGACTTCCCACTTTAGATGACTTCCCACTTTTTCTTGTTTTTCCCATTTTGGATGACTTCCCTTTCATGACTTCCCACTTTTCATGACGTCCACGTTAGGTAACTTCAAACTTTGGTAACTTCCAAAGTTTTCCTCACTTCCCACTTTTTCTTGACTTCCAATTTTTTCTTCATTGCCCACTTTTAAGGACTTCCAACTTTTTCTTGATTTCCCACTTTTGATGACTTCCCACTTTCGGCGACTTCCCACTTTTAATGACTTCCCACTTTTTCTTGCCTTTCCACTTTTTCTTTACTTCTCATCTTTTTATGACTGCCCAGTTTTGATGGCTTCCCACTTCTTCTCAACTTCCCATTTTTTCTCCACTTCCCACATTTGATGACTTCCCACTTTTCATGATTACCAATTTTGATGACTTCCCACTTTTGATGACCTCCCACTTTTGCTGACTTCCACTTTCGATCACTTCCCACTTTTTCATTACTTCCTATCTTTTAAGACTGCCCAGTTTTAATGACTCCACTTTTGCTTGATTTCCCATTTTTTCTTCACTTCCCAACATTTGATGACTTCCCACTTTTCTGACTTCCCACTTTTTTCTTTACTTCCCACTTTTGATGATTACCAATTTTGATGACTTCCCTTTTGATGACCTCGCACTTTTGGTGACTTCCACTTTCGATCACTTCCCACTTTTTCTTGTTTTCCCACTTTAAAGAATTCCAACTTTTGATGACTTCCCACTTTTTCTTAAAATCCTATTTTTGGTGACTTCCCACTTGACTTCCCACATTTGATGACTTCCCACTTTTCATGACTTCCCATTTTTGATGGCTTCCAAGTTAGGTGACTTCAAACTTTGGTAACTTTCAAAGATTTCCTCACTTCCCCCTTTGTCTTGACTTCCCATTTTTTCTTCACTGCCTACTTTTAAAGACTTCCCACTTTTTCTTCATTTTGCATTTTTGATTATTACCAATTTTAATGACTTGCCACTTTTGATGACCTCCAACTTTCGGTGACTTCCCACTTTTGATGACTTCCCACTTTTTTTTGTTTTCCCACTTTTGATGACCTCCCACTTTTTGATGACCTCCCATTTTTGAGGACTTCCATGTTAGGTGACTTCAAACTTTGGTAAGTTCCAAAGTTTTCTCCAATTCCCACTTTTCTTGACTTCCAATTTTTATCTTCATTGCCCACTTTTAAGGACTTCCCCCTTTTTCTTGATTTCACACTTTTGATGACTTCCCACTTTCGGCGACTTCCCACTTTTAATGACTTCCCACTTTTTCTTGACTTTCCACTTTTTCTTTACTTCTCATGTTCTTATGACTGCCCAGTTTTGATGGCTTCCCACTTCTTCTTAACTTCCCATTTTTTCTCCACTTCCCACATTTGATGACTTCCGACTTTTGATGATTACCAATTTTGATGACTTCCCACTTTTGATGACCTCGCACTTTTGGTGACTTCTACTTTCGATCACTTCCCACTTTTTCATTACTTCCTATCTTTTTAAGACTGCCCAGTTTTAATGACTTCCCACTTTTGTTTGATTTCCCACTTTTGATGATTTCCCACATTTCATGACTTCCCACTTTTGATGATTTTCAACTTCTGATCGCTTCCCACTTCTTCTTAACTTCCCATTTTTCTTCACTTCCCACATTTGATGACTTCCCACTTTTCATGACTTCCCACTTTTTCTTTACTTCCCACTTTTGATGATTACCAATTTTGATGACTTCCCACTTTTGATGACTTCGCACTTTTGGTGACTTCCACTTTCGATCACTTCCCACTTTTTCTTGTTTTCCCACTTTAAAGAATTCCAACTTTTGATGACTTCCCACTTTTCTTAAAATCCTATTTTTGGTGACTTCCCACTTGACTTCCCACATTTGATGACTTCCCACTTTTCATGACCCCCCACTTTTGATGACTTCCCACTTTTGATAACTTCCCACTTTCGGTGACTTCCACTTTAGATGACTTCCCACGTTTTCTTGTTTTCCCAGTTTTGATGACTTCCCACTTTTCATGACTTCCCACTTTTGATGACTTCCAAGTTAGGTGACTTCAAACTTTGGTAACTTTCAAAGATTTCCTCACTTCCCCCTTTGTCTTGACTTCCCATTTTTTCTTCACTGCCTACTTTTAAAGACTTCCCACTTTTTCTTCATTTTGCATTTTTGATTATTACCAATTTTAATGACTTGCCACTTTTGATGACCTCCAACTTTCGGTGACTTCCCACTTTTGATGACTTCCCACTTTTTTTTGTTTTCCCACTTTTGATGATCTCCCACTTTTCATGACCTCCCATTTTTGAGGACTTCCATGTTAGGTGACTTCAAACTTTGGTAAGTTCCAAAGTTTTCTCCAATTCCCACTTTTTCTTGACTTCCAATTTTTATCTTCATTGCCCACTTTTCAGGACTTCCCACTTTTTCTTGAGTTCACACTTTTGATGATTCCCACTTTCGGCGACTTCCACTTTTAATGACTTCCCACTTTTTCTTGACTTTCCCACTTTTTCTTTACTTCTCATCTTCTTATGACTGCCCAGTTTTGATGGCTCCCACTTCTTCTTAACTTCCCATTTTTTCTCCACTTCCCACATTTGATGACTTCCGACTTTTGATGATTACCAATTTTGATGACTTCCCACTTTTGATGACCTCGCACTTTTGGTGACTTCCACTTTCGATCACTTCCCACTTTTTCTTGTTTTCCCACTTTAAAGAATTCCACTTTTGATGACTTCCCACTTTTTCTTAAATCCTATTTTTGGTGACTTCCCACATTTGATGACTTCCCACTGTTCATGACCCCCCACTTTTGATGACTTCCCACTTTTGATAACTTCCCACTTTCGGTGACTTCCACTTTAGTTGACTTCCCACTTTTTTCTTGTTTTCCCAGTTTTGATGACTTCCCCACTTTTCCTGACTTCCCACTTTTGATGACTTCCACGTTAGGTGACTTCAAACTTTGGTAACTTCCAAAGTTTTCCTCACTTCCCACTTTTTCTTGACTTCCAATTTTTCTTCATTGCCCCACTTTTAAGGACTTCCCACTTTTTCTTGATTTCCCACTTTTGATGACTTCCCACTTTCAGCGACTTCCCACTTTTAATGACTTCCCACTTTTCATGACTTCCCACTTTTCATGACGTCCACGTTAGGTGACTTCAAACTTTGGTAACTTCCAAAGTTTTCCTCACTTCCCACTTTTTCTTGACTTCCAATTTTTTCTTCATTGCCCACTTCTAAGGACTTCCCACTTTTTCTTGAATTCCCACTTTTGATGACTTCCCACTTTCGGCGACTTCCCACTTTTAATGCTTCCCACTTTTTCTTGACTTTCCACTTTTTCTTTACTTCTCATCTTCTTATGACTGCCCAGTTTTGATGGCTTCCCACTTCTTCTTAACTTCCCATTTTTTCTCCACTTCCCACATTTGATGACTTCCCACTTTTCATGATTACCAATTTTGATGACTTCCCACTTTTGTTGACCTCCCACTTTTGCTGACTTCCACTTTCGATCACTTCCCACTTTTTCTTGTTTTCCCCACTTTAATGAATTCCAACTTTTGCTGACTTCCACTTTTTTTTAAAATCCCATTTTTGGTGACTTCGCACTTGACTTCCCACATTTGATGACTTCCCACTTTTCATGACTCCACTTTTGATAACTTCCAACTTTCGGTGACTTCCCACTTTAGATGACTTCCCACTTTTTCTTGTTTTCCCATTTTGGATGACTTCCCACTTTTCATGACTTCCCACTTTTCATGACGTCCACGTTAGGTGACTTCAAACTTGGTAACTTCCAAAGTTTCCTCACTTCCCACTTTTTCTTGACTTCCAATTTTTTCTTCATTGCCCACTTTTAAGGACTTCCCACTTTTTCTTGATCTCCCACTTTTGATGACTTCCCACTTTCGGCGACTTCCCACTTTTAATGACTTCCCACTTTTTCTTGCCGTCCACTTTTTCTTTACTTCTCATCTTTTTATGACTGCCCATTTTTGATGGCTTCCCACTTCTTCTTAACTTCCCATTTTTTCTCCACTTCCCACATTTGATGACTTCCCACTTTTGCTGACTTCCACTTTCGATCACTTCCCACTTTTTCTTGTTTTCCCACTTTAACGAATTCCAACTTTTGCTGACTTCCCACTTTTTTTTAAAATCCCATTTTTGCTGACTTCGCACTTGACTTCCCACATTTGATGACATCCCATTTTTCATGACATCCCACTTTTGATAACTTCCAACTTTCGGTGACTTCCCACTTTAGATGACTTCCCACTTTTTCTTGTTTTTCCCATTTTGGATGACTTCCCTTTCATGACTTCCCACTTTTCATGACGTCCACGTTAGGTAACTTCAAACTTTGGTAACTTCCAAAGTTTTCCTCACTTCCCACTTTTTCTTGACTTCCAATTTTTTCTTCATTGCCCACTTTTAAGGACTTCCAACTTTTTCTTGATTTCCCACTTTTGATGACTTCCCACTTTCGGCGACTTCCCACTTTTAATGACTTCCCACTTTTTCTTGCCTTTCCACTTTTTCTTTACTTCTCATCTTTTTATGACTGCCCAGTTTTGATGGCTTCCCACTTCTTCTCAACTTCCCATTTTTTCCACTTCCCACATTTGATGACTTCCCACTTTTCATGATTACCAATTTTGATGACTTCCCACTTTTGATGACCTCCCACTTTTGCTGACTTCCACTTTCGATCACTTCCCACTTTTTCATTACTTCCTATCTTTTTAAGACTGCCCAGTTTTAATGACTTCCCACTTTTGCTTGATTTCCCATTTTTTCTTCACTTCCCACATTTGATGACTTCCCACTTTTCGTGACTTCCCACTTTTTCTTTACTTCCCACTTTTGATGATTACCAATTTTGATGACTTCCCACTTTTGATGACCTCGCACTTTTGGTGACTTCCACTTTCGATCACTTCCCACTTTTTCTTGTTTTCCCACTTTAAAGAATTCCAACTTTTGATGACTTCCCACTTTTTCTTAAAATCCTATTTTTGGTGACTTCCCACTTGACTTCCCACATTTGATGACTTCCCACTTTTCATGACTTCCCATTTTTGATGGCTTCCAAGTTAGGTGACTTCAAACTTTGGTAACTTTCAAAGATTTCCTCACTTCCCCCTTTGTCTTGACTTCCCATTTTTTCTTCACTGCCTACTTTTAAAGACTTCCCACTTTTTCTTCATTTTGCATTTTTGATTATTACCAATTTTAATGACTTGCCACTTTTGATGACCTCCAACTTTCGGTGACTTCCACTTTTGATGACTTCCCACTTTTTTTTGTTTTCCCACTTTTGATGACCTCCCACTTTTGATGACCTCCCATTTTTGAGGACTTCCATGTTAGGTGACTTCAAACTTTGGTAAGTTCCAAAGTTTTCTCCAATTCCCACTTTTCTTGACTTCCAATTTTTATCTTCATTGCCCACTTTTAAGGACTTCCCACTTTTTCTTGATTTCACACTTTGATGACTTCCCACTTTCGGCGACTTCCCACTTTTAATGACTTCCCACTTTTTCTTGACTTTCCACTTTTTCTTTACTTCTCATGTTCTTATGACTGCCCAGTTTTGATGGCTTCCCACTTCTTCTTAACTTCCCATTTTTTCTCCACTTCCCACATTTGATGACTTCCGACTTTTGATGATTACCAATTTTGATGACTTCCCACTTTTGATGACCTCGCACTTTTGGTGACTTCTACTTTCGATCACTTCCCACTTTTTCATTACTTCCTATCTTTTTAAGACTGCCCAGTTTTAATGACTTCCCACTTTTGTTTGATTTCCCACTTTTGATGATTTCCCACATTTCATGACTTCCCACTTTTGATGATTTTCAACTTCTGATCGCTTCCCACTTCTTCTTAACTTCCCATTTTTTCTTCACTTCCCACATTTGATGACTTCCCACTTTTCATGACTTCCCACTTTTTCTTTACTTCCCACTTTTGATGATTACCAATTTTGATGACTTCCCACTTTTGATGACTCGCACTTTTGGTGACTTCCACTTTCGATCACTTCCCACTTTTTCTTGTTTTCCCACTTTAAAGAATTCCAACTTTTGATGACTTCCCACTTTTTCTTAAAATCCTATTTTTGGTGACTTCCCACTTGACTTCCCACATTTGATGACTTCCCACTTTTCATGACCCCCACTTTTGATGACTTCCCACTTTTGATAACTTCCCACTTTCGGTGACTTCCACTTTAGATGACTTCCCACGTTTTCTTGTTTTCCCAGTTTTGATGACTTCCCACTTTTCATGACTTCCCACTTTTGATGACTTCCAAGTTAGGTGACTTCAAACTTTGGTAACTTTCAAAGATTTCCTCACTTCCCCCTTTGTCTTGACTTCCATTTTTTCTTCACTGCCTACTTTTAAAGACTTCCCACTTTTTCTTCATTTTGCATTTTTGATTATTACCAATTTTAATGACTTGCCACTTTTGATGACCTCCAACTTTCGGTGACTTCCCACTTTTGATGACTTCCCACTTTTTTTGTTTTCCCACTTTTGATGACCTCCCACTTTTCATGACCTCCCATTTTTGAGGACTTCCATGTTAGGTGACTTCAAACTTTGGTAAGTTCCAAAGTTTTCTCCAATTCCCACTTTTTCTTGACTTCCAATTTTTATCTTCATTGCCCACTTTTCAGGACTTCCCACTTTTTCTTGAGTTCACACTTTTGATGACTTCCCACTTTCGGCGACTTCCCACTTTTAATGACTTCCCACTTTTTCTTGACTTTCCACTTTTTCTTTACTTCTCATCTTCTTATGACTGCCCAGTTTTGATGGCTTCCCACTTCTTCTTAACTTCCCATTTTTTCTCCACTTCCCACATTTGATGACTTCCGACTTTTGATGATTACCAATTTTGATGACTTCCCACTTTTGATGACCTCGCACTTTTGGTGACTTCCACTTTCGATCACTTCCCACTTTTTCTTGTTTTCCCACTTTAAAGAATTCCAACTTTTGATGACTTCCCACTTTTTCTTAAAATCCTATTTTTGGTGACTTCCCACATTTGATGACTTCCCACTTTCATGACCCCCCACTTTTGATGACTTCCCACTTTTGATAACTTCCCACTTTCGGTGACTTCCACTTTAGTTGACTTCCCACTTTTTCTTGTTTTCCCAGTTTTGATGACTTCCCACTTTTCCTGACTTCCCACTTTTGATGACTTCCACGTTAGGTGACTTCAAACTTTGGTAACTTCCAAAGTTTTCCTCACTTCCCACTTTTTCTTGACTTCCAATTTTTTCTTCATTGCCCACTTTTAAGACTTCCCACTTTTTCTTGATTTCCCACTTTTGATGACTTCCCACTTTCAGCGACTTCCCACTTTTAATGACTTCCCACTTTTCATGACTTCCCACTTTTCATGACGTCCACGTTAGGTGACTTCAAACTTTGGTAACTTCCAAAGTTTTCCTCACTTCCCACTTTTTCTTGACTTCCAATTTTTTCTTCATTGCCCACTTCTAAGGACTTCCCACTTTTTCTTGAATTCCCACTTTTGATGACTTCCCACTTTCGGCGACTTCCCACTTTTAATGACTTCCCACTTTTTCTTGACTTTCCACTTTTTCTTTACTTCTCATCTTCTTATGACTGCCCAGTTTTGATGGCTTCCCACTTCTTCTTAACTTCCATTTTTTCTCCACTTCCCACATTTGATGACTTCCCACTTTTCATGATTACCAATTTTGATGACTTCCCACTTTTGTTGACCTCCCACTTTTGCTGACTTCCACTTTCGATCACTTCCCATTTTTCTTGTTTTCCCACTTTAATGAATTCCAACTTTTGCTGACTTCCCACTTTTTTTTAAAATCCCATTTTTGGTGACTTCGCACTTGACTTCCCACATTTGATGACTTCCCACTTTTCATGACTTCCCACTTTTGATAACTTCCAACTTTCGGTGACTTCCCACTTTAGATGACTTCCCACTTTTTTGTTTTCCCATTTTGGATGACTTCCCACTTTTCATGACTTCCCCTTTTCATGACGTCCACGTTAGGTGACTTCAAACTTTGGTAACTTCCAAAGTTTTCCTCACTTCCCACTTTTTCTTGACTTCCAATTTTTTCTTCATTGCCCACTTTTAAGGACTTCCCACTTTTTCTTGATCTCCCACTTTTGATGACTTCCCACTTTCGGCGACTTCCCACTTTTAATGACTTCCACTTTTTCTTGCCGTCCACTTTTTCTTTACTTCTCATCTTTTTATGACTGCCCATTTTTGATGGCTTCCCACTTCTTCTTAACTTCCCATTTTTTCTCCACTTCCCACATTTGATGACTTCCACTTTTCATGATTACCAATTTTGATGACTTCCCACTTTTGATGACCTCCCACTTTTGCTGACTTCCACTTTCGATCACTTCCCACTTTTTCATTACTTCCTATCTTTTTAAGACTGCCCAGTTTTAATGACTTCCCACTTTTGCTTGATTTCCCACTTTTGATGATTTCCCGCTTTTCATGACTTCCCACTTTTGATGATTTTCAAATTTTGATCGCTTCCCCCTTCTTCTTAACTTCCATTTTTTCTTCACTTCCCACATTTGATGACTTCCCACTTTTCATGACTTCCCACTTTTCTTTACTTCCCACTTTTGATGATTACCAATTTTGATGACTTCCCACTTTTGATGACCTCGCACTTTTGGTGACTTCCACTTTTGATCACTTCCCACTTTTTCTTGTTTTCCCACTTTAAAGAATTCCAACTTTTGATGACTTCCCACTTTTTCTTAAAATCCTATTTTTGGTGACTTCCCACTTGACTTCCCACATTTGATGATTTCCCACTTTTCATGACCCCCCACTTTTGATGACTTCCCATTTCTTTTGATAACTTCCCACTTTCGGTGACTTCCACTTTAGATGACTTCCCACTTTTTCTTGTTTTCCCAGTTTTGATGACTTCCCACTTTTCATGACTTCCCACTTTTGATGACTTCCAAGTTAGGTGACTTCAAACTTTGGTAAACTTTCAAAGATTTCCTCACTTCCCCCTTTGTCTTGACTTCATATTTTTTTTCACTGCCTACTTTTAAAGACTTCCCACTTTTCTTCATTTTGCATTTTTGATTATTACCAATTTTAATGACTTGCCACTTTTGATGACCTCCAACTTTCGGTGACTTCCAACTTTTGATGACTTCCCACTTTTTTTTTGTTTTCCCACTTTTGATGACCTCCCACTTTTCATGACCTCCCATTTTTGAGGACTTCCATGTTAGGTGACTTCAAACTTTGGTAAGTTCCAAAGTTTTCTCCAATTCCCACTTTTTCTTGACTTCCAATTTTTTTCTTCATTGCCCACTTTTAAGGACTTCCCACTTTTTCTTGATTTCCCACTTTTGATGACTTCCCACTTTCGGCGACTTCCCACTTTTATGACTTCCCACTTTTTCTTGACTTTCCACTTTTTCTTTACTTCTCATCTTCTTATGACTGCCCAGTTTTGATGGCTTCCACTTCTTTTAACTTCCCATTTTTTCTCACTTCCCACATGTTGATGACTTCCCACTTTTCATGATTACAATTTTGATGACTTCCCACTTTTGATGACCTCCCACTTTTGCTGACTTCCACTTTCGATCACTTCCCACTTTTTCTTGTTTTCCCACTTTAATGAATTCCAACTTTTGCTGACTTTCCACTTTTTTTAAAATCCCATTTTTGGTGACTTCCCACTTGACTTCCCACATTTGATGACTTCCCACTTTTCATGACTTCCCCACTTTTGATAACTTCCAACTTTCGGTGACCTCCCACTTTAGATGACTTCCCACTTTTTCTTGTTTTCCCATTTTGGATGACTTCCCACTTTTCATGACTTCCCACTTTTCATGACCTCCACGTTAGGTGACTTCAAACTTTGGTAACTTCCAAAGTTTTCCTCACTTCCCACTTTTTCTTGACTTCCAATTTTTTCTTCATTGCCCACTTTTAAGGACTTCCCACTTTTCTTGATTTCCCACTTTTGATGACATCCCACTTTCGGCGACTTCCCACTTTTAATGACTTCCTACTTTTTCTTGACTTTCCACTTTTTCTTTACTTCTCATCTTCTTATGACTGCCCAGTTTTAATGGCTTCCCACTTCTTCTTAACTTCCCATTTTTTCTCCACTTCCCACATTTGATGACTTCCCACTTTTCATGATTACCAATTTTGATGACTTCCCACTTTTGATGACCTCCCACTTCTGCTGACTTCCACTTTCGATCACTTCCCACTTTTTCATTACTTCCTATCTTTTTAAGACTGCCCAGTTTTAATGACTTCCCACTTTTGCTTGATTTCCCACTTTTGATGATTTCCCGCTTTTCATGACTTCCCACTTTTGATGATTTTCAACTTTTGATCGCTTCCCACTTCTTCTTAACTTCCCATTTTTTCTTCACTTCCCACATTTGATGACTTCCCACTTTTCATGACTTCCCACTTTTTCTTTACTTCCCACTTTTGATGATTACCAATTTTGATGACTTCCCACTTTTGATGACCTCGCACTTTTGGTGACTTCCACTTTCGATCACTTCCCACTTTTTCTTGTTTTCCCACTTTAAAGAATTCCAACTTTTGATGACTTCCCACTTTTTCTTAAAATCCTATTTTTGGTGACTTCCCACTTGACTTCCCACATTTGATGACTTCCCACTTTTCATGACCCCCCACTTTTGATGACTTCCCACTTTTGATAACTTCCCACCTTCGGTGACTTCCATTTTAGATGACTTCCCACTTTTCTTGTTTTCCCAGTTTTGATGACTTCCCACTTTTCATGACTTCCCACTTTTGATGACTTCCCACTTTTCATGACTTCCCACTTTTCATGACGTCCACGTTAGGTGACCTCAAACTTTGGTAACTTCCAAAGTTTTCCTCACTTCCCACTTTTTCTTGACTTCCAATTTTTTCTTCATTGCCCACTTTTAAGGACTTCCCACTTTTTCTTGATTTCCCACTTTTGATGATTTCCCACTTCGGCGACTTCCCACTTTTAATGACTTCCCACTTTTTCTTGACTTTCCACTTTTTCTTTACTTCTCATCTTCTTATGACTGCCCAGTTTTGATGGCTTCCCACTTCTTCTTAACTTCCCATTTTTTCTCCACTTCCCACATTTGATGACTTCCCACTTTTCATGATTACCAATTTTGATGACTTCCCACTTTTGATGACCTCCCACTTTTGCTGACTTCCACTTTCGATCACTTCCCACTTTTTCTTGTTTTCCCACTTTAACGAATTCCAACTTTTGCTGACTTCCCACTTTTTTTTAAAATCCCATTTTTGCTGACTTCGCACTTGACTTCCCACATTTGATGACATCCCACTTTTCATGACATCCCACTTTTGATAACTTCCAACTTTCGGTGACTTCCCACTTTAGATGACTTCCCACTTTTTCTTGTTTTTCCCATTTTGGATGACTTCCCACTTTTCATGACTTCCCACTTTTCATGACGTCCACGTTAGGTGACTTCAAACTTTGGTAACTTCCAAAGTTTTCCTCACTTCCCACTTTTTCTTGACTTCCAATTTTTTCTTCATTGCCCACTTTTAAGGACTTCCCACTTTTTCTTGATTTCCCCATTTTGATGACTTCCCACTTTCAGCGACTTCCCACTTTTAATGACTTCCCACTTTTTCTTGACTTTCCACTTTTCTTTACTTCTCATCTTCTTATGACTGCCCAGTTTTGATGGCTTCCCACTTCTTCTTAACTTCCCATTTTTTCTCCACTTCCCACATTTGATGACTTCCCACTTTTCATGATTACCAATTTTGATGACTTCCCACTTTTGATGACCTCCCACTTTTGCTGACTTCCACTTTCGATCACTTCCCACTTTTCTTGTTTTCCCACTTTAATGAATTCCAACTTTTGCTGACTTCCCACTTTTTTTTAAAATCCCATTTTTGTGACTTCGCTCTTGACTTCCCACATTTGATGACTTCCACTTTTCATGACTTCCCACTTTTGATAACTTCCAACTTTCGGTGACTTCCCACTTTAGATGACTTCCCACTTTTTCTTGTTTTCCCATTTTGGATGACTTCCCACTTTTCATGACTTCCCACTTTTCATGACGTCCACGTTAGGTGACTTCAAACTTTGGTAACTTCCAAAGTTTTCCTCACTTCCCACTTTTTCTTGACTTCCAATTTTTTCTTCATTGCCCACTTTTAAGGACTTCCCACTTTTTCTTGATTTCCCACTTTTGATGACTTCCCACTTTCGGCGACTTCCCACTTTTAATGACTTCCCACTTTTTCTTGCCTTTCCACTTTTTCTTTACTTCTCATCTTTTTATGACTGCCCAGTTTTGATGGCTTCCCACTTCTTCTCAACTTCCCATTTTTTCTCCACTTCCCACATTTGATGACTTCCCACTTTTCATGATTACCAATTTTGATGACTTCCCACTTTTGATGACCTCCCACTTTTGCTGACTTCCACTTTCGATCACTTCCCACTTTTTCATTACTTCCTATCTTTTTAAGACTGCCCAGTTTTAATGACTTCCCACTTTTGCTTGATTTCCCACTTTGATGATTTCCCGCTTTTTCATGACTTCCCACTTTTGATGATTTTCAACTTTTGATCGCTTCCCACTTCTTCTTAACTTCCCATTTTTTCTTCACTTCCCACATTTGATGACTTCCCACTTTTCATGACTTCCCACTTTTCTTTACTTCCCACTTTTTGATGATTACCAATTTGATGACTTCCCACTTTTGATGACCTCGCACTTTTGTGACTTCCACTTTCGATCACTTCCCACTTTTTCTTGTTTTCCCACTTTAAAGAATTCCAACTTTTGATGACTTCCCACTTTTTCTAAAATCCTATTTTTGGTGACTTCCCACTTGACTTCCCACATTTAATGACTTCCCACTTTTCATGACTTCCCACTTTTGATGACTTCCAAGTTAGGTGACTTCAAACTTTGGTAACTTTCAAAGATTTCCTCACTTCCCCCTTTGTCTTGACTTCCCATTTTTTCTTCACTGCCTACTTTTAAAGACTTCCCACTTTTTCTTCATTTTGCATTTTTGATTATTACCAATTTTAATGACTTGCCACTTTTGATGACCTCCAACTTTCGGTGACTTCCCACTTTTGATGACTTCCCACTTTTTTTTGTTTTCCCACTTTTGATGACCTCCCACTTTTGATGACCTCCCATTTTTGAGGACTTCCATGTTAGGTGACTTCAAACTTTGGTAAGTTCCAAAGTTTTCTCCAATTCCCACTTTTTCTTGACTTCCAATTTTTATCTTCATTGCCCACTTTTAAGGACTTCCCACTTTTTCTTGATTTCACACTTTTGATGACTTCCCACTTTCGGCGACTTCCCACTTTTAATGACTTCCCACTTTTTCTTGACTTTCCACTTTTTCTTTACTTCTCATCTTCTTATGACTGCCCAGTTTTGATGGCTTCCCACTTCTTCTTAACTTCCCATTTTTCTCCACTTCCCACATTTGATGACTTCCGACTTTGATGATTACCAATTTTGATGACTTCCCACTTTTGATGACCTCGCACTTTTGTGACTTCTACTTTCGATCACTTCCCACTTTTTCATTACTTCCTATCTTTTTAAGACTGCCCAGTTTTAATGACTTCCCACTTTTGTTTGATTTCCCACTTTTGATGATTTCCCACATTTCATGACTTCCCACTTTTGATGATTTTCAACTTCTGATCGCTTCCCACTTCTTCTTAACTTCCCATTTTTCTTCACTTCCCACATTTGATGACTTCCCACTTTTCATGACTTCCCACTTTTTCTTTACTTCCCACTTTTGATGATTACCAATTTTGATGACTTCCCACTTTTGATGACCTCGCACTTTTGGTGACTTCCACTTTCGATCACTTCCCACTTTTTCTTGTTTTCCCACTTTAAAGAATTCCAACTTTTGATGACTTCCCACTTTTTCTTAAATCCTATTTTTGGTGACTTCCCACTTGACTTCCCACATTTGATGACTTCCCACTTTTCATGACCCCCCACTTTTGATGACTTCCCACTTTTGATAGCTTCCCACTTTCGGTGACTTCCACTTTAGATGACTTCCCACGTTTTTCTTGTTTTCCCAGTTTTGATGACTTCCCACTTTTCATGACTTCCCACTTTTGATGACTTCCAAGTTAGGTGACTTCAAACTTTGGTAACTTTCAAAGATTTCCTCACTTCCCCCTTTGTCTTGACTTCCATTTTTTCTTCACTGCCTACTTTTAAAGACTTCCCACTTTTTCTTCATTTTGCATTTTTGATTATTACCAATTTTAATGACTTGCCACTTTTGATGACCTCCAACTTTCGGTGACTTCCCACTTTTGATGACTTCCACTTTTTTTTGTTTTCCCACTTTTGATGACCTCCCACTTTTCATGACCTCCCATTTTTGAGGACTTCCATGTTAGGTGACTTCAAACTTTGGTAAGTTCCAAAGTTTTCTCCAATTCCCACTTTTTCTTGACTTCCAATTTTTATCTTCATTGCCCACTTTTCAGGACTTCCCACTTTTTCTTGATTTCACACTTTTGATGACTTCCCACTTTCGGCGACTTCCCACTTTTAATGACTTCCCACTTTTTCTTGACTTTCCACTTTTTCTTTACTTCTCATCTTCTTATGACTGCCCAGTTTTGATGGCTTCCCACTTCTTCTTAACTTCCCATTTTTTCTCCACTTCCCACATTTGATGACTTCCGACTTTTGATGATTACCAATTTTGATGACTTCCCACTTTTGATGACCTCGCACTTTTGGTGACTTCCACTTTCGATCACTTCCCACTTTTTCTTGTTTTCCCACTTTAAAGAATTCCAACTTTTGATGACTTCCCACTTTTTCTTAAAATCCTATTTTTGGTGACTTCCCACATTTGATGACTTCCCACTTTTCATGACCCCCCACTTTTGATGACTTCCCACTTTTGATAACTTCCCACTTTCGGTGACTTCCACTTTAGTTGACTTCCCACTTTTTCTTGTTTTCCCAGTTTTGATGACTTCCACTTTTCCTGACTTCCACTTTTGATGACTTCCACGTTAGGTGACTTCAAACTTTGGTAACTTCCAAAGATTTCCTCACTTCCCCCTTTGTCTTGACTTCCCATTTTTTCTGCACTGCCTACTTTTAAAGACTTCCCACTTTTCTTCATTTTGCATTTTGATTATTACCAATTTTAATGACTTGCCACTTTTGATGACTCCAACTTTCGGTGACTTCCCACTTTAGATGACTTCCCACTTTTTCTTGTTTTCTCATTTGGATGACTTCCCACTTTTCATGACTTCCCACTTTTCATGACGTCCACGTTAGGTGACTTCAAACTTTGGTAACTTCCAAAGTTTTCCTCACTTCCCACTTTTTCTTGACTTCAAATTTTTTCTTCATTGCCCACTTTTAAGGACTTCCCACTTTTTCTTGATTTCCCACTTTTGATGACTTCCCACTTTCGGCGACTTCCCACTTTTAATGACTTCCCACTTTTTCTTGACTTTCCACTTTTTCTTTACTTCTCATCTTTTTATGACTGCCCAGTTTTGATGGCTTCCCATTTCTTCTTAACTTCCCATTTTTTCTCCACTTCCCACATTTGATGACTTCCCACTTTCATGACTTCAAACTTCTTTACTTCCCACTTTTGATGATTACCAATTTTGATGACTTCCCACTTTTGATGACCTCCACTTTTGACTTCCACTTTCGATCACTTCCCACTTTTTCTTGTTTTCCCACTTTAAAGAATTCCAACTTTGATGACTTCCACTTTTTTCTTAAAATTCCTATTTTGGTGACTTCCCACTTGACTTCCCACATTTGATGACTTCCCACTTTTCATGACCCCCACTTTTGATGACTTCCCACTTTTGATAACTTCCCACTTTCGGTGACTTCACTTTTCATGACTTCCCACTTTCATGACGTCCACGTTAGGTGACTTCAAACTTTGGTAACTTCCAAAGTTTTCCTCACTTCCCACTTTTTCTTGACTTCCAATTTTATTCTTCATTGCCCACTTTAAGGACTCCCACTTTTTCTTGATTTCCACTTTTGATGACTTCCCACTTTCGGCGATTGCCCACTTTTAATGACTTCCCACTTTTTGACTTTCCACTTTTTCTTTACTTCTCATCTTCATTGACTGCCCAGTTTTGATGGCTTCCCACTTCTTCTTAACTTCCCATTTTTTCTCCACTTCCCACATTTGATGACTTCCCACTTTTCATGATTACCAATTTTGATGACTTCCCACTTTTGATGACCTCCCACTTTTGCTGACTTCCACTTTCGATCACTTCCCACTTTTTCTTGTTTCCCACTTTAATGAATTCAACTTTTGCTGACTTCCCACTTTTTTTTAAAATCCCATTTTTGGTGACTTCGCACTTGACTTCCCACATTTGATGACTTCCCACTTTTCATGACTTCCCACTTTTGATAACTTCCAACTTCGGTGACTTCCACTTTAGATGACTTCCCATTTTTTCTTGTTTTCCATTTTGGATGACTTCCAACTTTTCATGACTTCCCACTTTTCATGACGTCCACGTTAGGTGACTTCAAACTTTGGTAAGTCCAAAGTTTTCTCCAATTCCCACTTTTTCTTGACTTCCAATTTTTCTTCATTGCCCACTTTTAAGGACTTCCCACTTTTTCTTGATTTCCCACTTTTGATGACTTCCCACTTTCGGCGACTTCCCATTTTAATGACTTCCCACTTTTTCTTGCCTTTCCACTTTTTCTTTACTTCTCATCTTTTTATGACTGCCCAGTTTTGATGGCTTCCCACTTCTTCTTAACTTCCCATTTTTCTCCACTTCCCACATTTGATGACTTCCCACTTTTCATGATTACCAATTTTGATGACTTCCACTTTTGATGACCTCCCACTTTTGCTGACTTCCACTTTCGATCACTTCCCACTTTTTCATTACTTCTATCTTTTAAGACTGCCCAGTTTTAATGACTTCCCACTTTTGCTTGATTTCCCACTTTTGATGATTTCCCGCTTTTCATGACTTCCCACTTTTGATGATTTTCAAATTTTGATCGCTTCCCACTTCTTCTTAACTTCCCATTTTTTCTTCACTTCCCACATTTGATGACTTCCCACTTTTCATGACTTCCCACTTTTTCTTTAATTCCCACTTTTGATGATTACCAATTTTGATGACTTCCCACTTTTGATGACCTCGCACTTTTGGTGATTCCACTTCGATCACTTCCCACTTTTTCTTGTTTTCCCACTTTAAAGAATTCCAACTTTTGATGACTTCCCACTTTTTCTTAAAATCCTATTTTTGGTGACTTCCCACTTGACTTCCCACATTTGATGACTTCCCACTTTTCATGACCCCCACTTTTGATGACTTCCCACTTTTGATAACTTCCCACTTTCGGTGACTTCCACTTTAGATGACTTCCCACTTTTTCTTGTTTTCCCAGTTTTGATGACTTCCCACTTTTGATGACTTCCAAGTTAGGTGACTTCAAACTTTGGTAACTTTCAAAGATTTCCTCACTTCCCCTTTGTCTTGACTTCATATTTTTTCCTCACTGCCTACTTTTAAAGACTTCCCACTTTTTCTTCATTTTGCATTTTTGATTATTACCAATTTTAATGACTTGCCACTTTTGATGACCTCCAACTTTCGGTGACTTCCCACTTTTGATGACTTCCCACTTTTTTTTGTTTTCCCACTTTTGATGACCTCCCACTTTTGATGACCTCCCATTTTTGAGGACTTCCATGTTAGGTGACTTCAAACTTTGGTAAGTTCCAAAGTTTTCTCCAATTCCCACTTTTTCTTGACTTCCAATTTTTATCTTCTTTGCCCACTTTTAAGGACTTCCCACTTTTTCTTGATTTCACACTTTTGATGACTTCCACTTTCGGCGACTTCCCACTTTTAATGACTTCCCACTTTTTCTTGACTTTCCACTTTTTCTTTACTTCTCATCTTCTTATGACTGCCCAGTTTTGATGGCTTCCCACTTCTTCTTAACTTCCCATTTTTGTCTCCACTTCCCACATTTGATGACTTCCGACTTTTGATGATTACCAATTTTGATGACTTCCCACTTTTGATGACCTCGCACTTTTGGTGACTTCTACTTTCGATCACTTCCCACTTTTTATTACTTCCTATCTTTTTAAGACTGCCCAGTTTTAATGACTTCCCACTTTTGTTTGATTTCCCACTTTTGATGATTTCCCACATTTCATGACTTCCCACTTTTGATGATTTTCAACTTCTGATCGCTTCCCACTTCTTCTTAACTTCCCATTTTTTCTTCACTTCCCACATTGATGACTTCCCACTTTTCATGACTTCCCACTTTTTCTTTACTTCCCACTTTTGATGATTACCAATTTTGATGACTTCCCACTTTTGATGACCTCGCACTTTTGGTGACTTCCACTTTCGATCACTTCCCACTTTTTCTTGTTTTCCCACTTTAAAGAATTCCAACTTTTGATGACTTCCCACTTTTTCTTAAAGTCCTATTTTTGGTGACTTCCCACTTGACTTCCCACATTTGATGACTTCCCACTTTTCATGGCCCCCCACTTTTGATGACTTCCCACTTTTGATAGCTTCCCACTTTCGGTGACTTCCACTTTAGATGACTTCCCACGTTTTCTTGTTTTCCCAGTTTTGATGACTTCCCACTTTTCATGACTTCCCACTTTTGATGACTTCCAAGTTAGGTGACTTCAAACTTTGGTAACTTTCAAAGATTTCCTCACTTCCCCCTTTGTCTTGACTTCCCATTTTTTCTTCACTGCCTACTTTTAAAGACTTCCCACTTTTTCTTCATTTTGCATTTTTGATTATTACCAATTTTAATGACTTGCCACTTTTGATACCTCCAACTTCGGTGACTTCCCACTTTTGATGACTTTCCCACTTTTTCTTCATTTTGCATTTTCCCACTTTTGATGACTCCCACTTTTCATGACTTCCCATTTTTTGAAGGACTTCCATGTTATGGTGACTTCAAACTTTGGTAAGTTCCAAAGTTTTCTCCAATTCCCACTTTTTCTTGACTTCCAATTTTTATCTTCATTGCCCACTTTTCAGGACTTCCCACTTTTTCTTCATTTCACACTTTTGATGACTTCCCACTTTCGGCGACTTCCCACTTTTAATGACTTCCCACTTTTCTTGACTTTCCACTTTTTCTTTACTTCTCATCTTCTTATGACTGCCCAGTTTTGATGGCTTCCCACTTCTTCTTAACTTCCCATTTTTTCTCCACTTCCCACATTTGATGACTTCCGACTTTTGATGATTACCAATTTTGATGACTTCCCACTTTTGATGACCTCGCACTTTTGGTGACTTCCACTTTCGATCACTTCCCACTTTTTCTTGTTTTCCCACTTTAAAGAATTCCAACTTTTGATGACTTCCCACTTTTTCTTAAAATCCTATTTTTGGTGACTTCCCACATTTGATGACTTCCCACTTTTCATGACCCCCCACTTTTGATGACTTCCCACTTTTGATAACTTCCCACTTTCGGTGACTTCCACTTTAGTTGACTTCCCACTTTTTCTTGTTTTCCCAGTTTTGATGACTTCCCACTTTTCCTGACTTCCCACTTTTGATGACTTCCACGTTAGGTGACTTCAAACTTTGGTAACTTCCAAAGATTTCCTCACTTCCCCCTTTGTCTTGACTTCCCATTTTTTCTGCACTGCCTACTTTTAAAGACTTCCCACCTTTTCTTCATTTTGCATTTTTGATTATTACCAATTTTAATGACTTGCCACTTTTGATGACCTCCAACTTTCGGTGACTTCCCACTTTAGATGACTTCCCACTTTTTCTTGTTTTCTCATTTTGGATGACTTCCCACTTTTCATGACTTCCCACTTTTCATGACGTCCACGTTAGGTGACTTCAAACTTTGGTAACTTCCAAAGTTTTCCTCACTTCCCACTTTTTCTTGACTTCAAATTTTTCTTCATTGCCCACTTTTAAGGACTTCCCACTTTTTCTTGATTTCCCACTTTTGATGACTTCCCACTTTCGGCGACTTCCCACTTTTAATGACTTCCCACTTTTTCTTGACTTTCCACTTTTTCTTTACTTCTCATCTTTTTATGACTGCCCAGTTTTGATGGCTTCCCATTTCTTCTTAACTTCCCATTTTTTCTCCACTTCCCACATTTGATGACTTCCCACTTTTCATGACTTCAAACTTTTTCTTTACTTCCCACTTTTGATGATTACCAATTTTGATGACTTCCCACTTTTGATGACCTCGCACTTTTGGTGACTTCCACTTTCGATCACTTCCCACTTTTTCTTGTTTTCCCACTTTAAAGAATTCCAACTTTTGATGACTTCCCACTTTTTCTTAAAATCCTATTTTTGGTGACTTCCCACTTGACTTCCCACATTTGATGACTTCCCACTTTTCATGACCCCCCACTTTTGATGACTTCCCACTTTTGATAACTTCCCACTTTCGGTGACTTCCACTTTTCATGACTTCCCACTTTTCATGACGTCCACGTTAGGTGACTTCAAACTTTGGTAACTTCCAAAGTTTTCCTCACTTCCCACTTTTTCTTGACTTCCAATTTTATTCTTCATTGCCCACTTTTAAGGACTTCCCACTTTTTCTTGATTTCCCACTTTTGATGACTTCCCACTTTCGGCGATTTCCCACTTTTAATGACTTCCCACTTTTCTTGACTTTCCACTTTTTCTTTACTTCTCATCTTCTTATGACTGCCCAGTTTTGATGGCTTCCCACTTCTTCTTAACTTCCCTTTTATTCTCCACTTCCCACATTTGATGACTTCCCACTTTTCATGATTACCAATTTTGATGACTTCCCACTTTTGATGACCTCCCACTTTTGCTGACTTCCACTTTCGATCACTTCCCACTTTTTCTTGTTTTCCCACTTTAATGAATTCCAACTTTTGCTGACTTCCCACTTTTTTTTAAAATCCCATTTTTGGTGACTTCGCACTTGACTTCCCACATTTGATGACTTCCCACTTTTCATGACTTCCCACTTTTGATAACTTCCAACTTTCGGTGACTTCCCACTTTAGATGACTTCCCACTTTTTCTTGTTTTCCCATTTTGGATGACTTCCAACTTTTCATGACTTCCCACTTTTCATGACGTCCACGTTAGGTGACTTCAAACTTTGGTAAGTTCCAAAGTTTTCTCCATTCCCACTTTTTCTTGACTTCCAATTTTTTCTTCATTGCCCACTTTTAAGGACTTCCCACTTTTTTCTTGATTTCCCACTTTTGATGACTTCCCACTTTCGGCGACTTCCCACTTTTAATGACTTCCCACTTTTTCTTGCCTTTCCACTTTTTCTTTACTTCTCATCTTTTTATGACTGCCCAGTTTTGATGGCTTCCCACTTCTTCTTAACTTCCCATTTTTTCTCCACTTCCCACATTTGATGACTTCCCACTTTTCATGATTACCAATTTTGATGACTTCCCACTTTTGATGACCTCCACTTTTGCTGACTTCCACTTTCGATCACTTCCCACTTTTTCATTACTTCCTATCTTTTTAAGACTGCCCAGTTTTAATGACTTCCCACTTTTGCTTGATTTCCCACTTTTGATGATTTCCCGCTTTTCATGACTTCCCACTTTTGATGATTTTCAAATTTTGATCGCTTCCCACTTCTTCTTAACTTCCCATTTTTTCTTCACTTCCCACATTTTGATGCCTTCCCACTTTTCATGACTTCCCACTTTTTCTTTACTTCCCACTTTTGTTGAATTACCAATTTTGATGACTTCCCACTTTTGATGACCTCGCACTTTTGGTGACTTCCACTTTCGATCACTTCCACTTTTTCTTGTTTCTCTACTTTAAAGAATTCCAACTTTTGATGACTTCCCACTTTTTCTTAAAAATCCTATTTTTGGTGACTTCCCACTTGACTTCCCACATTTGATGACTTCCCACTTTTCATGACCCCCCACTTTTGATGACTTCCCACTTTTGATAACTTCCCACTTTCGGTGACTTCCACTTTAGATGACTTCCCACTTTTTCTTGTTTTCCCAGTTTTGATGACTTTCCCACTTTTCATGACTTCCCACTTTTGATGACTTCCAAGTTAGGTGACTTCAAAATTTGGTAACTTTCAAAGATTTCCTCACTTCCCCCTTTGTCTTGACTTCATATTTTTTCCTCACTGCCTACTTTTAAAGACTTCCCACTTTTTCTTCATTTTGCATTTTTGATTATTACCCAATTTAATGACTTGCCACTTTTGATGACCTCCAACTTTCGGTGACTTCCAACTTTTGATGACTTCCCACTTTTTTTTGTTTTCCCACTTTTGATGACCTCCCCACTTTTCATGACCTCCCATTTTTGAGGACTTCCATGTTAGGTGACTTCAAACTTTGGTAAGTTCCAAAGTTTTCTCCAATTCCCACTTTTTCTTGACTTCCAATTTTTTCTTCATTGCCCACTTTTAAGGACTTCCCACTTTTTCTTGATTTCCCACTTTTGATGACTTCCCACTTTCGGCGACTTCCCACTTTTAATGACTTCCCACTTTTTCTTGACTTTCCACTTTTTCTTTACTTCTCATCTTCTTATGACTGCCCAGTTTTGATGGCTTCCCACTTCTTCTTAACTTCCCATTTTTTCTCCACTTCCCTTTTTCTCACTTTTTTTTAAAATCCCATTTTTGGTGACTTCGCACTTGACTTCCCACATTTGATAACTTCCCACTTTTCATGACTTCCCACTTTTGATAACTTCCAACTTTCGGTGACTTCCCACTTTAGATGACTTCCCACTTTTTCTTGTTTTCCCATTTTGGATGACTTCCCACTTTTCATGACTTCCCACTTTTCATGACGTCCACGTTAGGTGTCTTCAAACTTTGGTAACTTCCAAAGTTTTCCTCACTTCCCACTTTTTCTTGACTTCCAATTTTTCTTCATTGCCCACTTTTAAGGACTTCCCACTTTTTCTTGATTTCCCACTTTTGATGACTTCCCACTTTCGGCGACTTCCCACTTTTAATGACTTCCCACTTTTTCTTGACTTTCCACTTTTTCTTTACTTCTCATCTTCTTATGACTGCCCAGTTTTGATGGCTTCCCACTTCTTCTTAACTTCCCATTTTTTCTCCACTTCCCACATTTGATGACTTCCCACTTTTCATGATTACCAATTTTGATGACTTCCCACTTTTCATGACTTCCCACTTTTGATAACTTCCAACTTTCGGTGACTTCCCACTTTAGATGACTTCCCAGTTTTTCTTGTTTTCCCATTTTGGATGACTTCCCACTTTTCATGACTTCCCACTTTTCATGACGTCCACGTTAGGTGACTTCAAACTTTGGTAACTTCCGAAGTTTCCCTCACTTCCCACTTTTTCTTGACTTCCAATTTTTTCTTCATTGCCCACTTTTAAGGATTTCCCACTTTTTCTTGATTTCCCACTTTTGATGACTTCCCACTTTCGGCGACTTCCCACTTTTAATGACTTCCCACTTTTTCTTGCCTTTCCACTTTTTCTTTACTTCTCATCTTTTTATGACTGCCCAGTTTTGATGGCTTCCCACTTCTTCTTAACTTCCCATTTTTTCTCCACTTCCCACATTTGATGACTTCCCACTTTTCATGATTACCAATTTTGATGACTTCCCACTTTTCATGACCTCCCACTTTTGCTGACTTCCACTTTCGATCACTTGCCACTTTTTCATTACTTCCTATCTTTTTAAGACTGCCCAGTTTTAATGACTTCCCACTTTTGCTTGATTTCCCACTTTTGATGATTTCCCGCTTTTCATGACTTCCCACTTTTGATGATTTTCTACTTTTGATCGCTTCCCACTTCTTCTTAACTTCCCATTTTTTCTTCACTTCCCACATTTGATGACTTCCCACTTTTCATGACTTCCCACTTTTTCTTTACTTCCCACTTTTGATGATTACCAATTTTGATGACTTCCCACTTTTGATGACCTCGCACTTTTGGTGACTTCCACTTTCGATCACTTCCCACTTTTTCTTGTTTTCCCACTTTAAAGAATTCCAACTTTTGATGACTTCCCACTTTCTCTTAAAATCCTATTTTTGGTGACTTCCCACTTGACTTCCCACATTTGATGACTTCCCACTTTTCATGACCCCCCACTTTTGATGACTTCCCACTTTTGATAGCTTCCCACTTTCGGTGACTTCCACTTTAGATGACTTCCCACTTTTTCTTGTTTTCCCAGTTTTGATGACTTAACACTTTTCATGACTTCCCACTTTTGATGACTTCCAAGTTAGGTGACTTCAAACTTTGGTAACTTTCAAAGATTTCCTCACTTCCCCCTTTGTCTTGACTTCCCATTTTTTCTTCACTGCCTACTTTTAAAGACTTCCCACTTTTTCTTCATTTTGCATTTTTGATTATTATCAATTTTAATGACTTGCCACTTTTGATGACCTCCAACTTTCGGTGACTTCCCACTTTTGATGACTTCCCACTTTTTTTTGTTTTCCCACTTTTGATGACCTCCCACTTTTGATGACCTCCCATTTTTGAGGACTTCCATGTTAGGTGACTTCAAACTTTGGTAAGTTCCAAAGTTTTCTCCAATTCCCACTTTTTCTTGACTTCCAATTTTTATCTTCATTGCCCACTTTTAAGGACTTCCCACTTTTTCTTGATTTCACACTTTTGATGACTTCCCACTTTTGATGATTACCAATTTTGATGACTTCCCACTTTTGATGACGTCGCACTTTTGGTGACTTCCACTTTCGATCACTTCCCACTTTTTCATTACTTCCTATCTTTTTATGACTGCCCAGTTTTAATGACTTCCCACTTTTGCTTGATTTCCCACTTTTGATGATTTCCCGCTTTTCATGACTTCCCACTTTTGATGATTTTCAACTTTTGATCGCTTCCCACTTCTTCTTAACTTCCCATTTTTTCTTCACTTCCCACATTTGATGACTTCCCACTTTTCATGACTTCCCACTTTTCCTGACTTCCCACTTTTGATGATTACCAATTTTGATGACTTCCCACTTTTGATGACCTCGCACTTTTGGTGACTTCCACTTTCGATCACTTCCCACTTTTTCTTGTTTTCCCACTTTAAAGAATTCCGACTTTTGATGACTTCCCACTTTTTCTTAAATCCTATTTTGGTGACTTCCCACTTGACTTCCCACCTTTGATGACTTCCCACTTTTCATGACCCCCCACTTTTGATGACTTCCCACTTTTGATAACTTCCCACTTTCGGTGACTTCCACTTTAGATGACTTCCCACTTTTTCTTGTTTTCCCAGTTTTGATGACTTCCCACTTTTCATGACTTCCCACTTTTGATGACTTCCATGTTAGGTGACTTCAAACTTTGGTAAGTTCCAAAGTTTTCTCCAATTCCCACTTTATCTTGACTTCCAATTTTTATCTTCATTGCCCACTTTTAAGGACTTCCCACTTTTTCTTGATTTCACACTTTTGATGACTTCCCACTTTCGGCGACTTCCCACTTTTAATGACTTCCCACTTTTTCTTGACTTTCCACTTTTTCTTTACTTCTCATCTTCTTATGACTGCCCAGTTTTGATGGCTTCCCACTTCTTCTTAACTTCCCATTTTTTCTCCACTTCCCACATTTGATGACTTCCGACTTTTGATGATTACCAATTTTGATGACTTCCCACTTTTGATGACCTCCCACTTTTGCTGACTTCCACTTTCGATCACTTCCCACTTTTTCATTACTTCCTATCTTTTTAAGACTGCCCACTTTTAAGGACTTCCCACTTTTTCTTGATTTCCCACTTTTGATGACTTCCCACTTTCGGCGACTTCCCACTTTTAATGACTTCCCACTTTTTCTTGACTTTCCACTTTTTCTTTACTTCTCATCTTCTTATGACTGCCCAGTTTTGATGGCTTCCCACTTCTTCTTAACTTCCCATTTTTTCTCCACTTCCCACATTTGATGACTTCCCACTTTTCATGATTACCAATTTTGATGACTTCCCACTTTTCATGACTTCCCACTTTTGATAACTTCCAACTTTCGGTGACTTCCCACTTTAGATGACTTCCCAGTTTTTCTTGTTTTCCCATTTTGGATGACTTCCCACTTTTCATGACTTCCCACTTTTCATGACGTCCACGTTAGGTGACTTCAAACTTTGGTAACTTCCGAAGTTTCCCTCACTTCCCACTTTTTCTTGACTTCCAATTTTTTCTTCATTGCCCACTTTTAAGGATTTCCCACTTTTTCTTGATTTCCCACTTTTGATGACTTCCCACTTTCGGCGACTTCCCACTTTTAATGACTTCCCACTTTTTCTTGCCTTTCCACTTTTTCTTTACTTCTCATCTTTTTATGACTGCCCAGTTTTGATGGCTTCCCACTTCTTCTTAACTTCCCATTTTTTCTCCACTTCCCACATTGATGACTTCCCACTTTTCATGATTACCAATTTTGATGACTTCCCACTTTTCATGACCTCCCACTTTTGCTGACTTCCACTTTCGATCACTTGCCACTTTTCATTACTTCCTATCTTTTTAAGACTGCCCAGTTTTAATGACTTCCCACTTTTGCTTGATTTCCCACTTTTGATGATTTCCCGCTTTTCATGACTTCCCACTTTTGATGATTTTCAACTTTTGATCGCTTCCCACTTCTTCTTAACTTCCCATTTTTTCTTCACTTCCCACATTTGATGACTTCCCACTTTTCATGACTTCCCACTTTTTCTTTACTTCCCACTTTTGATGATTACCAATTTTGATGACTTCCCACTTTTGATGACCTCGCACTTTTGGTGACTTCCACTTTCGATCACTTCCCACTTTTTCTTGTTTTCCCACTTTAAAGAATTCCAACTTTTGATGACTTCCCACTTTCTCTTAAAATCCTATTTTGGTGACTTCCCACTTGACTTCCCACATTTGATGACTTCCCACTTTCATGACCCCCCACTTTTGATGACTTCCCACTTTGATAGCTTCCCACTTTCGGTGACTTCCACTTTAGATGACTTCCCACTTTTTCTTGTTTTCCCAGTTTTGATGACTTAACACTTTTCATGACTTCCCACTTTTGATGACTTCCAAGTTAGGTGACTTCAAACTTTGGTAACTTTCAAAGATTTCCTCACTTCCCCCTTTGTCTTGACTTCCCATTTTTCTTCACTGCCTACTTTTAAAGACTTCCCACTTTTTCTTCATTTTGCATTTTTGATTATTATCAATTTTAATGACTTGCCACTTTTGATGACCTCCAACTTCGGTGACTTCCCACTTTTGATGACTTCCCACTTTTTTTTGTTTTCCCACTTTTGATGACCTCCCACTTTTGATGACCTCCCATTTTGAGGACTTCCATGTTAGGTGACTTCAAACTTTGGTAAGTTCCAAAGTTTTCTCCAATTCCCACTTTTTCTTGACTTCCAATTTTTATCTTCATTGCCCACTTTTAAGGACTTCCCACTTTTTTCTTGATTTCACACTTTTGATGACTTCCCACTTTTGATGATTACCAATTTTTGATGACTTCCCACTTTTGATGACGTCGCACTTTTGGTGACTTCCACTTTCGATCACTTCCCACTTTTCATTACTTCCTATCTTTTTATGACTGCCCAGTTTATAATGACTTCCCACTTTTGCTTGATTTCCACTTTGAGATTTCCCACTTTTCATGACTTCCCACTTTTGATGACTTTCCACTTTTTCGCTTCCACTTCTTCTTAACTCCCATTTTTTCTTCACTTCCACATTTGATGACTTCCCACTTTTCATGACTTCCCACTTTTCCTGACTTCCCACTTTTGATGATTACCAATTTTGATGACTTCCCACTTTTGATGACCTCCCACTTTTGTGACTTCCACTTTCGATCACTTCCCACTTTTTCTTGTTTCCCACTTTAATGAATTCCAACTTTTGATGACTTCCCACTTTTTCTTAAAATCCTATTTTGTGACTTCCCACTTGACTTCCCCATTTGATGACTTCCCACTTTTTGACCCACTTTTGATGACTTCCCACTTTTGATAACTTCCAACTTTCGGTGACTTCCACTTTAGATGACTTCCCACTTTTTCTTGTTTTCCCATTTTGGATGACTTCCCACTTTTCATGACTTCCCACTTTTCATGACTTCCACGTTAGGTGACTTCAAACTTTGGTAAGTTCCAAAGTTTTCTCCAATTCCCACTTTTTCTTGACTTCCAATTTTTTCTTCATTGCCCACTTTTAAGGACTTCCCACTTTTTCTTGATTTCCCACTTTTGATGACTTCCCACTTTCGGCGACTTCCCACTTTTAATGACTTCCCACTTTTTCTTGACTTTCCACTTTTTCTTTACTTCTCATCTTTTATGACTGCCCAGTTTTGATGGCTTCCCACTTCTTCTTAACTTCCCATTTTTTCTCCACTTCCCACATTTGATGACTTCCCACTTTTCATGATTACCAATTTTGATGACTTCCCACTTTTGATGACCTCCCACTTTTGCTGACTTCCACTTCGATCACTTCCCACTTTTCATTACTTCCTATCTTTTTAAGACTGCCCAGTTTTAATGACTTCCCACTTTTGCTTGATTTCCCACTTTTGATGATTCCCGCTTTTCATGACTTCCCACTTTTGATGATTTTCAAATTTTGATCGCTTCCCACTTCTTCTTAACTTCCCATTTTTCTTCACTTCCCACATTTGATGACTTCCCACTTTTCATGACTTCCCACTTTTTCTTTACTTCCCACTTTTGTTGATTACCAATTTTGATGACTTCCCACTTTTGATGACCTCGCACTTTTGGTGACTTCCACTTTCGATCACTTCCCACTTTTTCTTGTTTTCTCACTTTAAAGAATTCCAACTTTTGATGACTTCCCACTTTTTCTTAAAATCCTATTTTTGGTGACTTCCCACTTGACTTCCCACATTTGATGACTTCCCACTTTTCATGACCCCCCACTTTTGATGACTTCCCACTTTTGATAACTTCCCACTTTCGGTGACTTCCACTTTAGATGACTTCCCACTTTTTCTTGTTTTCCCAGTTTTGATGACTTCCCACTTTTCATGACTTCCCACTTTTGATGACTTCCAAGTTAGGTGACTTCAAATTTGGTAACTTTCAAAGATTTCCTCACTTCCCCTTTGTCTTGACTTCATATTTTTTCCTCACTGCCTACTTTTAAAGACTTCCCACTTTTTCTTCATTTTGCATTTTTGATTATTACCAATTTTAATGACTTGCCACTTTTGATGACCTCCAACTTTCGGTGACTTCCAACTTTTGATGACTTCCCACTTTTTTTTTTTCCCACTTTTGATGACCTCCCACTTTTCATGACCTCCCATTTTTGAGGACTTCCATGTTAGGTGACTTCAAACTTTGGTAAGTTCCAAAGTTTTCTCCAATTCCCACTTTTTCTTGACTTCCAATTTTTTCTTCATTGCCCACTTTTAAGGACTTCCCACTTTTTCTTGATTTCCCACTTTTGATGACTTCCCACTTTCGGCGACTTCCCACTTTTAATGACTTCCCACTTTTTCTTGACTTTCCACTTTTTCTTTACTTCTCATCTTCTTATGACTGCCCAGTTTTGATGGCTTCCCACTTCTTCTTAACTTCCCATTTTTTCTCCACTTCCCTTTTTCTCACTTTTTTTAAAATCCCATTTTGGTGACTTCGCACTTGACTTCCCACATTTGATACTTCCCACTTTTCATGACTTCCCACTTTTGATAACTTCCAACTTTCGGTGACTTCCCACTTTAGATGACTTCCCACTTTTCTTGTTTTCCCATTTTGGATGACTTCCCACTTTTCATGACTTCCCACTTTTCATGACGTCCACGTTAGGTGCTTCAAACTTTGGTAACTTCCAAAGTTTTCCTCACTTCCCACTTTTTCTTGACTTCCAATTTTTTCTTCATTGCCCACTTTTAAGGACTTCCCACTTTTCTTGATTTCCCACTTTTGATGACTTCCCACTTTCGGCGACTTCCCACTTTTAATGACTTCCCACTTTTTCTTGACTTTCCACTTTTCTTTACTTCTCATCTTCTTATGACTGCCCAGTTTTGATGGCTTCCCACTTCTTCTTAACTTCCCATTTTTTCTCCACTTCCCACATTTGATGACTTCCCACTTTTCATGATTACCAATTTTGATGACTTCCCACTTTTCATGACTTCCCACTTTTGATAACTTCCAACTTTCGGTGACTTCCCACTTTAGATGACTTCCCAGTTTTTCTTGTTTTCCCTTTTGGATGACTTCCCACTTTTCATGACTTCCCACTTTTCATGACGTCCACGTTAGGTGACTTCAAACTTTGGTAACTTCCGAAGTTTCCCTCACTTCCCACTTTTTCTTGACTTCCAATTTTTTCTTCATTGCCCACTTTTAAGGATTCCCACTTTTTCTTGATTTCCCACTTTTGATGACTTCCCACTTTCGGCGACTTCCCACTTTTAATGACTTCCCACTTTTTCTTGCCTTTCCACTTTTTCTTTACTTCTCATCTTTTTATGACTGCCCAGTTTTGATGGCTTCCCACTTCTTCTTAACTTCCCATTTTTTCTCCACTTCCCACATTTGATGACTTCCCACTTTTCATGATTACAATTTTGATGACTTCCCACTTTTCATGACCTCCCACTTTTGCTGACTTCCACTTTCGATCACTTGCCACTTTTTCATTACTTCCTATCTTTTTAAGACTGCCCATTTTAATGACTTCCCACTTTTGCTTGATTTCCCACTTTTGATGATTTCCCGCTTTTCATGACTTCCCACTTTTGATGATTTTCAACTTTTGATCGCTTCCCACTTCTTCTTAACTTCCCATTTTTCTTCACTTCCCACATTTGATGACTTCCCACTTTTCATGACTTCCCACTTTTTCTTTACTTCCCACTTTTGATGATTACCAATTTTGATGACTTCCCACTTTGATGACCTCGCACTTTTGGTGACTTCCACTTTCGATCACTTCCCACTTTTTCTTGTTTTCCCACTTTAAAGAATTCCAACTTTTGATGACTTCCCACTTTCTCTTAAAATCCTATTTTTGGTGACTTCCCACTTGACTTCCCACATTTGATGACTTCCCACTTTTCATGACCCCCCACTTTTGATGACTTCCCACTTTTGATAGCTTCCCACTTTCGGTGACTTCCACTTTAGATGACTTCCCACTTTTTCTTGTTTTCCCAGTTTTGATGACTTAACCACTTTTCATGACTTCCCACTTTTGATGACTTCCAAGTTAGGTGACTTCAAACTTTGGTAACTTTCAAAGATTTCCTCACTTCCCCCTTTGTCTTGACTTCCCATTTTTTCTTCACTGCCTACTTTTAAAGACTTCCCACTTTTTCTTCATTTTGCATTTTTGATTATTATCAATTTTAATGACTTGCCACTTTTGATGACCTCCAACTTTCGGTGACTTCCCACTTTTGATGACTTCCCACTTTTTTTGTTTTCCCACTTTTGATGACCTCCCACTTTTGATGACCTCCCATTTTTGAGGACTTCCATGTTAGGTGACTTCAAACTTTGGTAAGTTCCAAAGTTTTCTCCAATTCCCACTTTTCTTGACTTCCAATTTTTATCTTCATTGCCCACTTTTAAAGGCTTCCCACTTTTTCTTGATTTCACACTTTTGATGACTTCCCACTTTTGATGATTACCAATTTTGATGACTTCCCACTTTTGATGACGTCGCACTTTGGTGACTTCCACTTTCGATCACTTCCCACTTTTTCATTACTTCCTATCTTTTTATGACTGCCCATTTTATGACTTCCACTTGCTTGCTCTGATTTCCCACTTTGATGATTTCCCGCTTTTCATGACTTCCCACTTTTGATGATTTTCAACTTTTGATCGCTTCCCACTTCTTCTTAACTTCCCATTTTTTCTCACTTCCCACATTTGATGACTTCCCACTTTTCATGACTTCCCACTTTTCCTGACTTCCACTTTGATGATTACCAATTTTGATGACTTCCCACTTTTGATGACCTCGCACTTTTGGTGACTTCCACTTTCGATCACTTCCACTTTTTCTTGTTTTCCCACTTTAAAGAATTCCGACTTTTGATGACTTCCCACTTTTTCTTAAAATCCTATTTTTGGTGACTTCCCACTTGACTTCCCATTTTGATGACTTCCCACTTTTCATGACCCCCCACTTTTGATGACTTCCCACTTTTGATAACTTCCAACTTTCGGTGACTTCCACTTTAGATGACTTCCCACTTTTTTTTTTCCCACTTTTGATGACCTCCCACTTTTCATGACTCCCACTTTTGATGACTTCCATGTTAGGTGACTTCAAACTTTGGTAAGTTCCAAAGTTTTCTCCAATTCCCACTTTTTCTTGACTTCCAATTTTTATCTTCATTGCCCACTTTTAAGGACTTCCCACTTTTTCTTGATTTCACACTTTGATGACTTCCCACTTTCGGCGACTTCCCACTTTTAATGACTTCCCACTTTTTCTTGACTTTCCACTTTTTCTTTACTTCTCATCTTCTTATGACTGCCCAGTTTTGATGGCTTCCACTTCTTCTTAACTTCCCATTTTTTCTCCACTTCCCACATTTGATGACTTCCGACTTTTGATGATTGCCAATTTTGATGACTTCCCACTTTTGATGACCTCGCACTTTTGGTGACTTCCACTTTCGATCACTTCCCACTTTTTCTTGTTTTCCCACTTTAAAGAATTCCAACTTTTGATGACTTCCCACTTTTTCTTAAAATCCTATTTTTGGTGACTTCCCACATTTGATGACTTCCCACTTTTCATGACCCCCCACTTTTGATGACTTCCCACTTTTGATAACTTCCCACTTTCGGTGACTTCCACTTTAGATGACTTCCCACTTTTTCTTGTTTTCCCAGTTTTGATGACTTCCCACTTTTCCTGACTTCCCACTTTTGATGACTTCCACGTTAGGTGACTTCAAACTTTGGTAACTTCCAAAGATTTCCTCACTTCCCCCTTTGTCTTGACTTCCCATTTTTTCTTCACTGCCTACTTTTAAAGACTTCCCACTTTTTCTTCATTTTGCATTTTTGATTATTACCAATTTTAATGACTTGCCACTTTTGATGACCTCCAACTTTCGGTGACTTCCCACTTTAGATGACTTCCCACTTTTTCTTGTTTTCTCATTTTGGATGACTTCCCACTTTTCATGACTTCCCACTTTTCATGACGTCCACGTTAGGTGACTTCAAACTTTGGTAACTTCCAAAGTTTTCCTCACTTCCCACTTTTTCTTGACTTCAAATTTTTTCTTCATTGCCCATTTTAAGGACTTCCCACTTTTTCTTGATTTCCCACTTTTGATGACTTCCCACTTTCGGCAACTTCCCACTTTTAATGACTTCCCACTTTTTCTTGACTTTCCACTTTTTCTTTACTTCTCATCTTTTTATGACTGCCCAGTTTTGATGGCTTCCCATTTCTTCTTAACTTCCAATTTTTTCTCCACTTCCCACATTTGATGACTTCCCACTTTTCATGACTTCCCACTTTTGATAACTTCCAACTTTCGGTGACTTCCCACTTTAGATGACTTCCCACTTTTTCTTGTTTTCCCATTTTGGATGACTTCCCACTTTTCATGACTTCCCACTTTTCATGACGTCCACGTTAGGTGACTTCAAACTTTGGTAACTTCCAAAGTTTTCCTCACTTCCCACTTTTTCTTGACTTCCAATTTTTTCTTCATTGCCCACTTTTAAGGACTTCCCACTTTTTCTTGGTTTCCCACTTTTGATGACTTCCCACTTTCGGCGACTTCCCACTTTTAATGACTTCCCACTTTTTCATTACTTCCCATCTTTTTAAGACTGCCCAGTTTTAATGACTTCCCACTTTTGCTTGATTTCCCTCTTTTGATGATTTCCCGCTTTTCATGACTTCCCACTTTTGATGATTTTCAACTTTTCATCGCTTCCCACTTCTTCTTAACTTCCCATTTTTTCTTCACTTCCCACATTTGATGACTTCCCACTTTTCATGACTTCCCACTTTTTCTTTACTTCCCACTTTTGATGATTACCAATTTTGATGACTTCCCACTTTTGATGACCTCGCACTTTTGGTGACTTCCACTTTCGATCACTTCCCACTTTTTCTTGTTTTCCCACTTTAAAGAATTCCAACTTTTGATGACTTCCCACTTTTTCTTAAAATCCTATTTGGTGACTTCCCACTTGACTTCCCACATTTGATGACTTCCACTTTTCATGACCCCCCACTTTTGATGACTTCCCACTTTTGATAACTCCCACTTTCGGTGACTTCCACTTTAGATGACTTCCCACTTTTTCTTGTTTTCCCAGTTTTGATGACTTCCCACTTTTCATGACTTCCCACTTTTGATGACTTCCAGTTAGGTGACTTCAAACTTTGGTAACTTTCAAAGATTTCCTCACTTCCCCCTTGTCTTGACTTCATATTTTTCCTCACTGCCTACTTTTAAGACTTCCCACTTTTTCTTCATTTTGCATTTTTGATTATTACCAATTTTAATGACTTGCCACTTTTGATGACCTCCAACTTTCGGTGACTTCCCACTTTTGATCACTTCCACTTTTTTTTGTTTTCCCACTTTTGATGACTCCCACTTTTCATGACCTCCCATTTTTGAGGACTTCCATGTTAGGTGACTTCAAACTTTGGTAAGTTCCAAAGTTTTCTCCAATTCCCACTTTTTCTTGACTTCCAATTTTTTCTTCATTGCCCACTTTTAAGGACTTCCCACTTTGATGACTTCCCACTTTCGGCGACTTCCCACTTTTATGACTTCCCACTTTTCTTGACTTTCCACTTTTTCTTTACTTCTCATCTTCTTATGACTGCCCAGTTTTGATGGCTTCCCACTTCTTCTTAACTTCCATTTTTTCTCCACTTCCCACATTTTATGACTTCCACTTTTCATGATTACCAATTTTGATGACTTCCGACTTTTGATGACCTCCCACTTTTGCTGACTTCCACTTTCGATCACTTCCCACTTTTTCTTTTTTCCCACTTTAACGAATTCCAACTTTTGCTGACTTC
>RQOL01000401.1:0-54313 GCA_013076295.1 Sanderia malayensis | reverse complement strand
TCATGTGTATTTTGTGGGAATGAATGTCAAGATCATGTGAAACAAGTAAAAAAGGTGTATTTTGATCGGTCATTTTATCTGTATTTACGTTGATTCATGGGTAAGTTGTGGGAATGAATTTTAATGTAATGGAAAACAAGTGACAATGGTCTATTTCAATCAGTCAGTTTTACTTGTATTTACGTAGATTCATGTGTATATTGTGGGAATGAATGTTATTATCACGGAAAACAAGGGGAAAGGTGTATTTTAATAACTCAGTTTTACCATTATTTACGTCTTTTCATGTGTTTATTGTGGGAATCATTGTCAAGATCACGTAAAACAAGTAAATAATGTATGTATGGATCAGTCATTTTCAACTGTATTTACGTTGATTCCTGTGTTAATTGTGGGAATGAATGTTAATATGACGGAAAACAACTCCAAGAAGTGTATTTAAATAGGTCAATTGTAGCTGTACCTACATGGATTCATGTGTAAACTGTGGGAATGAATGTTAATATAACGGAAAACAAGTAGAACAGGTGTATCTTGATCAGTCATTTTTAAATGAATTTACCTTGATTCATGGGTGAGTTGTTGGATTGAATCATAAAAACACGGAAAACAAGTGAAAAAGGTGTATTTCAATCAGTCAGGATTATCTGTATTTACAAAAATTCATGTGTTGATTGTGGGACTTAATGCCACGGTCACGGAAAACAATTAAAAGAGGTGAATTTCAATCAGTAAGTTTTACCTGTATTTACGTCAGTTCATGTGTATATTGTGGGAATCAATGCCACTATCACCGAAATCAAGTAAAAAAAAGTGTAATTCAATCAGTCAGTTTTACTAGTTATTCTGCCAATTCATGTGTAAGATGTGGGAAAGACTGCTCTTATGACTAAAAAAAAGTAAAAAAGATGTATTTTGATTGTCAGTTTTATCCTTATTCTCGTGGATTCATGTGTCAACTGTGGGAATTAATGTTAAGAATACGGAAAACAGGTAAAAGAGGTGAATTTCAATCAGTAAGTTTTACCTGTATTTACGTCAGTTCATGTGTAAATTGTGGGAATGAATGTCAATATCATGAAAACACGTAAAAAAATTGTATTTTAATAATTCCGTTTTACTTGAACTACGTCTCTTCATCTGTAAATTCTGGGAATAAACGTTAATATCATGTAAAACAAGGAAAAAAGCTTGTATTTTGATCCGTCATTTTTGACTGTATTTACGTTGATTCATGGGTAAGTTGTGGGAATGAAGGTTATTATCACGGAAAACAAGGGGGAAAGGTGCATCTTAAACAGTCAGTTTTACCTGTAATTACGTGGATTCATGTGTAAATTGTGGGAATGAAGGTTATTATCACGGAAAACAAGGGGGAAAGGTGCATCTTAATCAGTCAGTTTTACCTGTATTTACGTGGATTCATGTGTAAATTGTGGGAATGAATGTTATTATCACGGAAAACAAGGGGGAAAGGTGCATCTTAATCAGTCAGTTTTACCTGTATTTACGTGGATTCATGTGTAAATTGTGGAAATGAATGACACTATCACGGCAATCAAGTAAAAAAAAGTGTATTTCAATCGCTCAGTTTTACTTGTTATTCTGTCAGATCATGTGTAAGTTGTATGAAGGACTGCTAATATCACTGAACAAAAGTAGTAAAGATGTATTTTGATTGTCAGTTTTATCCTTATTTTCGTGGATTCATGTGTCGACTGTGGGAATGAATGTTAATATTACGGAAAACAGGTAGAAGAGGTGTATGTCAATCAGTCAGTTCTACCTCTATTTACGTCAGTTCATGTTTAAATTGTGGGAATGAATGTCAATATCACGAAAACACGTTAAAAAGTTGTATTTTAATAATTTAATTTTACCTGAATCTACGTTTATTCATGTGTAAATTGTGGGAATGAATGTTAATATCACGGAAAACAGGGAATAAGTGGTATTTCAATAATTCAGTTTTATCTGTATATACGTCTATTCATTTGTTTTTTGTGGGAATGAATGTCAAGATCATGTGAAACAAGTAAAAAAGGTGTATTTTGATCAGTCATTTTAACTGTATTTACGTTGATTCATGGGTATGTTGTGGGAATGAATTTTAATGTAATGGAAAACAAGTGACAAAGGTCTATTTCAATCAGTCAGTTTTACTTGTATTTACGTAGATTCATGTGCAAATTATGGGAATGAATGTTATTATCACAAAAAACAAGGGGAAAGGTGTATTTTAATAACTCAGTTTTACCATTATTTACGTCTTTTCATGTGTTTATTGTGGGAATCATTGTCAAGATCACGTAAAACAAGTAAATAATGAATGTTTGGATCAGTCATTTTTCAACTATATTTACGTTGATTCCTGTGTAAATTGTGGGAATGAATGTTAATATGACGGAAAACAAGTCCAAGAAGTGTATTTAAATAGGTCAATTGTAGCTGTACCTACATGGATTCATGTGTAAACTGTGGGAATGAATGTTAATATCGCGGAAAACAAGTAGAACAGGTGTATTTTGATAAGTCATTTTTAACTGAATTTACGTGGGTTCATGTGTAAATTGTGGGAATGAATCTTAATATCACGCAAAAAAAGTCAAAGAGGTGTATTTCAATAAGTCAATTGTACCTTTATTTTTGAGGATTCGTGTGTAAATTGTGGGAATGAATGTTAATATCACGGAAAACAGGTAAAAGAGGTGTCTTTCAATAAGTCAGTTTTACCTGTATTTAAGTCTATTCATGTGTATATTGTGGGAATGAATGTCAAGATCACGTAAAAAAGTAAAAAATGTATATTTGGATCAGTCACTTTTAACTGTACTTACGTTGATTCGTGTGTAAATTGTGGGAATGAATGTTAATATAAGAGAACACGAGTGAAAAAGATACAATTAAATCAGTACGTTTTACTTGCATTAACGTAAATTAATGCGTAAATTGTGGGAATTAATGTTATTTTCACGTAAAACAGCTAAAAAAGGTGTATTTTGATCAGTCATTTTTAGCTGTATTTACGTTGATTCAGTAAATTGTGGGAATGAATGTTAATCCCAATGAAAAAAAATAAAAAAGGTGTATTTCAATGACTCAGTTTTACCTGTATTTACACCAATTCATGTGTTAATTGAGGGAATTCATGCCACTGTCACGGAAAACAAGTAAAGGAGGTGTTTTTCAATCAGTCAGTTTTACTTGTATTTACGTAGATTCATGTGTGAATTGTGGGAATGAATGTTAATATAACGGGAAAAAAGTAAATAAGGTGTATTTCAATCATTCAGTTTTACCAAAATTTACGTGGATTTACGTGTAAATTATGGAAATGAATGCTACAATCACGGAAAGCAAGTAAAAAAAAAGTGTAATTCAATCAGTCAGTTTTACTTGTATTTCTGTCAATTCATGTGTCAATTGTGGAAATGAATGTTATTATCAGGAAAAACAAAAAAAGGAGGTGTATTTCAATCACTCAGTTTTCCCCGTATTTACCTGGATTCATGCGTAAGTTGTGGGATTGAATGTTCATATAACGGAATGCAAGTGAAAAAGATGTAATTCAATCAGTCAGTTTTACTTGTATTTACGTAGATTTCTGTGTATATTGTGGGCATGAATGTTACTATCACGGAAAACAAATAGGAAAAGTGTAAGTCAATAAGTCAGTTTTACCTGTATTTTTGTGGATTCATGTGCAAATTGTGGGAAGGAATACTAATATCACTGAAAAGAAGTAAAAAAGGTGTGTTTCAATTGGTCAGTTTTATCTGTTATTTTCGTGGATTAATGTGTAAATTGTGGGAATGAATGTTAATATCACGGAAAAGAAGTAAATAAGGTGTATTTCAATCACTTAAATTTACGTGGATTCATGGGTAAATTGTGGGAATGAATGTTCATATAACGGACTACAAGTAAAAACGATGTAAATCAATCCGTCAGTTTTACTTGTTGTTACGTAGATTCATGTGTAAGTTGTGGGGATGAATGTTAATATCACGGAAAACAAGCAAAAGAGGTGTATTTCAATAGGTCAATTTTAACTGTATTTTCCTGGATTCATAGGTAAATTTTGAGAATGAATGTTAACATGACGGAGAAAAAGTAAAAAGGTGTATTTCAATCAATCAGTTTTACCCGTGTTTACTTCAATTCGCGTGTATATTGTGGGAACGAATGTCACTATCACGGAAAACAGGTAAAAGAGGTGTATTTCAATCAGTCAGTTTTACATGTATTTACTTGGATTCATATGTAAATTGTGGAAATGAATGTCAACATCACGTAAAACACGTAAAAAGGTGTATTTTGATCATTCATTTTTAACTGTATTTAGGTGGATTCATGTGTGAATTGTGGGAATGAATGTTAATATAACGGAAAAAAAGTAAATAAGGTGTATTTCAATCATTCAGTTTTACCTAAATTTACGTGGATTTACGTGTAAATTATGGAAATGAATGCTACAATCACGGAAAGCAAGTAAAAAAAAAGTGTAATTGAATCAGTCAGTTTTACTTGTATTTCTGTCAATTCATGTGTCAATTGTGGGAATGAATGTTATTATCACGAAAAACAAAAAAAGGAGGTGTATTTCAATCACTCAGTCTTCCCCGTATTTACGTGGATTCATGCGTAAGTTGTGGGATTGAATGTTCATATAACAGAATGCAAGTGAAAAAGATGTAATTCAATCAGTCAGTTTTACTTGTATTTACGTAGATTCCTGTGTATATTGTGGGCATGAATGTTACTATGACGGAAAACAAATAGGAAAAGTGTAAGTCAATAAGTCAGTTTTACCTGTATTTTTGTGGATTCATGTGCAAATTGTGGGAAGGAATACTAATATCACTGAAAAGAAGTAAAAAAGGTGTGTTTCAATTGGTCAGTTTTATCTGTTATTTTCGTGGATTAATGTGTAAATTTTGGGAATGAATGTTAATATCACGGAAAAGAAGTAAATATGGTGTATTTCAATCACTTAAATTTACGTGGATTCATGGGTAAATTGTGGGAATGAATGTTCATATAACGGACTACAAGTAAAAACGATGTAAATCAATCCGTCAGTTTTACTTGTTGTTACGTAGATTCATGTGTAAGTTGTGGGGATGAATGTTAATATCACGGAAAACAAGCAAAAGAGGTGTATTTCAATAGGTCAATTTTAACTGTATTTTCCTGGATTCATAGGTAAATTTTGAGAATGAATGTTAACATGACGGAGAAAAAGTAAAAAGGTGTATTTCAATCAATCAGTTTTACCCGTGTTTACTTCAATTCGCGTGTATATCGTGGGAACGAATGTCACTATCACGGAAAACAGGTAAAAGAGGTGTATTTCAATCAGTCAGTTTTACATGTATTTACTTGGATTCATATGTAAATTGTGGAAATGAATGTCAACATCACGTAAAACACGTAAAAAGGTGTATTTTGATCATTCATTTTTAACTGTATTTAGGTGGATTCATGTGTGAATTGTGGGAATGAATGTTAATATAACGGAAAAAAAGTAAATAAGGTGTATTTCAATCATTCAGTTTTACCTAAATTTACGTGGATTTACGTGTAAATTATGGAAATGAATGCTACAATCACGGAAAGCAAGTAAAAAAAAAGTGTAATTGAATCAGTCAGTTTTACTTGTATTTCTGTCAATTCATGTGTCAATTGTGGGAATGAATGTTATTATCACGAAAAACAAAAAAAGGAGGTGTAATAATACCTGGATTCCTTTGTAAATTGTGGGAATGAATGCTAATATCACGGAAAACAAGTAAAAAAAAAGTGTATTTCAACCATTCAGTTTTACCTGTATTTACCTCTATCCATGTGTAAATTGTGGGAATCAATGTCAAAATCACGTAAAACAAATTAAAAGGTGTGTATTGATCTGTCATTTTTAACTGTATTTACGTAGATTCATGTGTATATTGTGGGAATGAATGTTATTATCACGAAAAACAAGCAAAAAAAGTGCATTTAAATCAGTCAGTTTTACCTGTATTTTTGTGGATTCATGTGCAAATTGTGGGAAGGAATACTAATATCACTGAAAAGAAGTAAAAAAGGTGTACTTCAATGAGTCAGTTTTTCCAGTATTTTCGTGGATCCATGTGTAAATTGTGGGAATGAATGTCAACATGACGTAAAACAAGTAAAAAGCTGTCTTTTGATCAGTCATTTTGAGCTGTATTCACGTGGATTCATGTGTAAATTGTCGGTGTGAATGTTAATATCACGGAAAATAATTAAAAATGTGTATCTCAATCATTCATCTTTACCTAAATTTACCTGGATTCCTTTGTAAATTGTGGGAATGAATGCTAATATCACGGAAAACAAGTAAAAAGGTGTACTTCAATGAGTCAGTTTTGCCAGTATTTACGTCAATTCGTGTGTAAATTGTGCGAATGAATGTCAATATCATGGAAAACACGTAAAAAAGGTGTATTTTGATCAGTCAGCTTTACCTGTATTTATATGGATTCATGTGTAAATTGTGGGAATGAATGTGAACATCACGTAAAACAAGTAAAAAGGTGTATTTTGATCAGTCATTTTTAACTGTATTTACGTGGATTCGTGTGTAAATTGTGGGAATGAATGTTAATATCACGGAAAACAAGAAAAAAAAGTGTATTTCAGTCAGTCAATTTTACTTGTATTTACGTGGATTAACGTATTAATTGTGCGACTGGATGTTAATATCACGGAAAACAAGTAAAAAAAGTAAATTTAAATCACTCAGTTTTACCTGTAGCTATTTACCTCTAATCATGTGTAAATTGTGGGAATGAATGTCAACATCACGTAAAACAAGTAAAAAGGTGTATTTGGATCAGTCATTTTTAACTGTATTTACGTTGATTCGTGTGTAATTTGTCGGAATAAATGTTAAAATCACGGAAAACAAGAAAAAAAAGTGTATTTCAGTCAGTCAATTTTACTTGTATCTACGTGGATTAATGTATAAATTGTGCGACTGGATGTTAATATCACGGAAAACAAGTAAAAAAGGTATATTTAAATCACTCAGTTTTACCTGTATTTAAGTGGATCCATGTGTCGATTGGGGGAATGAATGTCAAAATTACGCAAAACAAATTAAAAGGTGTGTATTGATCTGTCATTTTTAACTGTATTTACGTAGATTCATGTGTATATTGTGGGAATGAATGTTATTATCACGAAAAACAAGCAAAAAAAGTGCATTTAAATCAGTCAGTTTTACCTGTATTTACGTGGATTCATGTGTAAATTGTGGGAATGAATGCTAATATCACGGAAAACAAGTAAAAAAGTGTATTTCGATCATTTAGTTTTACCTGTATATCGGTCAATTCAGGTGTAAGTTGTGGGAAGGACTGCTAATATCACTGAAAACAAGTAAGACAGGTGTTTTTCAATAAATCAGTTTTACCGGTATTTTTTTGGATTCGTGTGTAGAATGTGGGAATGAATGTCAATATCACAGAAAACAAGTAAAAAGGTGTATTTTGATCATTTAGTTTTACCTGTATCTCTGTTAGTTCAGGTGTAAGTTGTGGGAAGCACTGCTAATATCACTGAAAACAAGTAGGAAATATGTATTTCAATCAGTCAGTTTTACCACGTCAACATCACGTAAAACAAGTAAAAGAGTGTATTTTGATCAGTCATTTTGCGCTGTATTTACGTGGATTCATGTGTAAATTGTCGGTGTGAATGTTAATATCACGGAAAATAATTAAAAATGTGTATCTCAATCATTCATCTTTACCTAAATTTACCTGGATTCCTTTGTAAATTGTGGCAATGAATGCTAATATCACGGAAAACAAGTAAAAAGGTGTGTATTGATCTGTCATTTTTAACTTTATTTACGTAGATTCATGTGTATATTGTGGGAATGAATGTTATTATCACGAAAAACAAGCAGAAAAAGTGCATTTAAATCAGTCAGTTTTACCTGTATTTACGTGGATCCATGTGTAAATTGTGGGAATGAATGTCAACATCACGTAAAACAAGTAAAAAAGTGTATTTCGATCATTTAGTTTTACCTGTATCTCGGTCAATTCAGGTGTAAGTTGTGGGAAGGACTGCTAATATCACTGAAAACAAGTAGGAAATATGTATTTCAATCAGTCAGTTTTACCACGTCAACATCACGTAAAACAAGTGAAAAGGAGTATTTTGATCAGTCATTTTGAGCTGTATTCACGTGGATTCATGTGTAAATTGTCGGTGTGAATGTTAATATCACGGAAAATAATTAAAAATGTGTATCTCAATCATTCATCTTTATCTAAATTTACCTGGATTCCTTTGTAAATTGTGGGAATGAATGCTAATATCACGGAAAACAAGTAAAAAGGTGTACTTCAATGAGTCAGTTTTGCCAGTATTTACGTCAATTCGTGTGTAAATTGTGCGAATGAATGTCAATATCATGGAAAACACGTAAAAAAGGTGTATTTTAATCAGTCAGCTTTACCTGTATTTATATGGATTCATGTGTAAATTGTGGGAATGAATGTCAACATCACGTAAAACAAGTAAAAAGGTGTATTTTGATCAGTCATTTTTACCTGTATTTACGTGGATCCATGTGTAAATTGTGGGAATGAATGTCAACATCACGTAAAACAAGTAAAAAAGTGTATTTCGATCATTTAGTTTTAACTGTATCTCTGTCAATTCAGGTGTAAGTTGTGGGAAGGACTGCTAATATCACTGAAAACAAGTAGGAAATATGTATTTCAATCAGTCAGTTTTACCACGTCAACATCACGTAAAACAAGTGAAAAGGTGTATTTTGATCAGTCATTTTGAGCTGTATTCACGTGGATTCATGTGTAAATTGTCGGTGTGAATGTTAATATCACGGAAAATAATTAAAAATGTGTATCTCAATCATTCATCTTTACCTAAATTTACCTGGATTCCTTTGTAAATTGTGGGAATGAATGCTAATATCACGGAAAACAAGTAAAAAGGTGTACTTCAATGAGTCAGTTTTGCCAGTATTTACGTCAATTCGTGTGTAAATTGTGCGAATGAATGTCAATATCATGGAAAACACGTAAAAAAGGTGTATTTTAATCAGTCAGCTTTACCTGTATTTATATGGATTCATGTGTAAATTGTGGGAATGAATGTCAACATCACGTAAAACAAGTAAAAAGGTGTATTTTGATCAGTCATTTTTAACTGTATTTACGTGGATTCGTGTGTAAATTGTGGGAATGAATGTTAATATCACGGAAAACAAGAAAAAAAAGTGTATTTCAGTCAGTCAATTTTACTTGTATTTACGTGGATTAACGTATTAATTGTGCGACTGGATGTTAATATCACGGAAAACAAGTAAAAAAAGTAAATTTAAATCACTCAGTTTTACCTGTAGCTATTTACCTCTAATCATGTGTAAATTGTGGGAATGAATGTCAACATCACGTAAAACAAGTAAAAAGGTGTATTTGGATCAGTCATTTTTAACTGTATTTACGTTGATTCGTGTGTAATTTGTCGGAATAAATGTTAAAATCACGGAAAACAAGAAAAAAAAGTGTATTTCAGTCAGTCAATTTTACTTGTATCTACGTGGATTAATGTATAAATTGTGCGACTGGATGTTAATATCACGGAAAACAAGTAAAAATGGTATATTTAAATCACTCAGTTTTACCTGTAGCTATTTACCTCTAATCATGTGTAAATTGTGGGAATGAATGTCAACATCACGTAAAACAAGTAAAAAGGTGTATTTGGATCAGTCATTTTTAACTGTATTTACGTTGATTCGTGTGTAATTTGTCGGAATAAATGTTAAAATCACGGAAAACAAGAAAAAAAAGGGTATTTCAGTCAGTCAATTTTACTTGTATCTACGTGGATTAATGTATAAATTGTGGGAATGAATGCTAATATCACGGAAAACAAGTAAAAAAGTGTATTTCGATCATTTAGTTTTACCTGTATATCGGTCAATTCAGGTGTAAGTTGTGGGAAGGACTGCTAATATCACTGAAAACAAGTAAGACAGGTGTTTTTCAATAAATCAGTTTTACCGGTATTTTTTTGGATTCGTGTGTAGAATGTGGGAATGAATGTCAATATCACAGAAAACAAGTAAAAAGGTGTATTTTGATCATTTAGTTTTACCTGTATCTCTGTTAGTTCAGGTGTAAGTTGTGGGAAGGACTGCTAATATCACTGAAAACAAGTAGGAAATATGTATTTCAATCAGTCAGTTTTACCACGTCAACATCACGTAAAACAAGTAAAAGAGTGTATTTTGATCAGTCATTTTGCGCTGTATTTACGTGGATTCATGTGTAAATTGTCGGTGTGAATGTTAATATCACGGAAAATAATTAAAAATGTGTATCTCAATCATTCATTTTTACCTAAATTTACCTGGATTCCTTTGTAAATTGTGGGAATGAATGCTAATATCACGGAAAACAAGTAAAAAAAGTAAATTTAAATCACTCAGTTTTACCTGTAGCTATTTACCTCTAATCATGTGTAAATTGTGGGAATGAATGTCAACATCACGTAAAACAAGTAAAAAGGTGTATTTGGATCAGTCATTTTTAACTTTCTTTACGTGGATTCGTGTGTAAATTGTGGGAATGAATGTTAATATCACGGAAAACAAGAAAAGAAAGTGTATTTCAGTCAGTCAATTTTACTTGTATTTACGTGGATTAACGTATAAAGTGTGCGACTGGATGTTAATATCACGGAAAACAAGTAAAAAAGGTATATTTAAATCACTCGGTTTTACCTGTAGCTATTTACCTCTAATCATGTGTATATTGTGGGAATGAATGCCAACATCATGTAAAACAAGTAAAAAGGTGTATTTTGATCAGTCATTTTGAGCTGTATTTACGTGGATTCATGTGTAAATTGTCGGTGTGAATGTTAATATCACGGAAAATAATTAACAATGTGTATCTCAATCATTCATTTTTACCTAAATTTACCTGGATTCCTTTGTAAATTGTGGGAATGAATGCTAATATCACGGAAAACAAGTAAAAAAAAGTGTATTTCAACCATTCAGTTTTACCTGTAGCTATTTACCTCTAATCATGTGTATATTGTGGGAATGAATGCCAACATCACGTAAAACAAGTAAAAAGGTGTATTTTGATCTGTCATGTTTAACTGTATTGTTAATATAACGGAAAACAAGTAAAAAAGGTTTTATTTCAATCACTCAGTTTTACCTGTATTTATGTGGATTCGTGTGTTAATTGTGGAAATGAATGTCACTATCACGGAAAGCAGGTAAAAAAGGTATTTTCAATCAGTCAGTTTTATCTGTATTTCTGTGGATTCATGTGTAAATTGTGAGAATGAATGTAAATATCACGGAAAAAAGTAAAAAAGGTGTACTTCAATGAGTCAGTTTTTCCAGTATTTAGGTCAATTCGTGTGTAAATTGTGCGAATGAATGCCAATATTACGGAAAACACGTAAAAAAGGTGTATTTTAATCAGTCAGCTTTACCTGTATTTTTGTGGATTCATGTGTAAATTGTGGGAATGAATGTCAACATCACGTAAAACAAGTAAAAAGGTCTATTTTGATCAGTCATTTTAACTTTCTTTACGTGGATTCGTGTGTAAATTGTGGGAATGAATGTTAATATCACGGAAAACAAGAAAAAAAGTGTATTTCAGTCAGTCAATTTTACTTGTATTTACGTGGATTAACGTATAAAGTGTGCGACTGGATGTTAATATCACGGAAAACAAGTAAAAAAGGTATATTTAAATCACTCGGTTTTACCTGTAGCTATTTACCTCTAATCATGTGTATTGTGGGAATGAATGCCAACATCATGTAAAACAAGTAAAAAGGTGTATTTGATCAGTCATTTTGAGCTGTATTTACGTGGATTCATGTGTAAATTGTCGGTGTGAATGTTAATATCACGGAAAATAATTAACAATGTGTATCTCAATCATTCATTTTTACCTAATTTACCTGGATTCCTTTGTAAATTGTGGAATGAATGCTAATATCACGGAAACAAGTAAAAAAAGTGTATTTTCAACCATTCAGTTTACCTGTAGCTATTTACCTCTAATCATGTGTATATTGTGGGAATGAATGCCAACATCACGTAAAACAAGTAAAAAGGTGTATTTTGATCTGTCATGGTTTAACTGTATTGTTAATATAACGGAAAACAAGTAAAAAAGGTTTTATTTCAATCACTCAGTTTACCTGTATTTATGTGGATTCGTGTGTTAATTGTGGAAATGAATGTCACTATCACGGAAAGCAGGTAAAAAAGGTATTTCAATCAGTCAGTTTTACCTGTATTTCTGTGGATTCATGTTAAATTGTGAGAATGAATGTAAATATCACGGAAAAAAGTAACAACTGTGTATTTCAATCCGTCAGTCTTACCAGCATTTATCTCTATTCATGTGTAAATTGTGGGAATGAATGTCAAAATCACGTAAAACAAATAAAAAGGTGTGTATTGATCTGTCATTTTTAACTTTATTTACGTAGATTCATGTGTATATTGTGGGAATGAATGTTATTATCACGAAAAACAAGCAGAAAAAGTGCTTTAAATCAGTCAGTTTTACCTGTATTTACGTGGATCCATGTGTAAATTGTGGGAATGAATGTCAACATCACGTAAAACAAGTAAAAAAGTGTATTTCGATCATTTTGTTTTACCTGTATCTCTGTCAATTCAGGTGTAAGTTGTGGGAAGGACTGCTAATATCACTGAAAACAAGTAGGAAATATGTATTTCAATCAGTCAGTTTTACCACGTCAACATCACGTAAAACAAGTAAAAAAGTGTAGCTTGATCAGTCATTTTGAGCTGTATTCACGTGGATTCATGTGTAAATTGTCGGTGTGAATGTTAATATCACGGAAAATAATTAAAAATGTGTATCTCAATCATTCATTTTTACCTAAATTTACCAGGATTCCTTTGTAAATTGTGGGAATGAATGCTAATATCACGGAAAACACGTAAAAAAGGTGTATTTTAATCAGTCAGCTTTACCTGTATTTATATGGATTCATGTGTAAATTGTGGGAATGAATGTCAACATCACGTAAAACAAGTAAAAAGGTGTATTTGGATCAGTCATTTTTAACTGTATTTACGTTGATTCGTGTGTAATTTGTCGGAATAAATGTTAATATCACGGAAAACAAGAAAAAAAAGTGTATTTCAGTCAGTCAATTTTACTTGTATCTACGTGGATTAATGTATAAATTGTGCGACTGGATGTTAATATCACGGAAAACAAGTAAAAAGTTATATTTAAATCACTCAGTTTACCTGTATTTAAGTGGATCCATGTGTCAATTGGGGAATGAATGCTAATATCACGGAAAACAAGTAAAAAAAAGTGTATTTCAACCATTCAGTTTTACCTGTAGCTATTTACCTCTAATCATGTGTATATTGTGGGAATGAATGCCAACATCACGTAAAACAAGTAAAAAGGTGTATTTTGATCAGTCATGTTTAACTGTATTGTTAATATAACGGAAAACAAGTAAAAAAGGTTTTATTTCAATCACTCAGTTTTACCTGTATTTATGTGGATTCGTGCGTTAATTGTGGAAATGAATGTCACTATCACGGAAAGCAGGTAAAAAAGGTATTTTCAATCAGTCAGTTTTACCTGTATTTCTGTGGATTCATGTGTAAATTGTGAGAATGAATGTAAATATCACGGAAAAAAGTAACAACTGTGTATTTCAATCCGTCAGTCTTACCAGCATTTATCTCTATTCATGTGTAAATTGTGGGAATGAATGTCAAAATCACGTAAAACAAATAAAAAGGTGTGTATTGATCTGTCATTTTAACTTTATTTCTTAGATTCATGTGTATATTGTGGGAATGAATGTTATTATCACGGAAAACAAGCAGAAAAAGTGCATTTAAATCAGTCAGTTTTACCTGTATTTACGTGGATCCATGTGTAAATTGTGGGAATGAATGTCAAAATCACGGAAAACAAGTAAAAAAGTGTATTTCAACCATTCAGTTTTACCTGTAGCTATTTACCTCTAATCATGTGTATATTGTGGGAATGAATGCCAACATCACGTAAAACAAGTAAAAAGGTGTATTTTGATCAGTCATGTTTAACTGTATTGTTAATATAACGGAAAACAAGTAAAAAAGGTTTTATTTCAATCACTCAGTTTTACCTGTATTTATGTGGATTCGTGTGTTAATTGTGGAAATGAATGTCACTATCACGGAAAGCAGGTAAAAAAGGTATTTTCAATCAGTCAGTTTTACCTGTATTTCTGTGGATTCATGTGTAAATTGTGAGAATGAATGTAAATATCACGGAAAAAAGTAACAACTGTGTATTTCAATCCGTCAGTCTTACCAGCATTTATCTCTATTCATGTGTAAATTGTGGGAATGAATGTCAAAATCACGTAAAACAAATAAAAAGGTGTGTATTGATCTGTCATTTTTAACTTTATTTACGTAGATTCATGTGTATATTGTGGGAATGAATGTTATTATCACGAAAACAAGCAGAAAAAGTGCATTTAAATCAGTCAGTTTTACCTGTATTTACGTGGATCCATGTGTAAATTGTGGGAATGAATGTCAACATCACGTAAAACAAGTAAAAAAGTGTATTTCGATCATTTAGTTTTACCAGTATCTCTGTCAATTCAGGTGTAAGTTGTGGGAAGGACTGCTAATATCACTGAAAACAAGTAGGAAATATGTATTTCAATCAGTCAGTTTTACCACGTCAACATCACGTAAAACAAGTAAAAAAGTGTAGCTTGATCAGTCATTTTGAGCTGTATTCACGTGGATTCATGTGTAAATTGTCGGTGTGAATGTTAATATCACGGAAAATAATTAAAAATGTGTATCTCAATCATTCATTTTTACCTAAGTTTACCAGGATTCCTTTGTAAATTGTGGGAATGAATGCTAATATCACGGAAAACACGTAAAAAAGGTGTATTTTAATCACTCAGCTTTACCTGTATTTATATGGATTCATGTGTAAATTGTGGGAATGAATGTCAACATCACGTAAAACAAGTAAAAAGGTGTATTTTGATCAGTCATTTTAACTGTATTTACGTGGATTCGTGTGTAAATTGTGGGAATGAATGTAAATATCACGGAAAACAAGAAAAAAAAGTGTATTTCGGTCAGTCAATTTTACTTGTATTTACGTGGATTAACGTATAAATTGTGCGACTGGATGTTAATATCACGGAAAACAAGTAAAAAAGTATATTTAAATCACTCAGTTTTACCTGTAGCTATTTACCTCTCATCATGTGTAAATTGTGGGAATGAATGTCAACATCACGTAAAACAAGTAAAAAGGTGTATTTGGATCAGTCATTTTTAACTGTATTTACGTTGATTCGTGTGTAATTTGTCGGAATAAATGTTAATATCACGGAAAACATGAAAAAAAAGTGTATTTCAGTCAGTCAATTTTACTTGTATCTACGTGGATTAATGTATAAATTGTGCGACTGGATGTTAATATCACGGAAAACAAGTAAAAAAGGTATATTTAAATCACTCAGTTTTATCTGTATTTAAGTGGATCCATGTGTCAATTGGGGGAATGAATGCTAATATCACGGAAAACAAGTAAAAAAAAGTGTATTTCAGTCAGTCAATTTTACTTGTATCTACGTGGATTAATGTATAAATTGTGCGACTGGATGTTAATATCACGGAAAACAAGTAAAAAAGTTATATTTAAATCACTCAGTTTTACCTGTATTTAAGTGGATCCATGTGTCAATTGGGGGAATGAATGCTAATATCACGGAAAACAAGTAAAAAAAAGTGTATTTCAACCATTCAGTTTTACCTGTAGCTATTTACCTCTAATCATGTGTATATTGTGGGAATGAATGCCAACATCACGTAAAACAAGTAAAAAGGTGTATTTTGATCAGTCATGTTTAACTGTATTGTTAATATAACGGAAAACAAGTAAAAAAGGTTTTATTTCAATCACTCAGTTTTACCTGTATTTATGTGGATTCGTGTGTTAATTGTGGAAATGAATGTCACTATCACGGAAAGCAGGTAAAAAAGGTATTTTCAATCAGTCAGTTTTACCTGTATTTCTGTGGATTCATGTGTAAATTGTGAGAATGAATGTAAATATCACGGAAAAAAGTAACAACTGTGTATTTCAATCCGTCAGTCTTACCAGCATTTATCTCTATTCATGTGAAAATTGTGGGAATGAATGCCAACATCACGTAAAACAAGTAAAAAGGTGTATTTTGATCAGTCATGTTTAACTGTATTGTTAATATAACGGAAAACAAGTAAAAAAGGTTTTATTTCATTCACTCAGTTTTACCTGTATTTATGTGGATTCGTGTGTTAATTGTGGAAATGAATGTCACTATCACGGAAAGCAGGTAAAAAAGGTATTTTCAATCAGTCAGTTTTACCTGTATTTCTGTGGATTCATGTGTAAATTGTGAGAATGAATGTAAATATCACGGAAAAAAGTAACAACTGTGTATTTCAATCCGTCAGTCTTACCAGCATTTATCTCTATTCATGTGTAAATTGTGGGAATGAATGTCAAAATCACGTAAAACAAATAAAAAGGTGTGTATTGATCTGTCATTTTTAACTTTATTTCTTAGATTCATGTGTATATTGTGGGAATGAATGTTATTATCACGAAAAACAAGCAGAAAAAGTGCATTTAAATCAGTCAGTTTTACCTGTATTTACGTGGATCCATGTGTAAATTGTGGGAATGAATGTCAACATCACGGAAAACAAGTAAAAAAAAGTGTATTTCAACCATTCAGTTTTACCTGTAGCTATTTACCTCTAATCATGTGTATATTGTGGGAATGAATGCCAACATCACGTAAAACAAGTAAAAAGGTGTATTTTGATCAGTCATGTTTAACTGTATTGTTAATATAACGGAAAACAAGTAAAAAAGGTTTTATTTCAATCACTCAGTTTTACCTGTATTTATGTGGATTCGTGTGTTAATTGTGGAAATGAATGTCACTATCACGGAAAGCAGGTAAAAAAGGTATTTTCAATCAGTCAGTTTTACCTGTATTTCTGTGGATTCATGTGTAAATTGTGAGAATGAATGTAAATATCACGGAAAAAAGTAACAACTGTGTATTTCAATCCGTCAGTCTTACCAGCATTTATCTCTATTCATGTGTAAATTGTGGGAATGAATGTCAAAATCACGTAAAACAAATAAAAAGGTGTGTATTGATCTGTCATTTTTAACTTTATTTACGTAGATTCATGTGTATATTGTGGGAATGAATGTTATTATCACGAAAAACAAGCAGAAAAAGTGCATTTAAATCAGTCAGTTTTACCTGTATTTACGTGGATCCATGTGTAAATTGTGGGAATGAATGTCAACATCACGTAAAACAAGTAAAAAAGTGTATTTCGATCATTTAGTTTTACCTGTATCTCTGTCAATTCAGGTGTAAGTTGTGGGAAGGACTGCTAATATCACTGAAAACAAGTAGGAAATATGTATTTCAATCAGTCAGTTTTACCACGTCAACATCACGTAAAACAAGTAAAAAAGTGTAGCTTGATCAGTCATTTTGAGCTGTATTCACGTGGATTCATGTGTAAATTGTCGGTGTGAATGTTAATATCACGGAAAATAATTAAAAATGTGTATCTCAATCATTCATTTTTACCTAAATTTACCAGGATTCCTTTGTAAATTGTGGGAATGAATGCTAATATCACGGAAAACACGTAAAAAAGGTGTATTTTAATCAGTCAGCTTTACCTGTGTTTATATGGATTCATGTGTAAATTGTGGGAATGAATGTCAACATCACGTAAAACAAGTAAAAAGGTGTATTTTGATCAGTCATTTTAACTGTATTTACGTGGATTCGTGTGTAAATTGTGGGAATGAATGTAAATATCACGGAAAACAAGAAAAAAAAGTGTATTTCGGTCAGTCAATTTTACTTGTATTTACGTGGATTAACGTATAAATTGTGCGACTGGATGTTAATATCACGGAAAACAAGTAAAAAAAGTATATTTAAATCACTCAGTTTTACCTGTAGCTATTTACCTCTAATCATGTGTAAATTGTGGGAATGAATGTCAACATCACGTAAAACAAGTAAAAAGGTGTATTTGAATCAGTCATTTTTAACTGTATTTACGTTGATTCGTGTGTAATTTGTCGGAATAAATGTTAATATCACGGAAAACAAGAAAAAAAAGTGTATTTCAGTCAGTCAATTTTACTTGTATCTACGTGGATTAATGTATAAATTGTGCGACTGGATGTTAATATCACGGAAAACAAGTAAAAAAGGTATATTTAAATCACTCAGTTTTATCTGTATTTAAGTGGATCCATGTGTCTATTGGGGGAATGAATGTCAACATCACGTAAAACAAGTAAAAAGGTGTATTTTGATCAGTCATTTTGAGCTGTATTTACGTGGATTCATGTGTAAATTGTTGGTGTGAATGTTAATATCACGGAAAATAATTAAAAATATGTATCTCAATCATTCATTTTTACCTAAATTTACCTGGATTCCTTTGTAAATTGTGGGAATGAATGCTAATATCACGGAAAACAAGTAAAAAAAAGTGTATTTCAACCATTCAGTTTTACCTGTATTTACCTCTATCCATGTGTAAATTGTGGGAATGAATGTCAACATCACGTAAAACAAGTAAAAAGGTGTATTTGGATCAGTCATTTTTAACTGTATTTACGTTGATTCGTGTGTAATTTGTCGGAATAAATGTTAATATCACGGAAAACAAGAAAAAAAAGTGTATTTCAGTCAGTCAATTTTACTTGTATCTACGTGGATTAATGTATAAATTGTGCGACTGGATGTTAATATCACGGAAAACAAGTAAAAAAGGTATATTTAAATCACTCAGTTTTACCTGTATTTAAGTGGATCCATGTGTCAATTGGGGGAATGAATGTCAACATCACGTAAAACAAGTAAAAAGGTGTATTTTGATCAGTCATTTTGAGCTGTATTTACGTGGATTCATGTGTAAATTGTCGGTGTGAATGTTAATATCACGGAAAATAATTAAAAATGTGTATCTCAATCATTCATTTTTACCTAAATTTACCTGGATTCCTTTGTAAATTGTGGGAATGAATGCTAATATCACGGAAAACAAGTAAAAAAAAGTGTATTTCAACCATTCAGTTTTACCTGTATTTACCTCTATCCATGTGTAAATTGTGGGAATGAATGTCAAATCACGTAAAACAAATAAAAAGGTGTGTATTGATCTGTCATTTTTAACTGTATTTACGTAGATTCATGTGCATATTGTGGGAATGAATGTTATTATCACGAAAAACAAGCAAAGAAAGTGCATTTAAATCAGTCAGTTTTACCTGTATTTACGTGGATTCATGTGTAAATTGTGGGAATGAATGCTAATATCACGGAAAAAAAGTAAAAAAGTGTATTTCGATCATTTAGTTTTACCTGTATCTCGGTCAATTCAGGTGTAAGTTGTGGGAAGGACTGCTAATATCACTGAAAACAAGTAAGACAGGTGTTTTTCAATAAATCAGTTTTACCGGTATTTTTGTGGATTCGTGTGTAGAATGTGGGAATGAATGTCAATATCACAGAAAACAAGTAAAAAAGGTGTACTTCAATGAGTCAGTTTTTCCAGTATTTAGGTCAATTCGTGTGTAAATTGTGAGAATGAATGTAAATATCACGGAAAAAAGTAACAACTGTGTATTTCAATCCGTCAGTCTTACCAGCATTTATCTCTATTCATGTGTAAATTGTGGGAATGAATGTCAAAATCACGTAAAACAAATAAAAAGGTGTGTATTGATCTGTCATTTTTAACTTTATTTACGTAGATTCATGTGTATATTGTGGGAATGAATGTTATTATCACGAAAAACAAGCAGAAAAAGTGCATTTAAATCAGTCAGTTTTACCTGTATTTACGTGGATCCATGTGTAAATTGTGGGAATGAATGTCAACATCACGTAAAACAAGTAAAAAAGTGTATTTCGATCATTTAGTTTTACCTGTATCTCTGTCAATTCAGGTGTAAGTTGTGGGAAGGACTGCTAATATCACTGAAAACAAGTAGGAAATATGTATTTCAATCAGTCAGTTTTACCACGTCAACATCACGTAAAACAAGTAAAAAGGTGTAGCTTGATCAGTCATTTTGAGCTGTATTCACGTTAATTCATGTGTAAATTGTCGGTGTGAATGTTAATATCACGGAAAATAATTAAAAATGTGTATCTCAATCATTCATTTTTACCTAAATTTACCTGGATTCCTTTGTAAATTGTGGGAATGAATGCTAATATCACGGAAAACACGTAAAAAAGGTGTATTTTAATCAGTCAGCTGTACCTGTATTTATATGGATTCATGTGTAAATTGTGGGAATGAATGTCAACATCACGTAAAACAAGTAAAAAGGTGTATTTGGATCAGTCATTTTTAACTGTATTTACGTTGATTCGTGTGTAATTTGTCGGAATAAATGTTAATATCACGGAAAACAAGAAAAAAAAGTGTATTTCAGTCAGTCAATTTTACTTGTATCTACGTGGATTAATGTATAAATTGTGCGACTGGATGTTAATATCACGGAAAACAAGTAAAAAAGGTATATTTAAATCACTCAGTTTTACATGTATTTACGTGGATTCATGTGTAAATTGTCGGTGTGAATGTTAATATCACGGAAAATAATTAAAAATATGTATCTCAATCACTCATTTTTACCTAAATTCACCTGGATTCCTTTGTAAATTGTGGGAATGAATGCTAATATCACGGAAAACAAGTAAAAAAAAGTGTATTTCAACCATTCAGTTTTACCTGTATTTACCTCTATCCATGTGTAAATTGTGGGAATGAATGTCAAAATCACGTAAAACAAATAAAACGGTGTGTATTGATCTGTCATTTTTAACTGTATTTACGTAGATTCATGTGCATATTGTGGGAATGAATGGTATTATCACGAAAAACAAGCAAAGAAAGTGCATTTAAATCAGTCAGTTTTACCTGTATTTACGTGGATTCATTTGTAAATTGTGGAAATGAATGCTAATATCACGGAAAACAAGTAAAAAAGTGTATTTCGATCATTTAGTTTTACCTGTATCTCGGTCAATTCAGGTGTAAGTTGTGGGAAGGACTGCTAATATTACTGAAAACAAGTAAGACAGGTGTTTTTCAATAAATCAGTGTTACCGGTATTTTTGTGGATTCGTGTGTAGAATGTGGGAATGAATGTCAATATCACAGAAAACAAGTAAAAAGGTGTACTTCAATGAGTCAGTTTTTCCAGTATTTAGGTCAATTCGTGTGTAAATTGTGCGATGAATATCAATATCACGGAAAACACGTAAAAAAGGTGTTTTTTAATCAGTCAGCTTTACCTGTATTTTTGTGGATTCATGTGTAAATTGTGGGAATGAATGTCAACATCACGTAAAACAACTAAAAAGGTGTATTTTAATCAGTCATTTTTAACTGTATTTACGTGGATTCGTGTGTAAATTGTGGGAATGATTGATAATATCACGGAAGACAAGTAAAAAAGGTTTTATTTCAATCACTCAGTTTTACCTGTATTTAAGTGGATCCATGTGTAAATTGGGGGAATGAATGTCAACATCACGTAAAACAAGTAAAAAGGTGTATTTTGATCAGTCATTTTGAGCTGTATTTACGTGGATTCAGGTGTAAATTGTCGGTGTGAATGTTAATATCACGGAAAATAATTAAAAATGTGTATCTCAATTATTCTTTTTTACCTAAATATACCTGGATTCCTTTGTAAATTGTGGAAATGAATGCTAATATCACCGAAAACAAGTAACAAAAAGTATATTTCAACCATTCAGTTTTACCTGTATTTACCTCTATCCATGTGTAAATTGTGGGAATGAATGTCAACCTTCTTGTAAAACAAGTAAAAAAGATGTATTTCAATTGGTCAGTTTTATCCGTATTTTCGTGGATTCATTTGTCAATTGTGGGATTGAATGTTAATGTCACGAAAAACAAGTAAGACAGGTGTTTTTCAATAAATCAGTTTTACCGGTATTTTTGTGGAATCGTGTGTAGAATGAGGGAATGGATGTCAATATCACAGAAAACAAGTAAAAAAGGTGTACTTCAATGAGTCAGTTTTTCCAGTATTTACGTCAATTCGCGTGTAAATTGTGCGAATGAATGTCAATATCACGGAAAACACGTAAAAAAGGTGTATTTTGATCAGTCAGCTTTACCTGTATTTACGTGGATTCGTGTGTAAATTGTGGAAATGAATCTTAATATCATGGAAAACAAGAAAAAAAGTGTATTTCAGTCAGTCAATTTTACCTGTATTTAATAATAACAATAATAATAAATTGTTGTTTACTCACTGTTCTACAACCAGGAAATCTCCTGTTTGTTTGCTCAACAGTGGACACTAAATAATTCAATAACTAAAAAAATTATCAATGTTATTAATAAGTAAAAACAATTTTAGCTTTTTCTTAAAATTTCTATGTCTTGCGCTTTGCGAAGCTCTTCAGGCAGTTTACTCCAAAGAGATGGTCCAGCCTTTGAAAAAGCCCTCTCATAATACTTACTTTTGCCAGAGGGAACTACAAGGGTTGTAGTTCTTTCGGCTCCAAATGTAATTTTTTCTTTCAAGGCCGTAGGTGCATCCCCATATACAATTATGAACTATTAAACAAGTTTTGAAAATTATGCGCTCTTTCACCCTCAACCAATGAAGCTGAAGAAAGAATGGAGATAAGGAACATCTGTCAAATTTTGTGTGGTTAAAAATTAATCGTACTGCAGCATTTTGAACAGATTGGAGGGCATGAAGTTTATTTTCGGAAATATGATATAGGAGGGAGTTGCAGTAGTCCAGTTTGGATGAAACGAGAGAAGAAATTAGTGTGTTTATGCAATCTGTTTGTAGAAAAGATTTTATTTTGGCAATGCTTCTCAATGTCAAGTGACATTTAGAAACAAGTTTGTTGATGTGAAATTCCAAGCTCAATTCCTTATCCAACCAAATCCCCAGGTTCTTAGCTGAATCAACAATACGTATGCATTCCTTATCAAGGAGAAGACCACATATTTCAACTTGTTTTTGTATAGAGGGTGGAGCCAATACCAAGATCTTCGTTTTTGATTTATTTAATTTCAAAAAATGAGATGCCATCCAATTACTAAGAGAATCAAGACAGTTCTTTATTCCTGTCGTTAAGACGGTAGATTGAAAAATTGGGATATTTATGTGAATTCGTGTGTTAATTGTGGGAATGAATGTCACTATCACGGAAAGCAGGTAAAAAAGGTATTTTCAATCAGTCAGTTTTACCTGTATTTTTGTGCATTCATGTGTAAATTGTGAGAATGAATGTAAATATCACTGAAAAAAGTAACAACTGTGTATTTCAATCCGTCAGTCTTACCAGTATTTATCTCTATTCGTGATAGTTAGCTCGCTCTTGATGATTGCAGATTCACAGAATTAAGAACAGAATTCAAACTGCTTGTCTTTTTCAAGTCTCTCTCTTGAACCCTAAGCATTACACTATAGACACCATGCTATTCAACCTGAAGACAGGAATTCTCAATATTTCCCGACTAGTGGCCTCTGCATAAACCCAGCTATTTCTTAGCATTCGTGAATCATGAATAGACCCTGGAAAGCCTGCGGACATTCTCAAGAATATCAGATTTCCATCACAAACCCCTTGGCATGAAATGCTGTATCGCTGCTTTCTATTAAAGAGATCGACAGTGCTATTTTCTAGGGCAATGATTTCAATATGTGTTCCATCAACAGCACCAAGTATATTCGGAAGGGGTGAGAGCGTTGACCACATCAGTCAGGTGTTCAACTTGGCCAAGCGGCTTCTTTCATACGCCATCAAAATCGTGCTCACAAGAAGTGATCAAAAATGACCACCTACACGGATAGGGCTGCTCATCTCAGGTGCTAATTGGCTTAATCCTTTGAAGATGGGCCCTTTGTAGCTAACACACAGGTACAAATCAAAACCCCATTGCTCTCAAACGTGAGAGAGGGGAAGGTGTAATGATGGAGCAACCTACGCTTGGTGCCTAGCATCGTAATTGTAGTTGATATTTTACCATTTTGAATGTTTACATGTGTTAATTTTTAATCTTTATGGTAATATTATTTATTTTACGGTATTTATAATAATTGTGTATGTGTGTAAAATGAATTTAGCTTTGACTTGACTGTAAAAGAGTTAGTTGCATATATTCGTTGGTGTTTTCTGACTTATTCTGCTTCGAACCCGAACACACCACACACCGCTATACGCGTCGACACATATCAGCAAAATTCTTTTCAAGTGCATGTGCCATAATCATAATCATAATCATAATCATACACTTATTTACAGTTGGTTGGTTTCTAGTTATATAATTAAATTATATTAAGTGCAAATGTGGCACGTGCATGTGTTGCCATCCCGACTTCTTATTTCTCTTTTGAATATTGCCAGAGAGTTTGTCAGTTTTAATTCATCGCTTAGGCCATTCCATAATAGACTCCCTCTAAAGCACAGGGAGCTAGTACCGTATCGCTGAGAACGTGTTGAAGGGAGCTGACATAGTTCTTTAATACGAAGGTCATAAGGAACTTCCTTCTTCACAAAGAATTCCCACATGTACTCAGGATTTAGATGATTTATTGATTTATATATCTCAATCATACGTTTTTGTAAGCTCTCTTTGTGCGTTGTTTTTGTTTCTCCCTTATTCAGAAGTTCCTCAAATGTAGATTCGTAATCTCTATATAAGGTTCTCAGGGCACGCTTGTGGGTCTTATTGATTTCTGCGTTTGCTAATTTACTACAGAACAGCCAGATTAGTGAGCAGTAAGTAAAACTTGACAAAACTACAGAGTTCAAAAGTAACTTTGATTTTTGTTCCCCTAGGTAGGGTCTTAATCTTCCAAATGCATGTACTTTTTGGTTGACCTTCTTACATAATTCTTTTACATGTATTTCAAACTTGAGGGAGTTATCAATTTTAACTCCTAGAAGTTTTACATGATCGCTTACTGGAATTAATTGGCCCTTCATATTGAGATAAAGTTTATTTTTGCCCTTTAAACCAAGAAACATTATTTGGAACTTAGATGGATTGGCACTCATGCCGTTTTCTGTGAACCAATGCATTACTTTCTCAAGATCATTCTCTAGTTTAATCATGACTGAGTCTAAAGATGTATCAAAGGCGTAAATTGTTGTGTCATCTGCAAAGTTACATATCTCAGCTTCGAGTTCCATGCAAAACAAGTCGTTTATAAAGATGTTAAAAAGTAGTGGACCCAGAACACATCCCTGTGGCACACCAATTGAGATGTACCCTGGGGAACTATAAGTGGAACCTATTCAAACCCTTTGTGTTCGGTCTGAGAGGTAACTATAAACTAGCTTCAGGGCGCTTTTTGTAAATCCATATGCCTCTAACTTTCTGCCAGAAAGTTAGACACCAACTGCCAGACACAGCAGAGTCCCTGGAGCTGTCCTCGGTGATCTGGGACACAGCCGCCTGCCAGTATTTGCTGGAGCGTCAAGGGCCTGGATGTGCATGAGAAAAAGATGGCACAGTGCAAAAGAAGGAAGAAGACACAAGAGAAACAGACAGCACTAAAAAGCCAGGAATGTATCACTACGTGTCCTTTTTGCTTGACGCGCCTACCGTCATAGTTGTTGAAACAAACCGCGTAGCAGAGCCTATAGCAGTAGCAGGTTTAAAGAAAACATCGGTCATCGTGAACGAAAGTATTGACTTGTGTGTGTCTGCAAGAAGAGGGACAGAACCACTATCATACCGACTTGTTGGCAGAATGAATCTGCTAGCAATAAACCAGCGGGCATTACGTTAGTACAATCTTTGATCAATCTGGTAATGCGATGACGTGCAATGATAGTTGTATTATTAAAAATATTACCAAAAGCAAGCTGTGTAGTACTGTGTTCAGAAAAGTACGTATTTGCTTTTCTATGTGTAAAACAGATGCTTCGTACGGGAAGAAACGCAAAAGGCTGTCGAAAACCCAACATGGGCCTTGGAGGCGAAAAAAGGAGCAAGTGATCAATATTTGGCTTTGGATCAATATGAAAACTGTGACAAATGTTCTGCAGTAATATCAACATATGACATCATGACATTGTCAGAGCGTTACTAGGTGAATGAAGTGTGCATTCAAGAATGCATGACAGAATTCTACAATCAAGTAGATGAGATACATTTTTGTATCTTTGATCTTCACAGATTGATGACAGTGCTCAATGCATTCGCAGAGCGTTTATAGTAAACAAAGAAAGAAAAAACTCTTTTATTCTGCTACTGGCAGTTTCATGTCTTACTTTAAGACCATCCTCAGGCAACTAAAAAGATACGTTACAATACAAACTAAAAACGTTCCAATGATTTCGTTTTCGAAATCGACGTCAGTTCTGTTCGTCTGAATAAAGCTCAAGTTCGAATTCACGCTGATGTTGACACTTGCCCATTATTTCAGATTGCTTATTCAGCAGGTTGCTTCCAGGAAAGCTAATGATTTCAAATTTCTCAGCTTCACAGAGTGCAAACGACCTGATTCTGGAGTGAACGCTTTGGACTTCCTGATGACTCTCCAAACAATGCTTGGGATCCCACCACCATCTTTGATTCGCCACGTCTCTGTTGAAAGTGTCACGAAGCAGTGGTAAGTGGAACCAAAGAAACGTACAACTCTATTTCCTTACTTTTCTCTTATCTCTAATCATCAATCTTTAACTTCATCTCAACTCCTAACTCCCTTCTATCCTCGTTCTACACTTCCTCATATTTTCCTCGAGTCTCGTCCCAGACTCCTACAGCTTCACATTTCCCCAGCCTAAAATATGCGTAACTCGAAATATAAAAACGATAAAATAAGAATTAACGAATACAAGGTTATTCAATAATCTAAGGTATAATATCTCAAATATAATAAATCAATCTTTTTTTGTGTCTTTTTTTTTTAACTTATCTCAGCGTAAATTATAGTATAGCAAACAGTTTCATAAAGGTCTCTGTCCTTAATCAAAAGTCTAACACAGGAACTCCATAACGCTCTGGAGGTCGGCGGTTGCACCTCAAATTATACGGCTGAATGTTTTCAATCTCGTGTTCCCTTCTGATCTCTAAAGGTCTTGGATCTTCAATCTCAAATATAGAATCGTCAATCTCCGATGCACTACTGTACAATTCATCAGCTTTTTGTGGAATTCCTTCTAGTTCATGGTCAATTTTAAACGGCTTTATACTGTTGAAATGCACAATTTTTCTCTTCTTATCCTTCAATGATTCGATCTCGTAATTTCCTTCTTGCACTCTGACAATTATGTACGGACCAATAAATTTCTCTTCTAGACCTCTTGCTCTAAAATTCTTTAACAGTACCGTGTCTCCGATGTGAAATATTTTACTTTGCTGCGAGCTGTACTTGGAATCGTAGTTCCTCTTTTGCTTTTGTTGTGCTTTTTTCAATCTTTCGATGACTATCCTTCGTATGTCATCTTGTCTCTTTCTGAGATCCTCCAAATACTTTGCAGGACCATGTGTCGGTTTAGCTAGCAGCTCCTCTTGTTCAGTACATAGTGGCAATCTGACATCTCGGCCATACAGCATCTCGAAGGGTGTCACTCCGGTAGAGGATTGTTTACTGACTCGATATGCCAAAAGGGCGTGTGGTAGTGGTTCATCCCAATCATTCTCATCACTATTTACTTTCATTCTCAGTAAAGCCTTCAATACACGGTTGAACCATTCGCAAAGTCCGTCAGTCTGAGGATGGTATGCCGTTGTTCTTCGTTTCTCGATCCCAAAGAGTTGGCAGACTGATTTCATAAGGTGCGATTCGAAATTCCTCCCCTGGTCAGTCAGCAACACTGATGGCATGCCGTGGCGCGCAAATATTTCTTCCAACGCCCTCACAATTGTTTCTGCTTCTTGGTTTGGTAAAGCCTCGGCTTCTGCATACTTGGTGTAATAATCGATAACGGATAAAATGTACTTATTCCCTGAACGAGTTGTTTTCAAAGGGCCAATCAAATCGACGCCAATCATGTAGAACGGAATCGATACAACTTCGATAGGCTTTAATGGCCAGCGTGGCCTGGGAACGGTCTTGTTCTTAGCACATATCTCACAGCAAGCACAGAAGTTTTCAACACTTATAAAGAAACCTGGCCAATAAAATCTTCTTTGAATAAAGTCGAAAGTTTTAGCTACGCCCATATGACCAATCTGTTCATGGGCTTCTTTTAAAATCGTTGGCGTAATGAATTTCGGTAGGACTACTTGATACCTTTCTTTTCCTGTATCATCTTCCCAACTTCTGCTCAAAAGATCATTCTCGACGCATAACGAATCAAATATGTTGTACAACGCATATAACACATCTGTACCATTTCTTGGCTTTTGTTCAGGTCGGCTACCTTCTCGAATCCATCCTTTTACTCCTGACAAATCTTCGTCTAAATCTTGCAATTCTTGCAACTTATCGACTGAATACCGCGAAATTTGGATGTTGTTTACTGGTGCTCGTGAAAGTGCATCTACGTGTTGCATCATTGTTCCTGGTCGATGCTCAACTGCATAGTCATATTCTTCCAACTTTAATATCCAACGGGCCAACTTGCCATTAGGGTGTTTCATTCCTTTTATCCACTGTAAAGCTCTGTGACCTGTGAACACTAAGACATGTCTACCATAGACCTACGGGTGAAAATACTGTAATGCCTAAACAACAGCGAATGCTTCCTTTTCTGTTGTAGTCCAGTTCTTTTGAACTGTTGTAGTCCAGTTCTTTTCTGCACTTGAGAAGGCTTTGGATGCAAATGAAATTACTTTTTCAGTACCATCTTTGTCTTTCTGAGTTAAAACAGCCCCTATACCAAGATCACTTGCATCAGTATACAATACATAGTCTTTGTTTGTGTCCGGAAAACCAAGTATCGGTGAAGAAATCAACTGATCTTTTAGGTCTTCAAACGAGTCTTGACAATTGTTATTCCATTCAAATTTGACATCTTTTTGTAACAAACGGTGTAATGGCGAAGCAACATCGCTGAATCTCAAGATGAAACGCCGATAATACGAAATCATTCCGATAAATCTCCTCAGCTCAGTAAGATCTTTTGGAACAGGATACTCTTTAATTGTTTTGACCTTTTCAGGATACGGAGTAAGACCAGTATCACCAATTTGAAATCCAAGAAATTTCACGCTTGTCTGCGCGAAATGGCATTTAGACGGTTTCAGCTTCAGTCCTGCGTTTCGCTTCTGATAGCAGTCAGAACGTCTGTCAAATTACTCAAGTGTTCTTCGAAATCACGACCAACAATCAGAACGTCATCTAAATAGACAAGGCATTTGTTTGGTAGAAGACCTTGCAACACATTCGACATCAATCTCTGGAATGTGGGTACAGCGTTAGAAAGTCCGAAGGGCATGCGTTTAAATTGATAGATATTACCTCCTGGGATAACAAAGGCGGTTTTCTCTTGGCTTGACGTTTCCATGGGTACTTGCCAATAACCAGAAGCCAAGTCCAAAGTTGTAAAATACTTGTGGCCAGATAACGTGTCAATCAAATCATTCACTTGAGGCAAAGGGTAGGCATCTTTACCTGTTAATTCATTAAGTTTCCGAAAGTCGATACAAAATCTCCAGGTGCCATCTTTCTTTCTCACTAACACAATGGGGCTTGCCCACGGTGACGTACTGGGTTCGATTATGTCATTTTGCAACATTTCTTGTACCTGGCCTTCTACTACAGGCCTCAATGCATTTGGAAGACGGCGTGGTAGTTGCTTAATTGGAGCGGCATCTCTTGTTTCAATTCTATGTTCTGTTTGTGAAGTAAGACCAATCTCTGTTAGGTTTGTCGCAAATATGTCTCGATACTCTCTCAGTACATTATCCATCAGCTTTCTTTCATCAGGCTTTAGGCTTTCTAGATCAAAGTTAAGTTCACATTGTTGAGAAGAACTGTCCGTATTACCCCCTGGAACTAGAACTGGGACGTTCATTTCGACGTCAATCTGTTGCAAACAACCAATGTTTGTGCCTTTATATAGCTTAACCGTATCCACCCCCGGATTTATGATTTGTATGGGAACAGTTTGTTGTTTAGGTTTCACAAGAACACTGGCGACAAAAACTCCCTTTTCAGCCAAATCAAAATTGGGTTCCAAAATACTTTCCGATATTATTGGATTTCTGATACGTGCTGCTTGCACAATCTCAGGCTATCTAGAAAACATGGAGTGTGGAATGATGGAATGGAATGGAATGGAATGGAGTGATGGAATGACATGGAAAACATGGAATGACATGGATGACATGGAAAACATGGAATGATATGGAAAACATGGAATGACATAGAAAACATGGAATGATATGGAAAACATGGAATGATTTTCAAAAATTGTAATGGGAAAATATATGATATATTGTAGCAAAATATACATACACTTAGTGAGCAAAAGTATTGCACCACCGGATAAAAAATGGCGTCTAGAAGTGGCCCTAGGCCTGAGCAAGAAAATTTACATAACAATATAAAACAACCAAATGGGTTTCAATAGCGAATTTCTTTGGCATAAATATACTCCAAATTTCATAAATTTTCAAACAAAAACATAATTTAAACTATATCATATTGTTTTATAATAATATTAAAAGAAAACTGCGAAGAAGTCCCTCAAAAAATGTTCACAAAAATTTATCGAAGTGGAGTAAATAAAACGCCAGTAATTATAATTTCTTTTACTCAAAGCCACGCAAATTCTCTCTCATTTAAAAGAGAATGTTTTCAAATTTTGAAAAATGTAAAAGTTTTTCATGTAACTGTCTTGACCTTTTAGATTTCAAGGTTTTAAGTCTTTGTTTAGAATTTTCGGAATGTGATTTGACAAATCCGATTTTTCCATAATTATTTTTTCAGAGTAAAAAAAGAAGGTTAAATGCCATAAGAAAAAATCTGACATGAATATTCCTATAATTTGTTTCAAATACTACAATTTGATATAATTTTTAAAGGCTTAAAATTTTCTAAAGTGAACGAAAATTTTATTTTTCAAAACCCATTGTGAAATCTGAGAAACAAAACATGTGCTTCCCAAGTTGAAAACAAAGACTTAAAGCCTTGAAATCTAAAAGGTCAAGACAGTTACATGAAAAACTTTTACACTTTTCAAAATTTGAAAACATTCTCTTTTAAATGAGAGAGAAATTGCGTGGCTTTGAGTAAAAGAAATTATAATTATTCGCGTTTTAATTACTTAACTTCGATAAATTTTCGTAAACATTTTTTAAGGGACCTCTTCGCAGTTTTGTTTTAATATTATTGCAAAACAATATGATATACTTTAAATTATGTTTTCATTTGAAAATTTATGAAATTCTGAGTATATTTATGCCAAAGAAATTTGCTATTGAAACCCGTTTGGTATTTTTATACATTGTTATGTAAATTTTCTTGCTCAGGCCTAGGGCCACTTCTAGACGCCATTTTTTTTGCGGTGGTGCAATACTTTTGCTCACCAAGTGTATTTGTGTTCTTCTATATGTTTTAGCCCCTATCTTAGCACGAGCTTTGATCTATTACGTAGAAATTACAAATAAACTCATCCAAGTGATTCACATGTCACACTTTTCAAGGGCATTTTATAAATGGGAAAGATGCTGTTTGTGTTCATGTTTCTATGCAAAACAACCCGCATTTGTCACAAAATACAAGTATATGTATTGTCAGTGTTGTGGTGAGAACCAATAAGAATTGTTAAATAGTTTTTTTTGTGTTTTTCTGAATTTAAAAATTTTTTGTTTCGATTACGGGTTTGAAACTTGCAGTCGAATAAATGACGCAGTTGTCACCGGAGTATGATGTGTCAAGCGCCGATATTGGTGCTAGAAGTTTTTTCGGTTAAAAACATATATCTAAGGGAACAACTAAAATCAAGACTTCACACCGACATGATAATTTTAAGCGCGCGAACATAACACAAAAAGCGGCTTCATTTCAAGTAACTTGTGAAAAAATACTTAGGGGAAGAACAGACAAACAGTGCAGATAATGCAAACGCCGATTGTTCAAAACATACACTTTCGCATGAGGCTGGCGTGTGTCCAAAGAAAATATCCTGCATTTCACAGGAACAACTTAAAATTGCCTCTCCAATTTGTAAACGTTTTGCGAAGGGAACACCTTGAAAGACTGTTAACAGAATTTGGCATCCAAGTGCCTATGCCAATTGCAACTTGACTCGTTATATAATTTCTCGTTATTCCGTTACTATTTTGTTCATTGTATACTAAATATACCTATGATATACCTTTTAAGGGAACTCTCTTAGTTTTAGTTTCACATTATAAAATAAATGTTTTCTTCCCTAGTTGAAAGTGTTTGTATTTCGTTTTGTTGAAAAATTATCAGCTTTGAATTTAATTTATTCAACCATGAAAAAGCACGTAGTTGTCCACATTGTTGTATATTCTTATAGTAGTTGTCATACACTTGTTACTTGTTCTTTTTACTTGTTTTTGATTCAGTATTGTTCGCCAAGGTCATTCACCAATATCGGTACTCCGGTGACAACTGCGTCATTTATTCGACTGCAAGTTTCAAACCCGTAATCGAAACGGAAATTTTTAAATTCAGAAAAACACGACAAAAACTATTTAACTATTCTTATTGGTTCTCATCACAGCACTGACAATACATATACTTGTATTTTGTGACAAATGCGGGTTGTTTTGCATAGAAACATGAACACAAACAGCATCTTTCCCACTTATAAAATGCTCTTGAAAAGTGGGACATGTGAATCACTTGGATGAGTTTATTTGTAATTTATACGTAACAGATCAAAGCTCATGCTAAGATAGGGGTTAAAAGATATAGAAGAACACAAATATTTATATTTTGCTACAATATATCATATATTTTCCCATTACAATTTTTGAAAATCATTCCATGTTTTCCATATCATTCCATGTTTTCCATGTCATTCCATGTTTTCCATATCATTCCATGTTTTCCATGTCATTCCATGTTTTCCATGTCATTCCATGTTTTCCATGTCATTCCATCACTCCATTCCATTCCAGTCCATCATTCCACACTCCATGTTTTCTAGATAGCCACAATCTCATGTCTGCCCGGTATTTCAATGTCATCACTCAAAACAACTACAGTAGGATCTTTCAAACTTGCATCAAACATTAACAATGGTTGACAAGTTGCATCAGGAAATTTCATCACCATATTAGCTGTATCAATGATAACTTTGTTGTTGACAAGCCAATCCAGGCCCAATATTACCTCAGACAACATCTCATTGGCAACATAAAATTCTTGGTTTATTTCGTGTGCGCCATTGACTTCAACGAGTAAATTTACTTTGCCCAATATGCCTATGGGCGAGTTGTTAGCGGCCTCGGCGACAATATCAGAAGGTCGTAAAGGCTCTTCATTCAACATCAAAGACTCCCATTCCTTTTTGCTTATCAACGAAATTGACGCCCCCGTGTCAACAATACCCAATTTGTTTACTCCATTTACTTTGGCTTCTAGTAGTGGAGTCTTTTTCTTATGAGAAGGTGAAACGGTTGAAAGTCTAACCTTCGATTTTGTCTTAGGTCCATCTCTATTCTCTTGACTTGGACTTTGTCCCTGTTTTCCAGTTTCTGTTGATGTTTCTTTTTCAGCATGACAAAACCTGGAAATGTGGTCTTTACGTCCACAACGATAACAGGTTGGAGGAGGTCGGCTTTGATTTATCCCACTTGAAACACCTGGGTTTTGATTCTGGCTATTGCTGAAACAATTTCGGGCCAGGTGGCCTGTTCTATGGCACGAATAACAGGTTTTAACAGCAGAGCTAACATTTCTACTTCATTTAAATTCACTATGCGTTGGGCATTGTTTTGCAACGTATCCAAATCCATTGCAATTAAAACAAGTTTGGGCAGTAACGTTTGAGTTTACGGCTCCAACCTGATTATAGTTTTGTCTTGCAGCACTGCCTGCTTCAGCTCGCAAAGTTTGGATGGTAGAATTAGCAGCTTCAAATCTCCTTGCTATCAAAGCGGCATCCTCTAACGACTCAGGTGGTTCTTGCAAAAGTTTATTTTGCGTCGGCCTATCTTTCATGCCAAGTATGAACTGGTCTACCAATCTGTTTGTATACTCCTCCCCTTGGAATCCAGATTTTGCTCCAAACTCTCTTAACGCTACAACAATAGAATCAACTGATTCCCCAGGTTCTTGTGTCCGCCGATGAAAATTGTGTCCTTTCTCAGTTAGTGTTTGGTTTCATTCAAGCAACATCTTTAACTGAGTGATCCATGTCTCGTACGCATTATCTTCTTCTATAAATTCAATCAACTCAGCCCAACAAAAAGCATCTTCGCTGAGGTTAAAAAGTAACGCAAGTCTCCGCTTTTTCTTATCGGTAAGCTCCACTGCTTCGAAATACAGGTTGGACTTTTTTACAAATAAATCGAAGTCATCGCGTATTTTATACTTCTCTGGTCTTCTAAACAACGCAAACGATGAACGAATTTGCTCCTGGTTCTCATGGTCTACTGCAGGATTATCGTCTGGCATTCTGCTTATTTTATTTCTACTCTGTTTCCATCAAATCGAGTGTAAATCCTAACATTCCAGTCTTCCCTTCTCTAATTCTGTCCGTATTCTCACGTTTCAAGTTTGGGTCCTGGCAGGGTCGCCAAAAATGTGTCACGAAGCAGTGGTAAGTCGAACCAAAAAACGTACAACTCTATTTCCTGACTTTTCTCTTATCTCTAATCATCAATCTTTATCTTAAAAACATCTATCCCTATCTCTCAACTCCTAACTCCCTTCTATCTTCGGTCTGCACTTCCTCATATTTTCGTCGAGTCTCGTCCCAGACTCCTACAACTTCACAAAAGCGTTGCCTTATTACGGAATTTTTCAAGATTAAAAGATGTTTTATGTGCACTATACCGTGTCTTGAACGTTGATTCGCAGAAACCGATGAACTTTTTCTCTCCGTATCCGGGTGAAAGGATTTGGGTCACCTTTACACTATAATCGACATTAGCAGCACAAACGACAACCAACAAACGGCTTATGGCCCTGCTGCCTGTAGAAACATCACTGGTACAAGATGACGAGATAGACAAAAAATTTTCACAAGCACATTTAAGAAATGGAGAAAATTCATTGCGATAAGATGGCTGGTTGACGAATACAGAAATATTGAAAATGACTCAATATATTTGGAAACCATGGAAGATAGCAATGAAAACAGAAAAGAAGCAGGTTCTACAGTAGATCGCATGGACGAAAAAAGCGAGCCAGACAGCCAAACCTTACCTGACGATAATCCACTGGCACGGAGCTTCTTACGAAATAAATAGTTATTGATGGAACAAATCATGCTAGGTCGCAAAAATTTCCAACAGGAACACTTATATCAGAGGAAATAGCAGCTGTACTGACAAGCAAGTCTATGTTTCTTGACAGTGCAGTTAATGAATATACCCCACTAAGGAAAACATATGGTGAGGAACGCCTTGAAGCTATGGCTGAGTATGTTACAAAAATGTTTACATATTACAAGATTCCATCAGATAGACGTTTCGACTTCGGAGGCATCCAAATGGAGCATCTCTCATAACGATTCTCATTGGACTTTTCTTTTCATTAATCCTGCTACCCGAGCTACTGACGCGTTATGAGGTGGAAAAGAATGAGTGCTCATATAAAGCTGCAGTAAATACCTTTGGAACAACAGAGATTGCATGACCACCGTTTTTCATACAAATTTCCTACTTAAGGTGATGCTTCAATGCTGTTTTTGATAATGCTTAGCAACACAATCTTGTGTATTCTACCATATGTATTAAATTTAATCAGCTTAGCAATGGTGCCGGTTAGCGTTTTCCATTTTAAGATCGTAAAGCAACTTTTCTATGGCCGGCTACATATTCAATGCAGACGCAAGAGTCATTTTTTATCCAAGGTAGGTGGCATGTCATTTTTGATGTCAGTTGGTGTCCTAAGGAATCGAGCTACATCTTCAACAAGCTATTTTTTAATCCAATCAGTTGTAGATGACGAGATAAAGAACGATTTCAGTGAGATGAAGTGCATGCTTGTGTACGAAAAATACTGTACGCACTATAAATTTTTGCAATAGCCAAGGTGGCTTATAAAACTAGATGATAGAAATATGTGGGTGGTGAAAGTTTTGCTTTCCAAAGTTTTGTGATGCATTCAAATATCTGTAGGAAAATGTATATTTCAACTGCCTGATTCATAGACTACTGAGAAGTCTTTAACAACGGCCGTGAATAACAACGAAGAAGTGGTGGGTCACATAGTTCCAACTGAAATCGATAAGTCTCTCCCAGGACAATACATTTACCATAAAATCATGCAGAAAGGTAATTGCTACCTTAGTGAATGTATATATTTATTTTGTGCAATGTTATATAGAAATAGTGGAAACCATTTTATCGCTATTTCAGGTTTTAAAGAAAAACATAACAGCAACAAGTCACGGATGCGGATGAGGAAACCTTTTGAGGATTTTCAAAAGAGCTGAAAAAAGAAAATTTGCCTCCATTGCATTTGAAGCTTTGCCTATTCGCCAATCGGTGAGAAATCCGGCATCCAAAAAGCATCAACAACCATCTTACTGGAGGCCGTACAGAAATTTCGGCATCCAAAAAGCATCAACAACCATCATACTAGAGGCCGTATAGAAATGTTGGACTGGAGGCTCTAAGGTCATCACCTTAGGTCACCAGTCTTCTTTTCTATTACCGTAAATCCTCGAATAAGCTCCCACGTTCGAATAAGCTCCCCCCTCGATTAAGCCCCCACCTAAAAAATCATTTTTGCAAATAAGCCCCCCCCTCGAATAAGCCCCCATGGGGTCTTATTCGAGGGAAGCATTAGTGCAGAATAATATCTTAATTCGAGAAAGCCCCCACAGGACAATACCTATACAGTATCACTTCCTTTGACTCGAGACAAAAGAGCAAAAGGAAACGCGATTTTCGTGATGATAAACAAATTATAACTTTTGTTACATCTTACACAGCACTTTGCGAAAAAAGTTTAGCTGATTGAGAAAACTGTCGTACTTTTTCTGTCAACCTTTGAGGAAAAACTCGCCGCAGCTTCAAACTCGTCAAAAACCTTTCAAATTGCAATCCCATTGTGCGCCGACCTGTTTCTCATTATCAAAGTAAAAAAATCAAAATCAAGCACATCGTGTGCGAGAAATTCGATTTCAAATTTGTTGCCTCAGTACGGAAAAATGAGCGAGGCACCTACTATGCTGTCATAGTGGACTCGACCCGTCCTAAAAGTGAGACACAAAAGTGTGGACGCAAACCTTCGCCACTCGACAATTACTCATCAGATCAAAAAATCCTAATAGTATCAGAATCAGCGCATTCGATTCTATACTTTTAGCCAATAAAAAAACCTTAGGGGCACTTTAAATGTTTTGCGCTTTCAACACTTTGAAAATGAGAAAGAACGAACCCTATTAGTGTAATCTTGGGTTGTTCTTGTCTTCTTTCTAGGTTTTCAGCTTGTTCTTGGGGCTTTAAGCTTGTTCTTGGGTGGTTCACAGGGCGTTCTTGGGGTTTTCAGACTGTTCTTGGGTTGTTCTGGGTTGTTCAGACTGTTCTTGGTTGTTCAGCTTGCTTTTGGGTTGCTCAGTTTTTTAATAACGACGCTCATAAGGATGTTTCGGAAACTCAACCTACTTTGCTGGGACGCCCGTTGCAGGTCTTAGATAAGTACGGCCAGGGCTGTCCCCTAATATTATCGAGCGTCTTGCAAAATATCCTTACACACTTTCGCAAAAACATAGGTCTTCAAGTTTTAAAGTGAATTCATTTTTGACTCGCGAAGCGCATGCGCAAGCGAGTATATGTTGGTGAGTGGGAAAAAATGTTGTGTCTGTGTCTGTGTCTGTGTAGACTTTTTACTTTCCCATATAAGGTATGTGCCTCAAATTCAAACGTTCACTTTTGATTTGAAGTGAGGCTACCAAGTATGATATCACTTTGCAAGTTTTTCATTGGTTAAAGTGTAAACTTGTTGAAATAACAAACAACATGACGTACCATACTAGATGCTGGGCACGCTGTGGCAGGGGGGCACGAGCTCGATCACGCACGGACTCGGGGCGGGGAGCATTTTTGACTCGTTGTTGGAAGCATCAGGTGAAAAGAAGAAAGTTTTCTAGCTGTATGCTTATGCAACTAATACAACAATTATAGTATTTCATTTTTGTTTTGGAAAATGATAGTTTTTTAACTTGATGAAACAAGATCGAAAACTGGAGTCAAAATGTTTGCTTGAGTGGTCTCAAAACAAATGTTTTTTGAATTTGCTGCGCTAACACTAAATTCGTCTCTCTCTATAAGTCTCGCAAGATGAAATATTTCTAAATACCTGGATTGGACCGTAACAACTGAAGACAAACAGTACAATGAACAAAACTCATATGATTCCATAGAATTAATGTTTAACAGTTGCCAATAATTTATTAAGTAACAAATGAACTAACCAATTATCAACATAAGTTTTATTTTGAAAACGAGCATCCAGCTCTTTCAGAGATAGGTAGGCTTTCACAACCCGATTCTTTATCGTCACTGCCGTACCCAGCTCTGGGTCTTCTTGCAAGAGGTTCTCTTTCGTGCAAGTTTCAACTATACGAACTGACTACTGAATAGTCTTTGTCTTCTTCGCTATCCTCAGGAAGACTTTGTCCTTCGTTGGCAGAGGAATTTGTTTTGAACTACTATTTTCGCAATCCGACATTTTGAAAAGATTTTAGCGAGCCAGACACTGTTTCAACACAGGCCGGGCAGCTCTTCCTCAGAGAACAATAGTTGAAGAACAGTAGCTCGGTTCATTCTGACGTCACACTGAATCAAAATCTTGAAAGTTGACAGTCTTATTTTTTCAAAATTTGTTAAAATTTCTGTTTTTAATGGAAAGCAACGAGAATTGACTCATAATGTAAGGAAAATATCGCGCAGACCTGGCTGTGTTTGAGGTTGGAAAAAATATACTTATACTCGTCAGAAAACACTCAAAATAGGTTCATAGTGATACTCAGATCGTTTGCTCTCCATCTCCGTAAAAAAATCGATATGTCATTTCAGGCTGCATAAGCCCTTTAATTTAATATTACTTTCTTCACTTTCTGGATAATACAGTGAAATCAAAACCATCTGTCGCGAGTCACCTCAAGGTTCCTTTGATTATAGTTTATGGTAATTCGACATTCGATCTATCATTTCCAGGTGAAATCAATCTCTAGCATAGAAAAATAGGCCTTTTAGCAGTCTTATTGTGTCAATTTGTTCCAAACAAATTTCATCGAATGTTTCTAGCTGGTCTAGCAAATCGTGAATATGTGTATCTTTTTAGGCAAATGCATAGAGCCTTCACAGCATCACAAACAATTCATTTGCTGCCCGTGAAGACTTTTGAACATACAAATAAGCATTAATTTCTTCTTTCCTGAACCAGAACTCCACTTTTGTATCATCAAATCAAATTTTTCGTTATGCCAACATGATTGAATGTAGTGTACCGTAATTCTTCGATTGAATGAAGCATTACTCAATATCGGGGGCGTTCTATAAATTTGCTGGTATTTTAGGGGGGCTTCTATTCGAGGGGGTCGTTTAATCGAAACATTACTGTAAACCTTTACTGTTTAAAACTATGACCATCTTGGATCAAAGGTGAAGGTGATGTAATTTAGATGACGTTAGATGATGAAATAGAAAGCTTCAGAGAAGTGGGGAGAGAAAGGAAGACCCTTGACTGACACTTTTGTAATTTCATCACACAACAATCAAAAAGAGTAATTCCCCAGTCATTTCTTAGAAGTCAAAAATTTGATGCGATATTTTGGCATTTTAAGTTCAATTGATGAAGCGGTTTCCTCAGTTGTTGGCTAGCATGAACAAAAGCAGAAACGACAACTGGAAAAAGCAAAAGCAGTATTGCCATCCTAATCAAAAGGTAAACCAAGCAATTTTAATGCCATCGAATCACTCAGTTTTTTCTAACTTTTCTGTGTATTTTTAAAAGAACTCAAATGAAATAGGCTAATGGATATGTGGAACAATGGCAAACATTATGTTTTTTTAAATTGATTATTCCTATTGGGAGTTTTAGTCTACAGCATGAGATCAAAACGAGTTATTTTGTATTAACTTCAGTCGTTGTGCATACACGTTAGTATGGTAGAATATATTTTGTGCTATATTTACTTAACTAAAATAACATGTCTGGAGATTATGCAAATTCGAAGCCCAACTAAAATTTTGCTGTTACTTTGAGTCTGGCCAAACATTTTTGATTAAGATCAATAAAATTCAAACTGGTTTACACCAAAAACAAAAATTACAGCTGTTGAAGTGCTAATGAAAATCAAGTGTTTTGGGATACTTTGGGATACTGCAAGAGAATTTATATAACTAAATTTTAATAATCTGGACTTTGGAAAAATGATCCGAAAGGGGGTGGGGTTTTTAGAGATATGAGGACATTGCTATGAAGTCCTGAACATGGGAGCTTTGTTTAATTCCATGTGATAACAATTGTGAAAGTGAGAAAAATGCAAATAAATTTACGCCTCAAAAGCGCATAGTCTAGTTTGTTGGGGAGATGAACATCGTCCGTTTTCAGGTTGTTCAGAAATTCCCATATCTGCGCAACCGCACTAACGCTTTCTGAAAATCACTCAGATTTCACCGCAATGGAGGAAATCCTTGAAGCTAAGCTATGGAGCCAAACTTTTTGGTGGCATCTTTGCGCTGAAATTTTCAACTGGAAAATTATTTTTTCAATTCTTGAAATGTTAAGAATATCTCCGGAGCAGTGAGTACCTTTGCCAAAAGTACGCCTGGACAGATGCTTGGGCCACAAACTTTAGCTAAGCCCTCTCAAGCTAGGGTCGCATGACCGGGCGCAGGCAGGCCAGGCCTAAGTTACGAACAAATCTGAACATCAAGGAGCACTCTAACAGAAGTTTAAATATAACTGGAATTATTAGTGCAGAACAAATATATTACACATTATTTTAAAACAGATTCTGTGCACAAACCAGACTACACGGTAAAACAAAGCTGGAATTCAGCTGAACCAAATGAAACACAACAATCTTTGAACAAAACAATTCCAAACATATCATTTCCTGAACAGAACAAGATCAATGTACATTATATGTAGTGTATAAAAAGGCTAATGAAAGTAATTCATTGAGGGGTATCAAATTTTGTTTTCTTTTGAGAATCAACAACTCTTCAGAGCAGAGAGTATCGCTATTTGATTGTACGAACACTGAATGGTGTTTGCTGCTGTGTTTCTTCATCTACAGACAAGACAAATTTGAGCACGATCACGGAAATGAAATGGAACTTCCGTGATCGTTCGGGAAGGGAAACCTCACTTGTGAACTGAGATTAATCTTGGTTGGCAGTTTTGATTGGCTAAATTCAAAACTTGCATTACGTCATTACTGAAAGATGCGCAATTGCGCAGATATGGGAATGTTTTGATTGGTAAAACAAAACCGTTGAAACAAAGGACTGAAACAAAGGATGGCCATGTTCATCTCCCCAACAATAGTCTCGCTTCGTGACTGACACTGACTGACAGCAACAAGGAATAGGGAGTTCCCCAATGCTTAAGAAACATTACATCATATTTATTTCAAGAGAATGAATCATGATTAGATACGTGTATCTGATTTCTGGACTGTCATATTCAAACAAAGCCATCACAACAATAAGGAACTTAGACTTTCCAGATACTGTGGAAACACTAACACTGCGTGAATTTGTAACACAATTGGTATGTCATAATACATCACAGCGTATCCCTGTCATTTGGGGACGCATTTTCTCAATCAAAGATGGCCGTGTCCAGCTTGATAGTAATGTTTTTGTGTGTTTCTCCTTCACGTCCTAACGCAATCCAACTCACACTGTTTCCATAGTTTAGTGAACCATGGAGCCAAGCCAATAAGAACAGCGATGCTTGATTGCTCTGAGGTTTATTTGACTAAATTGCAAATATTTATAAATATTCACATGAATTTAAAAATATCATGATGACGGTGTAGAATTATGATGAAATAGGGAGGTTCCAGAGAATGGCGACAGAAGAAAAGAAGCCTGACATTCTCGTAATTTATCGCACCACAATAAAAGACCCGTTCCCAGTAATTTCTTAGAAGTCAAAAATTTTATGCCCTATTTTCACCTTTGATAAAGTGCAATTGGGGAAGTGTTTCCTTTTGTCTTTGGCTGGCTTAAGTAAAACGCAGATATCGCAACATTGCAAGCCCATTCAGCCTATTCTCAACCATTGATAGGATCAATTGCACCCGGGGTAATGTCTGTGCAGTACAGTGGAGGCTGTGCAGTACAGTGGAGGTTGTTCAGTACAGTGGAGGGATAACATCAGTACAGTGGGGGGATAACATCAGTACAGTGGAGGTTGTTCAGTACAGCGGAGGGCTAACATCAGTACAGTGGAGGGATAACATTGAGTACAGTGGAGGCTGTGCAGTACAGCGGAGGGCTAACATCAGTACAGTGGAGGGATAACATGATGTGTGTGGGGGGATAACATCAGTACAGTGGAGGCTGTTCAGTACTGTGGAGGGATAACATCAGTACAGTGGAGGTATAACATGATTCATGTGGGGGATAACATTGAGTACAGTGGAGGCTGTTCAGTACAGTGGGGGGATAACATCAGTACAGTGGAGGCTGTGCAGTACTGTGGAGGGATAACATCAGTACAGTGGAGGGATAACATGATGTGTGTGGGGGGATAGCATCAGTACAGTGGAGACTGTTCAGTACTGTGGAGGGATAACATCAGTACAGTGGAGGGATAACATGATGCTTGTGGGGGATAACATTGAGTACAGTGGAGGCTGTTCAGTACAGTGGGGGGGATAACATCAGTACAGTGGAGGGATAACATCAGTACAGTGGAGGATAACATGATGCTTGTGGGGGATAGCATCATTACAGTGGAGGCTGTTCAGTACTTTGGAGGGATAACATCAGTACAGTGGAGGATAACATGATGCTTGTGGGGGATAACATTGAGTACAGTGGAGGCTGTTCAGTACAGTGGGGGGATAACATCAATTTCAAGCATTGGCATGATCAAGCCGGTTTTGAGATGCCGTTCCACGTTATTCTGCTATTCAAGTCCTTTCCGAATGACAGAGTTTGGAGGTACAGCAAAGTTTATAGTGGTGCCTTCAGGGTTGAAGCGTCCACGCCTCCCTTCTGCTTCAAGTGTACTCCCACAAAATTTCAGTCCCCGGTTAAATCTCAACCATTTCCCATGAAAGAGCAAGTATCCGAACATCCAAAAAAGCAAAGTTTCCTCTCTATATCGCATTCCACATACGTTTGCTGACCCATAGTATCTTACGAAGTCTAAAAACAATAGCAGTGATATATTCTGCAATGGGAAGTTGTCATTTGCCACTAGCTTGAAAAATAACGTTAGATCGTTTAGAACACCTGCTCTTTTCAAAGCAGGAGTCGCCTTTTCGAACCAATGTTTTAAGGAATCCTCCTCTGATGGGGCAGCATCTTCAAACGAGATCTCGTTTGCAAAGTCACTAAGAAGCGATTCATCCAGGCCTTCTGAAAAGAAATTTTCATTCCCATCTCCATAATCTTCATTTTCAGAATCTATATTAATATCATCAATGCCCGAAATGTTAAACGGAAATAAAGAGCGCCTGGCTTGTCCGTCCCTTCGATGTTTTTGGAAAGGATCTCCATCTTCTTTCAACGTCTCCAATCTTTGATCATCTTTCAAACTTTCTAAATAATAATCAAAGGAACATTTTGCAGGGCTGCTGGTTTTCTTTAAAGGAGCTTTAAGCAAGAATGATTTAAATTCTTCATCCATTTATGTTTTGCTTGGCATAACTTCATAACTTCATAACTTCATAACTTCCACTGTACGAGTAAGAAGAAAAGACCTTCATTTTTAGGTCAATAAAATAACACAACAAAATCGCCATCTGAAAACGGCATGGTTGCGCTAAGGCCTCCGCTGTACTGATGTTACCCCCCCACAGTACTGAACAGCCTCCACTGTACTGATGTTATCCCCCCACAAGCATAATGTTATCCCTCCGCCGTACTGATGTTATCCCCCACAGTACTGCACAGCCTCCACTGTACTCATGTTATCCCTCCACTGTACTGAACAGCCTCCACTGTACTCAATGTTATCTCCCCACATGAATCATGCTATCCCTCCACTGTACTGATGTCATCCCTCCACAGTACTGAACAGCCTCCACTGTACTGATGCTATCCCCCCACAAGCATCATGCTATCCCTCCGCTGTACTGATGTTATCCCTCCACAGTACTGCACAGCCTCCACTGTACTGATGTTATCCCCCCACTGTACTGAACAGCCTCCACTGTACTCAATGTTATCCCCCCACTGTACTGAACAGCCTCCACTGTACTCAATGTTATCCCCCCACATGAATCATGTTATCCCTCCACTGTACTGATGTTATCCCTCCACAGTACTGGACAGCCTCCACTGTACTGATGTTATCCCCCCACACACATCATGTTATCCCTCCACTGTACTGATGTTAGCCCTCCGCTGTACTGCACAGCCTCCACTGTACTCAATGTTATCCCTCCACTGTACTGATGTTAGCCCTCCGCTGTACTGAACAAACTCCACTGTACTGATGTTATCCCCCCACTGTACTGATGTTATCCCTCCACTGTACTGAACAACCTCCACTGTACTGCAGAGCCTCCACTGTACTGCACAGACATTACCCCGGGTGAATAGACTTGCATTCATTATTCAACTGAGGGTTAACATGGCAATTGAACAGCATATCATATATGACTCAAAAAGAGCTATCAACAGTTGGGTAGAAGCATTCATTTAGCATGCCAACAACACTTGAAATTGAAGAAATACTAATGAATAATGAAAAACTGTAATTATTTGCAACACTTGAAGCTTCTGAGAATACAGCTGGAACTCTATCACTTTTTGAAGATTATTTGTATGCCTCATTGGAGATGTATAAAGAAAAAATTGCATTCTCATCAACCACTTGAGTTTCTCTGATATGGCCATAAAGAAGAGGATGGTCAGCATAATAACCTGGCATGCAATAACAGCTCCATACATGTCAAACATCGAAGATAAACAGACAAATATTCATCCCCAATCAATGAAATGGATGAAGCAGGAGTAAAAAGACAAGATCTGTTTGGTTATAGAGCACACATATATCACATAGTTGTGTAAACCTGAAACCCCGAACTTACTTAGGATGTTAAAGGAGACCTGCAAAGGTTTGGCAAGTTGAGCTTTATTAACTAAGTTTGACCGGCTGAATTCAGTGGTGGTATTCATTTCTGCAGATTCGACGTATTTTTCTAGATATCGGCTCCCAAATTTTCGGGCGGCAGCCACTTTGTTTCAAGGACGAAAGCGAGTTGGTTCATCTCTGACGTAACAACGTCTGAGATGAACTGTCATCTCAGGTGTGGCGAATGGAATGAGTCAGTTCAGTATCAGTTATACTCTGATTTAATTTTGTTCACGCTTATTTTCAGGTTTTACCCGAACTGTTGTGATCAAATAGGATGTGAACGAACTTTATTTATATAGTTTTTCTTGCCAAAGTAGGAGTAGGAAGAAAAATATTTTTGGAGGAAACAACATACGGAAAAACACCCACATGTTGATGGCATTCTGTTAGCCGTGCCTAGTTTTTTGACGCAGGTAGCACTTCATCGGGAGCAATAATGAAAATGCTGCATGCGTTGTATGTTGAAAAAATTATGATGGTTGGCTGTGTCTGGTTCGCCTTCCTCGCTTGAATAAGAATCACTTCCGTTGCGCCTACTTTACGTCGTTTTCTCGTGGCATTGGCTCGAATTGATAAGGCTCAACTATCCATTCTGAAGTATCAACACTTCCATAATCAAAATCGCCTTGGTTTGTTGCCATATTACAACACAGAACTTCCCAAAAGTAAATTTACAAAATGTTGTTATTCGTTTGGTACAGTATAACTGATACTGAACTGACTCATTCCATTCGCCACACCTGAGATGATAGTTCATCTCAGACGTTGTTACGTCAGAGATGAACTAACTCGTTTTCGTTCTTGGAACAAAATGGCTGCCGCCCGAAAGTTTGGGAGCCGATATCTAGAAAAATACGTCGAATCTGCAGAAATGAATACCACCACTGAATTCAGCGGGTCAAACTTAGTTAATAAAGCTCAACTTGCCAAACCTTTGCAGGTCTCCTTTAAGAGGTGATCAATTCAATTTTGTGAGCAATTTAGCCAACAACAACAAACATATATAGACCAATTTATAAAATGCTCAGGCACAATTGATAAATTCAGTATTTGCACAAAAGGTAGAAGATTTCCACCTCTATTTTTTCACAAGTTGGAAACTGCAACCTTGCTGCTTCGTCGGGCTTAGGCAAACGCAAGCTCATTCTTTGCCTTTTTGATTTTTACATTACAAGCTTTCTTGTCTTCATTTTCAAAATATTTCGAAACAAAGCGCAGACACGTTTCCTTCCAATTGCACATAATTTTCTCTTTGTCATGATAATCAGGTTTTTCATCCAAAATGACTTCACGGGTTTCGCGAAGCGCAACAGCCGTTTTGGATGAACATAGAATGAAGTTGCTTGAGGAACTTCTGGTCAGTACTCTGCCACTCTTCACGAGACCTTGACCATTTGAGCAACCCTCATACGATGTTTTGATTGGTCTGCGAACCTTTTTTGAAATATGGAGCTGCTCCCGCTCAATGTCAGCAACTTTTCCTTCACAACAATGATTGGCCAGCAACTATTTTTCCTCATAGCAAACACCGGGCTAATATGCGGACCAAATTTGCTGGAATCAGCATGAAACGGAAAGGAAAAATTATCAAGACAGAATCGCAATATGAGCAACTCAAAAAGAGATTTTACAATAATCCCAATCATTTACATGTAGGTTTTACAATAATCCCTTATAATATTAAATAGGACTTTGGGGAAAATGTTCTATACGTATTTTGAGTTTTTCCTAAAAATTTGAGGGTGCTCAAGCAGCCTCCGCACCCCTCTGGATCCGCCAAATGCCATACCTTTACGTCTCGTTACTCGGAAACCTTTCTTTAAATAAAATTTTAAGGAAGCTCCAATTAGATTCTACGGCTTTAGTCAACAGAAGAAGCCATTTGTGACATTTTAAGGAGACAATCATACTTTTGACATTGATGCATAATCTCCTTCTAGAAATTGTAATGGAGTCTGCCAAGATTACAAAAGCCGCAGCTGGACGATTTGCGCGGCTGGGCGACCTGTACGATGCGAGAAGAGATGAATTTTGGAGCATCAATGCATTAAAGATCAAGTTAGAGGAAGATGACATTTACGAAGATGAAGCAAACAGTGTCGACATTGAATTTATGTTCTCTGAGTCTGTCAGCAAAGAAATAGAGAAGTTGGGCATTGATGTAGAGCTGAGTTTAAGTATACTCAGCGGTCTTGTCAAGATCAAGGGATCCGCTTCGTATTTACATGACCAAAAAGCCAGTGCGAATCTGTGAGGATGACAATGGCATATACTGTTCGTACAAAAAGTCAAGAAATTGACAGTATTCGTGGAAAGATCGACAAGAAACTGCTTGAAAGCGACGAGGCGACACATGTTGTTGTTGCATTGAATGGGGAGCAAAGTGCGATATCACTTGTGAGTACGAAAACACGGAAAACGAAGAAATAACAACGGTGAAGGGTGAGTTGGAGGCAGAAATCGAAAAGCTCAAGAACATGATATCTGCTAAAGGTGGAGCTAACTGGATTTGGCAAAGAAGGGGATGAGTGCTGGTACAAAGTACGAATATCACAGCAAGTGTGATGTTAGTGATTTGAGCGAAGAAATACCTTCTTCATTTGAAGCTGCAGTTAAGTCTGCAATCAATTTACCGTCAATTATTAAGAAGACAAACGCTGGAAAAGGTGTACCAATTTCATTTGCATTGATATCACTGCAAAAGCTAAGAAAAATGTGCAAACTTAAAAGCGATGCATGTGCAGTATATAAACAGGTGTGTATTGTCAATTGATGCTTTGGACATATGTTTTAAAACAGTACACTATCTTACTGCCATGCTGTTTATGGTGAATTTCATATAGCCGGTAAAAAGTTCAAAAAGCTGCTAAGACTCTTTGAAAGTTGTGCTAGTTATTTAAGAAATGCGGTTTAATATAGCTCATAAATGCCACTGGATAAAGATTCACTTTTTACAATAGCATGAAGCATGCCCCATTAATGGATAACAGTTCCCCCTGTTTGAGGTTAAATGTGTCACATGTCAGGCTTTCTTCACTCTGGTCCTCCCTACTTTTCAGAACGCTGCTACACTTCTCATAGCTAGTCAGTAGTTATTGATTAGTTATTTAATTGAATTGAACTTCTCTGTTATTCAGGTTGAAGAAAGTTCAATAAAAAATGCTTTCAGGTGATGGAGCAAGTGTCTAACACACGCCAACAGCTGCACGACCTCATAAGCAAATTTAAGGCACATGCAGACGCGATTCCAATGGAATGTATTGACGAGGCCCATCGTTTGAAAAATAATTTTGACATAGCTGAGTCCGAGTTTAAATCAACCTTGATGAAGATTCTAGTTGATATCCGTACGGGGAAATGCGATCCGTCGACCATAAACGATGCACTAAGTGATTTCCTCTCAAGTAGTCATTCTCCCGCCGCCATGGCTAAGAACATTTCGAAATTTGAAGATCAGGTTGGTAAGATTCATCTCATTAAACAGTTTGTAAAAATAAACGCGCATTATCTTGGTGCAGAATCAACGTACGAGTTGGCACGTTGGCAAAATTCTTCCAATAAAGTTTACCTACTCTACCTGAACTACTCATCCAAGAGAAAGTGCCCCGAAAATTGGAAAAAGCAAATAGATCTGTTCTTTAGACTGACGTGCACGGGCAAAGATGATCCAAAGTACAAATTTGTCATTGTTGATGATGAGATGCAACCAGAGTCGTCACTAAGGGATCAAATGTACATTGAATATTATGATAAGGGAGTGTTATGCTGCGAAGATGTATATGAAGAAGAAGGAAAACATCTGGAAAACTGCATTATCAAAAATGAATAATTTAAAAACCACTTCGAAGAAAGCCGAACAAAAGAGTGATTGCTGAAATAAGATGTCCAAAATCGTTTCAAAGAGGGTGCTCAATCGAACCTACTCAATGGACTTGCAAGGTATGCCTCGATAATAGACTATGGCATCGATGATGGATTCTTTTATTGCAAATGTGGAGGGGCCAAGCATACCGATGTCGAGTTCAAATGCAATGACACAAAACATGGTTTGCAATGCGTTGCCTATGAGCAAGTGCTTTTCAGAGAAGTGCTCAGTAAACTGAGGATGACAAAAGAGATAAACATTCATTCTGGGGGAAACTGGAGTTGGAAATCAACTTGGATCAACGCGCTGGCGAACTATCTTGCCTTTCAAACTTTGAATGATGCAAAAGAGAGTGACGATATAAAAGTACTTATACCAACACAATTTTCATATACATCTGAAACTGGTAAAAGTCAACAGATATCTGTTGGCTCGAAAAGCTTAAATGAAGTTTTGGTAACAGGACACTCAGCAACCCAGGGGCCAAAAGCTTACAGGTTCTTTGTTGGAAAACATGTGATCAGTCTCATAGACACACCCGGCATTGGTGATGTTCGTGGTTTGGAACAAGATGAAAAGAATTTCGAAAGCATTCTTGCTCATTTGTCGTATTTGATGAAATTCATGGAATTTGTATTTGCTAAAGCCAAATGATTCCAGATTGACTGTACATTCAGATTTTGCATTACGAGCTGCTTACTCATCTTCACAAATCAGCAGCGGAAAACATCATTTTTTGCTTCACCAATGCCAGAAGCACGTTTTACAGGCCTGGTGACACATTGCCAACATTGAAACAGCTTGTTTCAGAGTACAAGATGCAAATTTGACTGTATCTCCTCAAAATCAGTTTTGCTTTGACAACGAAGCGTTTCGCTTTCTTGCTTGCTTGATCAACGGTATACATTTTGATCAGCAGGACATTGCCACTTATTCTTCAAGCTGGGATCGTGCTGTTGTCGAAACAAACGTCTGTTTGAGCATATTTTGGAGCTGAAACCTCATTCTGTTCGTCACACCATCAGCCTGAACAATGCAAGGCGAATCATTCTTGAGTTAAGCAAGCCACTGGCTAAGGTTGCTGTTAACATTCAAGTAAATATTGACTCAGCTAACAACAAAGCCAAAGAGCTAGAAGCGTCAAAGAAAAAAGCCAGTGAGCTTCAAGACAAGCTTTACCTCGATGCAGTTGACCTGGAAGTTGTTCATCTTGACTAGCCAAGAACTGTTTGTACTGATTTGGCGTGTGTACAGTACGTTCAGGTAAGTCTTAGCTCTGATGGTGAATAAAAGCTGCTGTAATATACCTTTTTCTTAGCGGAACAACACATACATGGAAGTTGGTTTGCGATTCTATAGTGTATCAATTGCATTTTTTATCATAGGTGATGAACGAGACCAGTAGAACTGTATACAAACAACAATGCCACACACACTGCTATTTGTCAGGAATCCCTACGGAATGCACCAATAATGCCAATCTTCAACATTGTTGGGCAATGAATGGTGGTAATAATCCCAGTTGCCACCAGTGCGGCCATTCTTGGAAAGTTCACATGCATATGACATATGATTTGAATCCAGTGAATAAATCAGTGATCGATGAACACGTACAAAGTCTGCTCACTGAAAAGCAAGATGATGCATCAAGGCTGCAAAGTTTCATCCAGCATGTGAAAATATATTGCGAAGAATTGAAGCAAGAGCAACAAGAAATAACTGACATAAGTGCTCAGCTTGGATGCTACTTGAAGAAGAATGCAATTACTCCTTACAATGACGAAGTAGATGCACATCTACGAATGATGATAGAAGGAGAGAAAAGAAAACCTGACATCAGCCAAAAGACAATTGATCACCTCACGGAGATGAGGCACAAGTATGACCAGAAAAAGCAGATTATAATGAAAGCAATGGCGAGCCCGGAAAAAACAGATGTGGATGTTATTACAGATCCAGACAAGGTAGAAGAATTAAAGACAAAATTGTTTCATTTGAAACACAACGGCCAGTCTCTGCGAAATATTTTTGAAGACATCCAAAAAGTGAGGAATCAGTATCATTACAGTGAAGCTCAAATGGAGCCAATCCGAGTGGTAAAAAATCAATCAAACTCTGGTGGTCTCTACGAAAGCATTGTTGGCACATTCAAATCAGCAAAGTCTGCTTTTAAAAACCTGTTCAGAAGTTAAGAATTTTGTAGCAAAAAAATGCTCATGAACTTGATTACAAATTCAAACAAAATTCAATGAAAATTCAACATCATAGTAAAAAAAATATTTAATTGAAGTTCAAATTTACTATTCTTATTCAATAAAAGTTTCTCAATGTGCAAACATGACAAGGATATTAGCCGGTATATTTCAGCAGACTTAGAAATCTCGCCTAGCCATGCTACCCCTACCGCCCACAGAAACACATACAATTTTCATTTTGTGCCTCATGGGTGTTTTAACTCGTTCCGTCTTGCCAGGATGATTTCATCCCGTCTCGGCTGGGCGAAATGTGCCTTTTTGCCCTGATTAAATGAACACCAGAACACCAGAGGTGACAAATGCGTAGACATCACCTTTTAAATTTGTTTCTTTTCGACAAACAAGCTACAAAAATTCGTTTTGATGTCTCATTTCGCGTTATTTCTCATTCTCTCGAAAGAGCGCCAAATGATTTTTAAACGAATGCCAAAATTTATCGTAGTGCAAAAAAGTATCCTGTTTAGCTAATATCTCCCACTAGCCGGAACCTCATGGCTACGTGAGATAATGTGTAAGCCCTAATACTTGCTGTCTGTGTTGAAGTTGAAGTAAAGTAATCTCAATTTAGCAACGTAGATTTTCATTATGAGTAGATAAATATTTTTGTTCTATGTTCATTATTTTTATTGTTATAAGTTTGTGTAGTAATTCGATCTTGATTATCACGTACGGGCATAATATTTGATAACAAAAACTATGTAGCGATGAATCTCCATCAGATATAGTCTAATGAAGTTGAGTATTACTATACAGGAATAATAAGATATGGTAAAATTGCAAAAATGTGAAAATGGGGAACTGGATAAAACAAATCTGTGTGTAGCTACCTACAATCATTAAACAAAATGTCCATTGAATGCGAAATCTGAAGCAAGATTAATACACATTATGAATAGAAGACACACAGAAATGGAATATGTCAATATCGATATTAAGAAAAAAGCCTTCCTAATACTTGGTGTACTTGCGATAGAGGAATCACTTAATTTTGCATAAAATCATGAACGTTCAATACAACAACAAAATATCTCCGAGAACCACGAAACCCGCTATAACGCGCTGCCGTTATGAAAAGAAAGGTAAGAACAAAAGAAAAATTGGGAAAATAAGAAAGCTGCATAAGCATAAAAATGGAAACAAATATGGTGGCCTTTACGGCTGGATAAAATATCAGCTCTTGATGTCATATTTCTGTTTTCCAAATAAGAATTGTCCGAATTGAGGTGAAAGGTGTTTTTTCGGAGGTTTTGTAAGAATATCGGCTAGACTTCTAGCCAATTTGCGGTCCATTCTTAGTTAGACTAATGACGTAACTACTGATTCCGTGTCAATCTTGTAAAGAGATGCCCAATCTGCACCAAAAAACGCATTGATTCTCAAATTTGTTGATTTGGTGAGAGACAATTTATAAGAAACAGTTTGCTTTAGCGAAAAACATGCTTCAAAATTGCCCAATTTGCGGATGTTGGACAATTAAGGTATTGAGATAGCGTGGTAACCGTATAGGCTATAACGAAAAGTTTTATTTAATACATACGAGAAAGTAGAATTGTAGTTTCGTTGCCTTGCCATCACGTTTTAATAATATCCACGGCTCGGCAGCTGACTGGTTGAACCCAAGTTTCATAAGGTAACCAGACCATGTTTGATGCAATTTTCTACCCCGCTGTTTCAGTCCGTAGAGCGATTTATTCAACTTTCAAATTTGTTAGCAATTGAATATCCAGCTAGCTTGTTGACATAGATCTCGTTGTAGATTGATGCATACCGATTACGTGCTTTTCACATCTATTTGTCGCAATATCATTACGATACAACAGAATTCTCATTAAGATACAAATAGAATATCTCCTAGACAAGGACATTATCAAAAACGTGCAACACACATTGCAAAGTTTGCATAGGTCATCAATTCTCATGCTGATGGATTTAAAAACGACAAATGCTTATAAAATTGTGTAAAAAATTTGCAAAGTGTTCAAATTCAACTACCATTACAAAGAATATCTAAGCTGTAACAACACATAAGAAAGCTGAAAACAGCGAATGTTTGATACTTAAAGAGTTCTGCAGTGTCCAGTGTTCTAAACTATAAGGTAGCTAAATATGAAAATTTAATTAAGATAATAGTGAACATAGTAATAATCAATTAAATATTAAGTAGAGCAGGGACTATGTGAGGGTACACAAGATGGCGGAATGAAGGTGAGATGGCGGGACGTTTTCATGTTCAAGTAAAGGTCGTGTTTTTGTTGCTAGTAAAACTCGAAGTAAAGGGGAGGTAGAGGAACATAGTACTTGATCTAGCTGCTAGGCGCTAGAGTATATTTGTTCCTATTGGCTTAGGGAGATGACGTGGGTACTTCTTCGCGTATTTATGTTATAAGATGCTGCATCCTTCCTATTTGAATATTTGTGCCCCTCCATGAACGTTGTCCTCTTGAAGTCTCAACGCTATGTTTTTTCTGGCAAAAAATTATTACAAACAATTCACGAAGAAATGAATATGTTACTAGGGTCAATAAATGAAATTATATACTGAATGCTTGGAAAATGAAATGTTTCGTTCCAATATATATTCGGAAAATTTAATGAAGATCTCATAAGAAATAAAA
>RQOL01000400.1:0-76101 GCA_013076295.1 Sanderia malayensis | reverse complement strand
AATAAGTAAAAGACACATGCATTCGCTTGTTTTCAGTGATATTAACATTGAAACACACTAATTGCACATGAATTCACGTTATTACAGCGAAACTAAGTAAAAAGACACATGCATTCGCTTGTTTCAGTGATATTAACATTCATTCACACTAATTGCACATGAAGTCACGTTATTACAACTGAAACTAAGTAAAAAACACATGCATTTGCTTGCTTTCAGTTTTATTAAAACTCATTCACACTAATTGCACATGAATTCACGTCATTACAGCTGAATTTATTTAAAGACACATGCATATGCTTGTTTTCATTGATTGTAACATTCATTCACATTAATTGCACATGAAACCACGTTGTTACAGGCTGAAACTAAGTAAAAGACACATGCATTTGCTTGTTTCAGTGAAATTAACATTCATTCACACTAATTGCACTTGAATCACAATATTACAGCTGAAACTAAGTAAAAGACACATTCATTTGGTTGTTTTCAGTTATATTAACGTTCATTCACACTAATTGCATCTGAATCCACGGTATTACAGCTGAAACTAAGTAAAAGACACATGCATTCGCTTGTTTTCAGTGATATTAACATTGAATCACACTAATTGCACATGAATTCACGTTATTACAGCTGAAACTAAGTAAAAAGACACATGCATTCGCTTGTTTTCAGTTGATATTAACATTCATTCACACTAATTGCACATGAAGTCACGTTATTACAACTGAAACTAAGTAAAAGACACATGCATTTGCTTGCTTTCAGTGATATTAACACTCATTCACATTAATTGCACATGAATTCACGTCATTACGCTGAATTATTTAAAGGACACAAGCATATGTTTGTTTTCATTGATTGTAACATTCATTCACAATATTTGGACATGAATCCACGTTATTACAGCTGAAACTAAGTAAAAGACACATGCATTTGCTTGTTTTAGTGATATTAACATTCATTCACACTAATTGCACAAGAAACAACGTTATTACAGCTGAAAACTAAGTAAAAGACACATGCATTTGCTCGTTTTCAGGATTCTAACTTTCATTCACACTAATTGCACATGAATTCACGTTATTACAACTGAAACTAAGTAAAAGACACATGCATTTGCTTGTTTTCAGTGATTTAACATTCATTCACACTAACTGCACACGAATCCACGTTATACAGCTGAAACTAAGTAAAAGCGCATGCATTTGCTTTTTTCAGTGATATAACATTCATTCACACAATTGCTCTGAATCCACGTTATACAGCTGAAATAAGTAAAGACACATGCATTCGCTTGTTTCAGTGATATTAACATTGAAACACACTAATGCACATTAATTCACGTTATTACAGCTGAAATAAGTAAAAGACACATGCATTCGCTTGTTTTCAGTGATATTAACATTCATTCACACTAATTGCACATGAAGTCACGTTATTACAACTGAAACTAAGTAAAAGACACATGCATTTGCTTGTTTCAGTGATATTAAACTCATTCACACTAACTGCACATGAATTCACGTTATTACAACTGAAACAAGGTGAAAGACACATGCATTTATTTGTTTTCAGTGATTCTAACGTTCATTCACACTAATTGCACATGAAACCACGTTATTACAGCTGAAACTAATTAAAAGACACATGCATTTGCTTGTTTCGGTGATTCTAGCATTCATTCACACTAATTGCACTTGAATTCACAATATTACAGCTGAAACTAAGTAAAAGACACATGCATTCGCTTGTTTTCAGTGATATTAACATTGAATCACACTAATTGCACATGAATTCACGTTATTACAGCTGAAACTAAGTAAAAGACACATGCATTCGCTTGTTTTCAGTGATATTAACATTCATTCACACTAATTGCACATGAAGTCACGTTATTACATCTGAAACTAAGTAAAAGACACATGCATTTGCTTGCTTTTAGTGATATTAACATCATTCACACTAATTGCAATGAATTCACGTCATTACAGCTGAATTTATTTAAAGGACACAAGCATATGTTTGTTTTCATTGATTGTAGCATTCATTCACAATAGTTGCACATGAATCCACTTATTACAGCTGAAACTAAGTAAAAGACATGCATTTGCTTGTTTTTAGTGATATTAACATTCATTCACACTAATTGCACAAGAACAACGTTATTACAGCTGAAACTAAGTAAAAGAGACATGCATTTGCTCGTTTTCAGTGATTCTAACATTCATTCACACTAATTGCACATGAATTCACGTTATTACAACTGAAACAAGGTAAAAGGCACATGCATTTGCTTGTTTTCAGTTATTCTAACGTTCATTCACACTAATTGCACACGAAACCACGTTATTACAGCTGAAACTAATTAAAAGACACATGCATTTGCTTGTTTTCAGTGATTCTAACATTCATTCACACTAAATGCACATGAATTCACGATATTACAACTGAAACTAAGTAAAAGGAACATGCATTTGCTTGTTTTCAGTGATTCTAACATTCATCCACACAAATTGCACATGAATCCACGTTAATACAGCTGAAACTAAGTAAAAGACACATGCATTTGCTTGTTTTCAGTGATTTAACATTCATTCACACTAATTGCACACGAATCCACGTTATTACAGCTGAAACTAAGTAAAAGACGCATGCATTTGCTTGTTTTCAGTGATATAACATTCATTCACACTAATTGCATCTGAATCCACGTTATTACAGCTGAAATAAGTAAAAGACACATGCATTCGCTTGTTTTCAGTGATATTAACATTGAAACACACTAATTGCACATGAATTCACGTTATTACAGCTGAAACTAAGTAAAAGACACATGCATTCGCTTGTTTTCAGTGATATTAACATACATTCACACTAATTGCACATGAAGTCACGTTATTACAACTGAAACTAAGTAAAACACACATGCATTTGCTTGCTTTCAGTTTTATTAAAACTCATTCACACTAATTGCACATGAATTCACGTCATTACAGCTGAATTTATTTAAAGGACACATGCATATGCTTGTTTTCATTGATTGTAACATTCATTCACATTAATTGCACATGAAACCACGTTGTTACAGCTGAAACTAAGTAAAAGACACATGCATTTGCTTGTTTTCAGTGAAATTAACATTCATTCACACTAATTGCACTTGAATTCACAATATTACAGCTGAAACTAAGTAAAAGACACATTCATTTGGTTGTTTTCAGTTATATTAACGTTCATTCACACTAATTGCATCTGAATCCACGGTATTACAGCTGAAACTAAGTAAAAGACACATGCATTCGCTTGTTTTCAGTGATATTAACATTGAATCACACTAATTGCACATGAATTCACGTTATTACAGCTGAAACTAAGTAAAAGACACATGCATTCGCTTGTTTTCAGTGATATTAACATTCATTCACACTAATTGCACATGAAGTCACGTTATTACAACTGAAACTAAGTAAAAGACACATGCATTTGCTTGCTTTCAGTGATATTAACACTCATTCACATTAATTGCACATGAATTCACGTCATTACTGCTGAATATATTTAAAGGACACTAGCATATGTTTGTTTTCATTGATTGTAACATTCATTCACAATATTTGCACATGAATCCACGTTATTACAGCTGAAACTAAGTAAAAGACACATGCATTTGCTTGTTTTTAGTGATATTAACATTCATTCACACTAATTGCACAAGAAACAACGTTATTACAGCTGAAACTAAGTAAAAGACACATGCATTTGCTCGTTTTCAGTGATTCTAACTTTCATTCACACTAATTGCACATGAATTCACGTTATTACAACTGAAACAAGGTAAAAGGCACATGCATTTGCTTGTTTTCAGTTATTCTAACGTTCATTCACACTAATTGCACACGAAACCACGTTATTACAGCTGAAACTAATTAAAAAACACATGCATTTGCTTGTTTTCAGTGATTCTAACAATCATTCACACTAAATGCACATGAATTCACGATATTACAACTGAAACTAAGTAAAAGGAACATGCATTTGCTTGTTTTCAGTGATTCTAATATTCATCCACACAAATTGCACATGAATCCACGTTAATACAGCTGAAACTAAGTAAAAGACATGCATTTGCTTGTTTTCAGTGATTTAACATTCATTCACACTAATTGCACACGAATCCACGTTACTACTTCTGAAACTAAGTAAAAGACCCATGCATTTGCTTGTTTTCAGTGATTTAACATTCATTCACACTAATTGCACATGAATCCACGTTATTACAGCTGAAACTAAGTAAAAGACACCTGCCTTTGCTTGTTTTCATTGATTGTAACATTCATTCACATTAATTGCACATGAATCCAAATTATTACAGCTGAAACTAAGTAAAAGACATATGCATTTGCTTGTTTTTAGTGATATTAACATTCATTCACACTAATTGCACATGAAACAACGTTATTACAGCTGAAACTAACTAAAAGACACATGCATTTGCTCGTTTTCAGTGATATTAACACTCATTCATACTAATCGCAAATGAATTCACGTCATTACAGCTGAATTTTTTTAAAGGACACATGCATATGCTTGTTTTCATTGATTGTAATTTTCATTCACATTAATTGCACATGAATCCACGTTATTACAGCTGAAACTAAGTAAAAGACACCTGCCTTTGCTTGTTTTCATTGATTGTAACATTCATTCACATTAATTGCACTTGAATTCACGTTATTACAACTGAAACTAAGTAAGACACATGGATTTGCTTGTTTTCAGTGATTCTAACGTTCATTCACACTAATTGCATCTAAATCCACGTTATTACAGCTGAAACTAAGTAAAAGACACATGCATTTGGTTGTTTTCAGTTATATTAACGTTCATTCACAGTAATTGCATCTGAATCCACGTTATTACAGCTGAAACTAAGTAAGACACATGGATTTGCTTGTTTTCAGTGATTCTAACATTCATTCACACTAATTGCACTTGAATTCACAATATTACAGCTGAAACTAAGTAAAAGACACATTCATTTGGTTATTTTCAGTTACATTAACGTTCATTCACACTAATTGCATCTGAATCCACCTTATTACAGCTGAAACTAAGTAAAAGACACATGCATTCGCTTGTTTTCAGTGATATTAACATTGAATCACACTAATTGCACATGAATTCACGTTATTACAGCTGAAACTAAGTAAAAGACACATACATTCGCTTGTTTTCATTGATATTAACATTCATTCACACTAATTGCACATGAAGTCACATTATTACAACTGAAACAAAGTAAAAGACACATGCATTTGCTTGCTTTTAGTGATATTAACACTCATTCACACTAATTGCACATGAATTCACGTCATTACAGCTGAATTTATTGAAAGGACACAAGCATATGTTTGTTTTCATTGATTGTAACATTCATTCACAATATTTGCACATGAATCCACGTTATTACAGCTGAAACTAAGTAAAAGACATGCATTTGCTTGTTTTTAGTGATATTGACATTCATTCACACTAATTGCACAAGAAACAGCGTTATTACAGCTGAAACTAAGTAAAAGACACATGCATTTGCTCGTTTTCAGTGATTCTAACATTCATTCACACTAATTGCACATGCATTCACGTTATTACAACTGGAACAAGGTAAAAGGCACATGCATTTGCTTGTTTTCAGTTATTCTAATGTTCATTCACACTAATTGCACACGAAACCACGTTATTACAGCTGAAACTAATTAAAAGACACATGCATTTGCTTGTTTCAGTGATTCTAACATTCATTCACACTAAATGCACATGAATTCACGATATTACAACTGAAACTAAGTAAAAGGAACATGCATTTGCTTGTTTTCAGTGATTCTAACATTCATCCACACAAATTGCACATGAATCCACGTTAATACAGGTGAAACTAAGTAAAAGACACATGCATTTGCTTGTTTTCAGTGATTTAACCTTCATTCACACTAATTGCACTTGAATTCACAATATTACAGCTGAAACTAAGTAAAAGACACATTCATTTGGTTGTTTTCAGTTATATTAACGTTCATTCACACTAATTGCATCTGAATCCACGGTATTACAGCTGAAACTAAGTAAAAGACACATGCATTTGCTTGCTTTTAGTGATATTAACACTCATTCACACTAATTGCACATGAATTCAAGTCATTACAGCTGAATTTTTTTAAAGGACACATGCATATGCTTGTTTTCATTGATTGTAATATTCATTCACATTAATTGCACATGAATCCACGTTATTACAGCTGAAACTAAGTAAAAGACATATGCATTTGCTTGTGTTTAGTGATATTAACATTCATTGACACTAATTGAACATGAAACAACGTTATTACAGCTGAAACTAATTAAAAGACACATAAATTTTCTCGTTTTCCGTGATTCTCACATTCATTCACACTAATTGCACATGAATTCACGTTATTACAACTGAAACTAAGTAAGACACATGGATTTGCTTGTTTTCAGTTATTCTAACGCTCATTCACACTAATTGAACATCAATCCACGTTATTACAGCTGAAACTAAATAAAAGACACATGCATTTGCTTGTTTTCAGTGCTATTAACATTCATTCACACTAATTGCACTTGAAGTCACGTTATTACAATTAAAACTAAGTAAAGGACACATGCATATGCTTGTTTTCATTGATTGTAATATTCATTCACATTAATTGCACATAAATCCACGTTATTACAGCTGAAACTAAGTAAAAGACATATGCATTTGCTTGTTTTTAGTGATATTAACATTCATTGACACTAATTGAACAAGAGACAACGTTATTACAGCTGAAACTAAGTAAAAGACACATGCATTTGCTCGTTTTCAGTGATTCTAACATTCATTCACACTAATTGCACATGAATTCACGTTATTACAACTGAAACAAGGTAAAAGGCACATGCATTTGCTTGTTTTCAGTTATTCTAACGTTCATTCACACTAATTGCAGACGAAACCACGTTATTACAGCTGAAACTAATTAAAAGACACATGCATTTGCTTGTTTTGAGTGATTCTAACATTCATTCACACTAAATGCACATGAATTCACGATATTACAACTGAAACTAAGTAAAAGGAACATGCATTTGCTTGTTTTCAGTGATTCTAACATTCATCCACACAAATTGCACATGAATCCACGTTAATACAGCTGAAACTAAGTAAAAGACACATGCATTTGCTTGTTTTCAGTGATTTAACATTCATTCACACTAATTGCACACGAATCCACGTTATTACAGCTGAAACTATGTAAAAGACGCATGCATTTGCTTGTTTTCAGTGATATAACATTCATTCACACTAATTGCATCTGAATCCACGTTATTACAGCTGAAATAAGTAAAAGACACATGCATTCGCTTGTTTTCAGTGATATTACATTGAAACACACTAATTGCACATGAATTCACGTTATTACAGCTGAAATTAAGTAAAAGACACATGCATTCGCTTGTTTTCAGTGATATTAACATTCATTCCCACTAATTGCACATGAAGTCACGTTATTACAACTGAAACTAAGTAAAAGACACATGCATTTGCTTGCTTTCAGTTTTATTAACACTCATTCACACTAATTGCACATAAATTCACGTCATTACAGCTGAATTTATTTAAAGGACACATGCATATGCTTGTTTTCATTGATTGTAACATTCATTCACATTAATTGCACATGAAACCACGTTGTTACAGCTGAAACTAAGTAAAAGACACATGCATTTGCTTGTTTTCAGTGAAATTAACATTCATTCACACTAATTGCACTTGAATTCACAATATTACAGCTGAAACTAAGTAAAAGACACATTCATTTGGTTGTTTTCAGTTATATTAACGTTCATTCACACTAATTGCATCTGAATCCACGGTATTACAGCTGAAACTAAGTAAGACACATGCATTCGCTTGTTTTCAGTGATATTAACATTCATTCACACTAATTGCACATGAAGTCACGTTATTTCAACTGAAACTAAGTAAAAGACACCATGCATTTGCTTGCTTTCAGTGATATTAACACTCATTCACACTAATTGCACATGAATTCACGTCATTACTGCTGAATTTATTTAAAGGACACAAGCATATGTTTGTTTTCATTGATTGTAACATTCATTCACAATATTTGCACATGAATCCACGTTATTACAGCTGAAACTAAGTAAAGGACACATGCATTTGCTTGTTTTTAGTGATATTAACATTCATTCACACTAATTGCACAAGAAACAACGTTATTACAGCTGAAACTAAGTAAAAGACACATGCATTTGCTCGTTTTCAGTGATTCTAACATTCATTCACACTAATTGCACATGAATTCACGTTATTACAACTGAAACAAGGTAAAAGGCACATGCATTTTCTTGTTTTCAGTTATTCTAACGTTCATTCACACTAATTGCACACGAAATCACGTTATTACAGCTGAAACTAATTAAAAAACACATGCATTTGCTTGTTTTCAGTGATTCTAACATTCATTCACACTAATTGCACATGAATTCACGTTATTACAAGTGAAACAAGGTAAAAGACACATGGGTTTGCTTGTTTTCAGTGATTCTAACGTTCATTCACACTAATTGCACATGAATCCACGTTATCACAGCTGAGACTAATTAAAAGACACATGCATTTGGTTGTTTTCAGTTATATTAACGTTCATTCACAGTAATTGCACTTGAATCCACGTTATTACAGCTGAAACTAAATAAAAGACACATGCATTTGCTTGTTTTCAGTGATATTAACATTCATTCACACTAATTGCACTTGAAGCCACGTTATTACAACTGAAACTAAGTAAAAGACACATGCATTTGCTTGTTTTCAGTGATATTAAAACTAATTCACACTAATTGCACATGAATTCACGTTATTTTAACTGAAACAAGGTAAAAGACACATGCATTTGCTTGTTTTCAGTGATTCTAACGTTCATTCACACTAATTGCACATGAAACCACGTTATTACAGTTGAAACTAAGTAAAAAACACTGCCTTTGTTGTTTTCATTGATGTAACATTCATTCACATAAATTGCACATGAACCAATTATTACAACTGAAACTAAGTAAAAGACACATGCATTTGCTGGTTTTCAGTGATTCTAACATTCATTCACACTAATTGCACATGAATTCACGTTATTACAACTCAAACAAGGTAAACGACACATGCATTTACACTAATGTTCATTCACACTATCTAACGTTCATTCACACTAATTGCACATGAAACCATGTTTTAAGCTGAAACTAATTAAAAGACACATGCATTTGCTTGTTTTCAGTGGTTCTAACATTCAATTCACTAATTGCACTTGAATTCACGTTAATTACAACTGAAACTAAGTAGACACATGGATTTGCTTGTTTCCAGTGATTCTAACGTTCATTCACACTAATTGGCATCTAAATCCACAGTTATTACAGCTGAAACTAAGTAAAAGACACATGCATTTGGTTGTTTTCAGTTATATTAACGTTCATTCACAGTAATTGCATCTGAATCCACGTTATTACAGCTGAAACTAAGTAAAAGACACATGAATTCGCTTGTTTTCAGTGATATTAACATTAATTCACACTAATTGAACATGAATCCACGTTATTACAGCTGAAACTAAATAAAAGACACATGCATTTGCTTGTTTTCAGTGATATTAACATTCATTCACACTAATTGCACTTGAAGTCACGTTATTACAACTGAAACTAAGTAAAAGACACATGCATTTGCTTGTTTTCAGTGATATTAAAACTCATTCACACTAATTGCACATGAATTCACGCTATTACAACTGAAACAAGGTAAAAGACACATGCATTTGCTTGTTTTCAGTGATTCTAACGTTCATTCACACTAATTGCACATGAAACCACGTTATTACAGCTGAAACTAATTAAAAGACACATGCATTTGCTTGTTTTCAGTGATTCTAACATTCATTCACACTAATTGCACTTGAATTCACAATATTACAGCTGAAACTAAGTAAAAGACGCATTCATTTGGTTGTTTTCAGTTACATTAACTGCATTCAAACTAATTGCACACGAAACCACATTATTACAGCTGAAACTAGTTGAAAGACACATGCATTTGCTTGTTTTCAGTGATTCTAACATTCATTCACACTAAATGCACATGAATTCACGACATTACAACTGAAACTAAGTAAAAGGAACATGCATTTGCTTGTTTTCAGTGATTCTAACATTCATCCACACAAATTGCACATGAATCCACGTTAATACAGCTGAAACTAAGTAAAAGACACATGCATTCGCTTGTTTTCAGTGATATTAACATTCATTCACACTAATTGCACATGAAGTCACGTTATTACAACTGAAACTAGGTAAAAGATACATGCATTTGCTTGCTTTCAGTGATATTAACACTCATTCACACTAATTGCACATGAATTCACGTCATTACTGCTGAATTTATTTAAAGGACACAAGCATATGTTTGTTTTCATTGATTGTAACATTCATTCAAATATTTGCACATGAATCCACGTTATTACAGCTGAAACTAAGTAAAGGACACATGCATTTGCTTGTTTTTAGTGATATTAACATTCATTCACACTAATTGCACAAGAAACAACGTTATTACAGCTGAAACTAAGTAAAAGACACATGCATTTGCTCGTTTTCAGTGATTCTAACATTCATTCACACTAATTGCACATGAATTCACGTTATTACAACTGAAACAAGGTAAAAGGCACATGCATTTTCTTGTTTTCAGTTATTCTAACGTTCATTCACACTAATTGCACACGAATCACGTTATTACAGCTGAAACTAATTAAAAACACATGCATTTGCTTGTTTTCAGTGATTCTAACATTCATTCACACTAATTGCACATGAATTCACGTTATTACAAGTGAAACAAGTAAAAGACACATGGGTTGCTTGTTTTCAGTGATTCTAACGTTCATTCACACTAATTGCACATGAATCCACGTTATCACAGCTGAGACTAATTAAAAGACACATGCATTTGGTTGTTTTCAGTTATATTAACGTTCATTCACAGTAATTGCACTTGAATCCACGTTATTACAGCTGAAACTAAATAAAAGACACATGCATTTGCTTGTTTTCAGTGATATTAACATTCATTCACACTAATTGCACTTGAAGCCACGTTATTACAACTGAAACTAAGTAAAAGACACATGCATTTGCTTGTTTTCAGTGATATTAAATTCTCATTCACACTAATTGCACATGAATTCACGTTATTTTAACTGAAACAAGGTAAAAGACACATCCATTTGCTTGTTTTCAGTGATTCTAACGTTCATTCACACTAATTGCACATGAAACCACGTTATTACAGTTGAAACTAAGTAAAAGACACCTGCCTTTGCTTGTTTTCATTGATTGTAACATTCATTCACATTAATTGCACATGAATCCAAATTATTACAACTGAAACTAAGTAAAAGACACATGCATTTGCTGGTTTTCAGTGATTCTAACATTCATTCACACTAATTGCACATGAATTCACGTTATTACAACTCAAACAAGGTAAACGACACATGCATTTACACTAATGTTCATTCACACTATTCTAACGTTCATTCACACTAATTGCACATGAAACCATGTTATTACAGCTGAAACTAATTAAAAGACACATGCATTTGCTTGTTTTCAGTGGTTCTAACATTCATTCACACTAATTGCACTTGAATTCACGTTATTACAACTGAAACTAAGTAAGACACATGGATTTGCTTGTTTCCAGTGATTCTAACGTTCATTCACACTAATTGCATCTAAATCCACGTTATTACAGCTGAAACTAAGTAAAAGACACATGCATTTGGTTGTTTTCAGTTATATTAACGTTCATTCACAGTAATTGCATCTGAATCCACGTTATTACAGCTGAAACTAAGTAAAAGACACATGAATTCGCTTGTTTTCAGTGATATTAACATTAATTCACACTAATTGAACATGAATCCACGTTATTACAGCTGAAACTAAATAAAAGACACATGCATTTGCTTGTTTTCAGTGATATTAACATTCATTCACACTAATTGCACTTGAAGTCACGTTATTACAACTGAAACTAAGTAAAAGACACATGCATTTGCTTGTTTTCAGTGATATTAAAACTCATTCACACTAATTGCACATGGAATTCACGCTATTACAACTGAAACAAGTAAAAGACACATGCATTTGCTTGTTTTCAGTGATTCTAACGTTCATTCACACTAATTCACATGAAACCACGTTATTAAGCTGAAACTAATTAAAAGACACATGCATTGCTTGTTTTCCAGTGATTCTAACATTCATTCACACTAATTGCACTTGAATTCCAATATTACAGCTGAAACTAAGTAAAAGACCATTCATTTGGTTGTTTTCAGTTACATTAACGTTCATTCAAAACTAATTGCACACGAACCACATTATTACAGCTGAAACTAGTTGAAAGACACATGCATTTGCTTGTTTTCAGTGATTCTAACATTCATTCACACTAAATGCACATGAATTCACGATATTACACTGAAACTAAGTAAAAGGAACATGCATTGCTTGTTTTCAGTGATTCTAACATTCATCCACACAAATTGCACATGAATCCACGTTAATACAGCTGAAACTAAGTAAAAGACACATGAATTTGCTTGTTTTCAGTAATTTAACATTCACTCACACTAATTGCACTTGAATTCACAATATTACAGCTGAAACTAAGTAAAAGACACATTCATTTGGTTGTTTTCAGTTATATTAACGTTCATTCACACTAATTGCACATGAAACCACGTTATTACAGCTGAAACTAAGTAAAAGACACATGAATTTGCTTGTTTTCAGTAATTTAATATTCACTCACACTAATTGCACTTGAATTCACAATATTACAGCTGGAACTAAGTAAAAGACACATTCATTTGGTTGTTTTCAGTTATATTAACGTTCATTCACACTAATTGCACATGAAACCACGTTATTACAGCTGAAACTAATTAAAAGACACATGCATTTGCTTGTTTTCAGTGATTCTAACATTCATTCACACTAAATGCACATGAATTCACGATATTACAACTGAAACTAAGTAACACGAACATGCATTTGCTTGTTTTCAGTGATTCTAACATTCATCCACACAAATTGCACATGAATCCACGTTAATACAGCTGAAACTAAGTAAGACACATGGATTTGCTTGTTTTCAGTGATTCTAACATTCATTCACACTAATTGCACTTGAATTCACAATATTACAGCTGAAACTAAGTAAAAGACACATTCATTTGGTTATTTTCAGTTACATTAACGTTCATTCACACTAATTGCATCTGAATCCACGTTATTACAGCTGAAACTAAGTAAAAGACACATGCATTCGCTTTGTTTCAGTGATATTAACATTGAATCACACTAATTGCACATGAATTCACGTTTTTACAGCTGAAACTAAGTAAAAGACACATACATTCGCTTGTTTTCATTGATATTAACATTCATTCACACTAATTGCACATGAAGTCACATTATTACAACTGAAACAAAGTAAAAGACACATGCATTTGCTTGCTTTTAGTGATATTAACACTCATTCACACTAATTGCACATGAATTCACGTCATTACAGCTGAATTTATTTAAAGGACACAAGCATATGTTGTTTTCATTGATTGTAACATTCATTCACAATATTGCACATGAATCCACGTTATTACAGCTGAAACTAAGTAAAGACATGCATTTGCTTGTTTTTAGTGATATTGACATTCATTCACACTAATTGCACAAGAACAGCGTTATTACAGCTGAAACTAAGTAAAAGACACATGCATTTGCTCGTTTTCAGTGATTCTAACATTCATTCACACTAATTGCACATGCATTTCACGTTATTACAACTGGAACAAGGTAAAAGGCACATGCATTTGCTTGTTTTCAGTATTCTAATGTTCATTCACACTAATTGCACACGAAACCACGTTATTACAGCTGAAACTAATTAAAAGACACATGCATTTGCTTGTTTTCAGTGATTCTAACATTCATTCACACTAAATGCACATGAATTCACGATATTACAACTGAAACTAAGTAAAAGGAACATGCATTTGCTTGTTTTCAGTGATTCTAACATTCATCCACACAAATTGCACATGAATCCACGTTAATACAGTGAAACTAAGTAAAAGACACATGCATTTGCTTGTTTCAGTGATTTAACCTCATCATTCACACTAATTGCACTGAATTCACAATATTACAGCTGAAACTAAGTAAAAGACACATTCATTTGGTTGTTTTCAGTTATATTAACGTTCATTCACACTAATTGCATCTGAATCCACGGTATTACAGCTGAAACTAAGTAAAAGACACATGCATTTGCTTGCTTTTAGTGATATTAACACTCATTCACACTAATTGCACATGAATTCAAGTCATTACAGCTGAATTTTTTAAAGGACACATGCATATGCTTGTTTTCATTGATTGTAATATTCATTCACATTAATTGCACATGAATCCACGTTATTACAGCTGAAACTAAGTAAAAGACATATGCATTTGCTTGTGTTTAGTGATATTAACATTCATTGACACTAATTGACACATGACAACGTTATTACAGCTGAAACTAATAAAAGACACATATTTTGTCGTTTTCAGTGATTCTCACATTCATTCACACTAATTGCACATGAATTCACGTTATTACAACTGAAACTAAGTAAAACATGGATTTGCTTGTTTTCAGTTATTCTAACGCTCATTCACACTAATTGAACATCAATCCACGTTATTACAGCTGAAACTAAATAAAAGACACATGCATTTGCTTGTTTTCAGTGCTATTAACATTCATTCACACTAATTGCACTGAAGTCACGTTATTACAATGAAACTAAGTAAAGGACACATGCATTGCTTGTTTTCATTGATTTAATATTCATTCACATAATTGCACATAAATCCACGTTATTACAGCTGAAACTAAGTAAAAGACATATGCATTTGCTTGTTTTTAGTGATATTAACATTCACACTAATTGACAAGAGACAACGTTATTACAGCTGAAACTAAGTAAAAGACACATGCATTGCTCGTTTTCAGTGATTCTAACATTCATTCACACTAATTGCACATGAATTCACGTTATTACAACTGAAACAAGTAAAAGCACATGCATTTGCTTGTTTTCAGTTATTCTAACGTTCATTCACACTAATTGCACGAATCACGTTATTACAGCTGAAACTAATTAAAAGACACATGCATTTGCTTGTTTTCAGTGATTCTAACATTCATTCACACTAAATGCACATGAATTCACGATATTACAACTGAAACTAAGTAAAAGGAACATGCATGTGCTTGTTTTCAGTGATTCCAACATTCATTCACACAAATTGCACATGAATCCACGTTAATTACAGCTGAAACTAAGTAAAAGACACATGCATTTGCTTGTTTCAGTGATTTAACATTCATTCACACTAATTGCACACGAATCCACGTTATTACAGCTGAAACTAAGTAAAAGACGCATGCATTTGCTTGTTTTCAGTGATATAACATTCATTCACACTAATTGCATCTGAATCCACGTTATTACAGCTGAAACTAAGTAAATCACACATGCATTTGCTCGTTTTCAGTGATTCTAACATTCATTCACACTAATTGCACATGAATTCAAGTTATTACACTGAAACAAGGTAAAAGCACATGCATTTGCTTGTTTTCCAGTATTCTAACGTTCTTCACACTAATTGCACACAAAAACACGTTATTACAGCTGAAACTAATTAAAAGACACATGCATTTGCTTGTTTTCAGTGATTCTAACATTCATTCACACTAAATGCACATGAATTCACGATATTACAACTGAAACTAAGTAAAAGAAACATGCATTTGCTTGTTTCAGTGATTACTAACATTCATCCAACAAATTGCACATGATCCACGTTAACATACCGCTGAAACTAAGTAAAAGACACATGCATTTGCTTGTTTTCAGTGATTTAACATTCATTCACACTATTGCACTGAATTCACGTTATTACAGCTGAAACTAAGTAAAGACACATGCATTTGCTGTTTTTCAGTGATTCTAACATTCATTCACACTAATTGCACATGAATTCACGTTATTACAACTGAAACAAGGTAAAAGCACATGCATTTGCTTGTTTTCAGTTATTCTAACATTCATTCACACTAATTTGCCACAAACCACGTTATTACAGTGAAACTAATTAAAAGACACATGCATTTGCTTGTTTTCAGTGATTTAACATTCATTCACACTAATTGCATCTGAATTCACGTTATTACAGCTGAACTAGTAAAAGACACATGCATTTGCTCGTTTTCAGTGATTCTAACATTCATTCACCTAATTGCACATGAATTCACGTTATTACAACTGAAACAAGGTAAAAGCACATGCATTTGCTTGTTTTCAGTTATTTACATTCATTCACACTAATTGCAGATGAACCACGTTATTAAGCTGAACTAATAAACACACATGCATTTGCTGTTTTCAGTGATTTAACATTCATTCACACTAATGCACATGAATTCACGATATTACAACTGAAACTAGTAAAAGAACATGCATGTTGCTTGTTTTCAGTGATTCAACATTCATCCACACAATTGCACATGAATCACGTTATACAGCTGAAACTAAGTAAAGACCATGCTTTGCTTTTTTTCAGTGATTTAACATTCATTCACCACTAATTGCACATGAATCCACTTATTACAGCTGAAACTAAGTAAAGACCATGCATTTGCTTGTTTTCAGTGACTATACATTCATTCACACTAATTGCACTGAATCACGTTATTACAGCTGAACTAAGTAAAGACACATGCATTTGCTCGTTTTCAGTGATTCTAACATTCATTCACACTAATTGCACATGAATTCACGTTATTACAACTGAAACTAAGGTAAAAGGCACATGCATTTGCTTGTTTTCAGTGATATTAACATTCATTCACACTAATTGCACACAAAACACGTTATTACAGCTGAAACTAATAAAAGACACATGCATTTGCTTGTTTTCAGTGATATAACATTCATTCACACTAATTGCATGAATCCACGTTATTACAGCTGAAACTAAGTAAAACACATGCATTTGCTCGTTTTCAGTGATTCTAACATTCATTCACACTAATTGCACATGAATTCACGTTATTACAACTGAAACAAGTAAAAGGCACATGCATTTGCTTGTTTTCAGTTATTCTAACGTTCATTCACACTAATTGCACACAAACACGTTATTACAGCTGAAACTAATAAAAGACACATGCATTTGCTTGTTTTCAGTGATTCTAACATTCATTCACACTAAATGCACATGAATTCCGATATTACAACTGAAACTAAGTAAAAGAACATGCATTTGCTTGTTTTTCAGTGATTCTAAATTCATCCCACAAATTGCACATGATCAAACGTTATCACCTGAAACTAAGTAAAAAGACACATGCATTTGCTTGTTTTCAGTGATTTATACATTCATTCACACTAATTGCATCTGAATCCACGTTATTACAGACTGAAACTAAGTAAAAGACACACATGCATTTGCTCGTTTTCAGTGATTCTAATTCATTCACACTAATTGGCAAATGAATTCACGTTATTTACAACTGAAACAAGGTTAAAGGACATGCATTTGCTTGTTTTCAGTTATCTAACATTCCTTCACACTAATTGCACATGAATACGTTATTACACTGAAACTAAGTAAAAGACACATGCATTTGCTTGTTTTCAGTGATATCTAACATTCATTCACACTAATTGCACATGAATCACGTTATTACACTGAAACTAAGTAAAAGACACATGCATTTGCTTGTTTTCAGTGATATTAACATCATTCACACTAATTGCACATGAAGATCACGTTATTACAACTGAAACTAAGTAAAAGACACATGCATTTGCTTGTTTTCAGTGATATTAACATTCATTCACACTAATTGCACATGAATCCACGTTATTACAGCTGAAACTAGTAAAGACACATGCATTTGCTTGTTTCAGTGATATAACATTCATTCACACTAATGCACATGAATCACGTTATTACAGCTGAAACTAAGTAAAAGACACATGCATTTGCTTGTTTTCAGTGATTTAACATTCATTCACACTAATTGCACATGAATTCACGTTATTACCTGAAACAAGTAAAAGCACATGCATTTGCTTGTTTTCAGTTATTCTAACATTCATTCACACTAATTGCACAAACACGTTATTACAGCTGAAACTAAGTAAAAGACACATGCATTTGCTTGTTTTCAGTGATTTAACATTCATTCACACTAATTGCACATGAATTCACGTTATTACAACTGAAACTAAGTAAAAGACACATGCATTTGCTTGTTTTCAGTGATATCAACATTCATTCACACTAATTGCACATGAATCCACGTTATTACAGCTGAAACTAAGTAAAAGACACATGCATTTGCTTGTTTTCAGTGATTTAACATTCATTCACACTAATTGCACATGAATCCACGTTATTACAGCTGAAACTAAGTAAAAGACACATGCATTTGCTTGTTTTCAGTGATATTAACATTCATTCACACTAATTGCACATGAATCACGTTATTACAGCTGAAACTAAGTAAAAGACACATGCATTGCTTGTTTTCAGTGATATTAACATTCATTCACACTAATTGCACATGAATCACGTTATTACAGCTGAAACTAAGTAAAAGACACATGCATTTGCTTGTTTTCAGTGATATTAACATTCATTCACACTAATTGCACATGAAACAACGTTATTACAACTGAAACTAAGTAAAAGACACATGCATTTGCTTGTTTTCAGTGATATTAACATTCATTCACACTAATTGCACATGAATTCACGTTATTACAACTGAAACTAAGTAAAGGACACATGCATTTGCTTGTTTTCAGTGATTTAACACTCATTCACACTAATTGCACATGAATCACGTTATTACAGCTGAAACTAAGTAAAAGACACATGCATTTGCTTGTTTTCAGTGATATTAACATTCATTCACACTAATTGCACATGAATTCACTTATTACAGCTGAAACTAAGTAAAAGACACATGCATTTGGCTTGTTTTCAGTGATATTAACATTCATTCACACTAATTGCACATGAATCCACGTTATTACAGCTGAAACTAAGTAAAAGACACATGCATTTGCTTGTTTTCAGTGATATTAACATTCATTCACACTAATTGCACATGAATCACGTTATTACAACTGAAACTAAGTAAAAGACACATGCATTTGCTTGTTTCAGTGATATTAACACTCATTCACACTAATTGCACATGAATTCACGTATTACTGCTGAATATTAAAGACACAAGCATTGTTTGTTTTCATGATTTAACATTCATTCACATAATTGCACATGAATCACGTTATTACAGCTGAAACTAAGTAAAGACACATGCATTTGCTTGTTTTTAGTGATATTAACATTCATTCACACTAATTGCACATGAATCCACGTTATTACAGCTGAAACTAAGTAAAAACACATGCATTGCTGTTTTCAGTGATTCTAACATTCATTCACACTAATTGCACATGAATTCACGTTATTACAACTGAAACAAGGTAAAAGACACATGCATTTGCTTGTTTTCAGTGATATTAACATTCATTCACACTAATTGCACATGAAACAACGTTATTACAGCTGAAACTAAGTAAAAGACACATGCATTTGCTTGTTTTCAGTGATATTAACATTCATTCACACTAATTGCACATGAATTCACGTTATTACAACTGAAACTAAGTAAAGACACATGCATTTGCTTGTTTTCAGTGATTTAACATTCATTCACACTAATTGCACATGAATCACGTTATTACAACTGAAACTAATAAAAGACACATGCATTTGCTTGTTTTCAGTGATTTAACATTCATTCACACTAATTGCACATGAATCCACGTTATTACAACTGAAACTAAGTAAAAGACACATGCATTTGCTTGTTTTCAGTGATATTAACATTCATTCACACTAATTGCACATGAATCACGTTATTACAACTGAAACTAAGTAAAAGACACATGCATTTGCTTGTTTTCAGTGATATTAACATTCATTCACACTAATTGCACATGAATTCACGTTATTACAACTGAAACTAAGTAAAAGACACATGCATTTGCTTGTTTTCGTGATTTAACATTCATTCACACTAATTGCACATGAATCACGTTATTACAACTGAAACTAAGTAAAAGACACATGCATTTGCTTGTTTTCAGTGATATTAACATTCATTCACACTAATTGCACATGAATCACGTTATTACAACTGAAACTAAGTAAAAGACACATGCATTTGCTTGTTTTCAGTGATTTAACATTCATTCACACTAATTGCACATGAATTCACGTTATTACAACTGAAACTAAGTAAAAGACACATGCATTTGCTTGTTTTCAGTGATTCTAACATTCATTCACACTAATTGCACATGAACACGTTATTACAGCTGAAAACTAAGTAAAAGACACATGCATTTGCTTGTTTTCAGTGATTTAACATTCATTCACACTAATTGCACATGAATTCACGTTATTACAACTGAAACTAAGTAAGAGACACATGCATTTGCTTGTTTTCAGTGATATTAACATTCATTCACACTAATTGCACATGAATCACGTTATTACAGCTGAAACTAAGTAAAAGACACATGCATTTGCTTGTTTTCAGTTATATTAACATTCATTCACACTAATTGCACATGAATCCACGTTATTACAGCTGAAACTAAGTAAAAGACACATGCATTTGCTTGTTTTCAGTGATATTAACATCATTCACACTAATTGCACATGAATCACGTTATTACAGCTGAAACTAAGTAAAAGACACATGCATTTGCTTGTTTTCAGTGATTTAACATTCATTCACACTAATTGCACATGAATCCACGTTATTACAGCTGAAACTAAGTAAAAGACACATGCATTTGCTTGTTTTCAGTGATATTAACATTCATTCACACTAATTGCACATGAATTCACGTTATTACAGCTGAAACTAAGTAAAAGACACATGCATTTGCTTGTTTTCAGTGATATTAACATTCATTCACACTAATTGCACATGAATCACGTTATTACAGCTGAAACTAAGTTAAAGACACATGCATTTGCTTGTTTTCAGTGATTCTAACATTCATTCACACTAATTGCACATGAATTCACGTATTACACTGAAACTAAGTAAAAGACACATGCATTTGCTTGTTTTCAGTGATTTAACATTCATTCACACTAATTGCACATGAATCACGTTATTACAGCTGAAACTAAGTAAAAGACACATGCATTTGCTTGTTTTCAGTGATATTAACATTCATTCACACTAATTGCACATAAATTCACGTTATTACAACTGAAACTAAGTAAAAGACACATGCATTTGCTTGTTTTCAGTGATATTAACATTCATTCACACTAATTGCACATGAATTCACGTTATTACAGCTGAAACTAAGTAAAAGACACATGCATTTGCTTGTTTTCAGTGATTTAACATTCATTCACACTAATTGCACATGAATCACGTTATTACAGCTGAAACTAAGTAAAAGACACATGCATTTGCTTGTTTTCAGTGATATTAACATTCATTCACACTAATTGCACATGAATCACGTTATTACAGCTGAAACTAAGTAAAAGACACATGCATTTGCTTGTTTTCAGTGATTTAACATTCATTCACACTAATTGCACATGAATTCACGTTATTACAACTGAAACTAAGTAAAAGACACATGCATTTGCTTGTTTTTCAGTGATATTAACATTCATTCACACTAATTGCACATGAATCCACGTTATTACAGCTGAAACTAAGTAAAAGACACATGCATTTGCTTGTTTTCAGTGATATTAACATTCATTCACACTAATTGCACATGAATTCACGTTATTACAGCTGAAACTAAGTAAAAGACACATGCATTTGCTTGTTTTCAGTGATATTAACATTCATTCACACTAATTGCACATGAATCACGTTATTACAGCTGAAACTAAGTAAAAGACACATGCATTTGCTTGTTTTCAGTGATATTAACATTCATTCACACTAATTGCACATGAATCCACGTTATTACAACTGAAACTAAGTAAAAGACATATGCATTTGCTTGTTTTCAGTGATATTAACATTCATTCACACTAATTGCACATGAAATAACGTTATTACAGCTGAAACTAAGTAAAAGACACATGCATTTGCTTGTTTTCAGTGATTCTAACATTCATTCACACTAATTGCACATGAATTCACGTTATTACAAGCTGAAACTAAGTAAAAGACACATGCATTTGCTTGTTTTCAGTGATTCTAACATTCATTCACACTATTGCACATGAATCCACGTTATTACAGCTGAAACTAAGTAAAGACACATGCATTTGCTTGTTTTCAGTGATATTAACGTTCATTCACATAATTGCACTGAATCCACGTTATTACAGCTGAAACTAAGTAAAAGACTCATGCATTTGCTTGTTTTCAGTGATATTAACATTCATTCACACTAATTGCACATGAATCCACGTTATTACAGCTGAAACTAAGTAAAAGACACATGCATTTGCTTGTTTTCAGTGATATTAACATTCATTCACACTAATTGCACATGAATCACGTTATTACAACTGAAACTAAGTAAAAGACACATGCATTTGCTTGTTTTCAGTGATATTAAATTTCATTCACACTAATTGCACATGAATTCACGTTATTACAACTGAAACTAAGTAAAAGACACATGCATTTGCTTGTTTTCAGTGATATCTAACATTCATTCACACTAATTGCACATGAATTCACGTATTACACTGAAACTAAGTAAAAGACACATGCATTTGCTTGTTTTCAGTGATATTAACATTCATTCACACTAATTGCACATGAATCCACGTTATTACAGCTGAAACTAAGTAAAAGACACATGCATTTGCTTGTTTTCAGTGATTTAACATTCATTCACACTAATTGCACATGAATTCACGTTATTACAACTGAAACTAAGTAAAAGACACATGCATTTGCTTGTTTTCAGTGATATTAACATTCATTCACACTAATTGCACATGAATCACGTTATTACAGCTGAAACTAATTAAAAGACACATGCATTGCTTGTTTTCATGATTTAACATTCATTCACACTAATTGCACATGAATCACGTTATTACAGCTGAAACTAAGTAAAAGACACATGCATTTGCTTGTTTTCAGTGATATTAACATTCATTCACACTAATTGCACATGAATCCACGTTATTACAGCTGAAACTAAGTAAAAGACACATGCATTTGCTTGTTTTCAGTGATATTAACATTCATTCACACTAATTGCACATGAATCACGTTATTACAGCTGAAACTAATAAAAGACACATGCATTTGTTGTTTTCATATTTAATTCATTCACACTAATGCACTGAATCACGTATTACAGCTGAAACTAAGTAAAAGACACATGCATTTGCTTGTTTTCAGTGATATTAACATTGAATCACACTAATTGCACATGAATTCACGTTATTACAGCTGAAACTAAGTAAAAGACACATGCATTCGCTTGTTTTCAGTGCTATTAACATTCATTCACACTAATTGCACTTGAAGTCACGTTATTACAATTGAAACTGAGTAAAGGACACATGCATATGCTTGTTTTCATTGATTGTAATATTCATTCACATTAATTGCACATAAATCCACGTTATTACAGCTGAAACTAAGTAAAAGACATATGCATTTGCTTGTTTTTAGTGATATTAACATTCATTGACACTAATTGAACATGAAACAACGTTATTACAGCTGAAACTAATTAAAAGACACATGCATTTTCTCCTTTTTCGTGATTCTAACATTCATTCACACTAATTGCAGATGAATTCACGTTATTACAAGTGAAACAAGGTAAAAGACACATGGGTTTGCTTGTTTTCAGTGATTCTAACGTTCATTCACAATCATTGCACATGAATCCACGTTATTACAGCTGAGACTAATTAAAAGACACATGCATTTGGTTGTTTTCAGTTATATTAACGTTCATTCACAGTAATTGCATCTGAATCCACGTTATTACAGCTGAAACAAAGTAAAAGACACATGAATTCGCTTGTTTTCAGTGATATTAACATTAATTCACACTAATTGAACATGAATCCACGTTATTACAGCTGAAACTAAATAAAAGACACATGCATTTGCTTGTTTTCAGTGATATTAACATTCATTCACACTAATTGCACTTGAAGTCACGTTATTACAACTGAAACTAAGTAAAAGACACATGCATTTGCTTGTTTACAGTGATATTAAAACTCATTCACACTAATTGCACATGAATTCACGCTATTACAACTGAAACAAGGTAAAAGACACATGCATTTGCTTGTTTTCAGTGATTCTAACGTTCATTCACACTAATTGCACATGAAACCACGTTATTACAGCTGAAACTAATTAAAAGACACATGCATTTGCTTGTTTTCAGTGATTCTAACATTCATTCACACTAATTGCACTTGAATTCACAATATTACAGCTGAAACTAAGTAAAAGACGCATTCATTTGGTTGTTTTCAGTTACATTAACGTTCATTCAAACTAATTGCACACGAAGCCACATTATTACAGCTGAAACTAATTAAAAGACACATGCATTTGCTTGTTTTCAGTGATTCTAACATTCATTCACACTAATTGCACATGAAACCACGTTATTACAGCTGAAACTAATTAAAAGACACATGCATTTGCTTGTTTTCAGTGATTCTAACATTCATTCACACTAATTGCACTTGAATTCACAATATTACAGCTGAAACTAAGTAAAAGACACATGCATTTGCTTGTTTTCAGTGATATTAACATTCATTCACACTAATTGCACTTGAAGCCACGTTATTACAACTGAAACTAAGTAAAAGACACATGCATTTGCTTGTTTTCAGTGATATTAAAACTCATTCACACTAATTGCACATGAATTCACGTTATTACAACTGAAACAAGGTAAAAGACACATGCATTTGCTTGTTTTCAGTGATTCTAACGTTCATTCACACTAATTGCACATGAAACCACGTTATTACAGTTGAAACTAAGTAAAAGACACTTGCCTTTGCTTGTTTTCATTGATTGTAACATTCATTCACATTAATTGCACATGAATCCAAATTATTACAACTGAAACTAAGTAAAGGACACATGCATTTGCTTGTTTTCAGTGATATTAAAACTCATTCACACTAATTGCACATGAATTCACGTTATTACAACTGAAACAAGGTAAAAGACACATGGGTTTGCTTGTTTTCAGTGATTCTAACGTTCATTTACACTAATTGCACATGAATCCAGGTTATTACAGCTGAAACTAATTAAAAGACACATGCATTTGCTGGTTTTCAGTGATTCTAACATTCATTCACACTAATTGCACATGAATTCACGTTATTACAACTCAAACAAGGTAAACGACACATGCATTTGCTTGTTTTCAGTGGTTCTAACGTTCATTCACACTAATTGCACATGAAACCATGTTATTACAGCTGAAACTAATTAAAAGACACATGCATTTGCTTGTTTTCAGTGATTCTAACATTCATTCACACTAATTGCACTTGAATTCACGTTATTACAGCTGAAACTAAGTAAAAGACACATGCATTTGGTTGTTTTCAGTTATATTAACGTTCATTCACAGTAATTGCATCTGAATCCACGTTATTACAGCTGAAACTAAGTAAAAGACACATGAATTCGCTTGTTTTCAGTGATATTAACATTAATTCACACTAATTGCACATGAAACCACGTTATTACAGCTGAAACTAATTAAAAGACACATGCATTTGCTTGTTTTCAGTGATTCTAACATTCATTCACACTAATTGCACTTGAATTCACAATATTACAGCTGAAACTAAGTAAAAGACACATTCATTTGGTTGTTTTCAGTTACATTAACGTTCATTCAAACTAATTGCACACGAAACCACATTATTACAGCTGAAACTAATTAAAAGACACATGCATTTGCTTGTTTTCAGTGATTCTAACATTCATTCACACTAAATGCACATGAATTCACGATATTACAACTGAAACTAAGTAAAAGGAACATGCATTTGCTTGTTTTCAGTGATTCTAACATTCATTCAAACTAATTGCACACGAAACCACATTATTACAGCTGAAACTAATTAAAAGACACATGCATTTGCTTGTTTTCAGTGATTCTAACATTCATTCACACTAATTGCACTTGAATTCACAATATTACAGCTGAAACTAAGTAAAAGACACATTCATTTGGTTGTTTTCAGTTACATTACCGTTCATTCACACTAATTGCACCTGAATCCACGTTATTACAGCTGAAACTAAGTAAAAGACACATGCATTCGCTTGTTTTCAGTGATATTTACATTGAATCACACTAATTGCACATGAATTCACGTTATTACACCTGAAACTAAGTAAAAGACATATGCATTCGCTTGTTTTCATTGATATTAACATTCATTCACACTAATTGCACATGAAGTCAAGTTATTACAACTGAAACTAAGTAAAAGACACATGCATTTGCTTGCTTTTAGTGATATTAACACTCATTCACACTAATTGCACATGAATTCACGTCATTACAGCTGAATTTATTTAAGGGACACAAGCATATGTTTGTTTTCATTGATTGTAACATTCGTTCACAATATTTGCACATGAATCCACGTTATTACAGCTGAAACTAAGTTAAAGACATGCATTTGCTTGTTTTTAGTGATATTAACATTCATTCACACTAATTGCACAAGAATTCACGTCATTACTGCTGAATTTATTTAAAGGACACAAGCATATGTTTGTTTTCATTGATTGTAACATTCATTCACAATATTTGCACATGAATCCACGTTATTACAGCTGAAACTAAGTAAAAGACACATGCATTTGCTTGTTTTTAGTGATATTAACATTCATTCACACTAATTGCACAAGAAACAACGTTATTACAGCTGAAACTAAGTAAAAGACACATAAATTTGCTCGTTTTCAGTGATTCTAACATTAATTCACACTAATTGCACATGAATTCACGTTATTACAACTGAATCAAGGTAAAAGGCACATGCATTTGCTTGTTTTCAGTTATTCTAACGTTCATTCACACTAATTGCACACAAAACCACGTTATTACAGCTGAAACTAATTAAAAAACACATGCATTTGCTTGTTTTCAGTGATTCTAGCATTCATTCACACTAAATTCACATGAATTCACGATATTACAACTGAAACTAAGTAAAAAGAACATGCATTTGCTTGTTTTCAGTGATTCTAACGTTCATCCACACAAATTGCACATGAATCCACGTTAATACAGCTGAAACTAAGTAAAAGACACATGCATTTGCTTGTTTTCAGTGATTTAACATTCATTCACACTAATTGCACACGAATCCACGTTATTACTTCTGAAACTAAGTAAAAGATGCATGCATTTGCTTGTTTTCAGTGATTTAACATTCATTCACACTAATTGCACATGAATCCACGTTATTACAGCTGAAACTAAGTAAAAGACACCTGCCTTTGCTTGTTTTCATTGATTGTAACATTCATTCACATTAATTGCACATGAATCCAAATTATTACAGCTGAAACTAAGTAAAAGACATATGCATTTGCTTGTTTTTAGTGATATTAACATTCATTCACACTAATTGCACATGAAACAACGTTATTACAGCTGAAACTAACTAAAAGACACATGCATTTGCTCGTTTTCAGTGATATTAACACTCATTCATACTAATCGCACATGAATTCACGTCATTACAGCTGAATTTTTTAAAGGACACATGCATATGCTTGTTTTCATTGATTGTAATATTCATTCACATTAATTGCACATGAATCCACGTTATTACAGCTGAAACTAAGTAAAAGAAATATGCATTTGCTTGTGCTTAGTGATATTAACATTCATTGACACTAATTGAACATGAAACAACGTTATTACAGCTGAAACTAAATAAAAGACACATGCATTTGCTTGTTTTCAGTGCTATTAACATTCATTCACACTAATTGCACTTGAAGTCACGTTATTACAACTGAAACTAAGTAAAGGACACATGCATATGCTTGTTTTCATTGATTGTAATATTCATTCACATTAATTGCACATAAATCCACGTTATTACAGCTGAAACTAAGTAAAAGACATATGCATTTGCTTGTTTTTGGTGATATTAACATTCATTGACACTAATTGAACATGAAACAACGTTATTACAGCTGAAACTAAGTAAACGATACATGCATATGCTTGTTTTCATTGATTGTAATAATCATTCACATTAATTGCACATAAATCCACGTTATTACAGCTGAAACTAAATAAAAGGCACATGCATTTGCTTGTTTTCAGTGCTATTAACATTCATTCACACTAATTGCACTTGAAGTCACGTTATTACAACTGAAACTAAGTAAAGGACACATGCATATGCTTGTTTTCATTGATTGTAATATTCATTCACATTAATTGCACATAAATCAACGTTATTACAGCTGAAACTAAGTAAAAGACATATGCATTTGCTTGTTTTTGGTGATATTAACATTCATTGACACTAATTGAACATGAAACAACGTTATTACAGCTGAAACTAATTAAAAGACACATGCATTTTCTCGTTTTCCGTGATTCTTACATTCATTCACACTAATTGCACTTGAATTCACAATATTACAGCTGAAACTAAGTAAAAGAAACATTCATTTGGTTGTTTTCAGTTACATTAACGTTCATTCAAACTAATTGCACACGAAACCACATTATTACAGCTAAAACTAATTAAAAGACACATGCATTTGCTTGTTTTCAGTGATTCTAACATTCATTCACACTAAATGCACATGAATTCACGATATTACAACTGAAACTAAGTAAAAGGAACATGCATTTGCTTGTTTTCAGTGATTCTAACATTCATCCACACAAATTGCACATGAATCCACGTTAATACAGCTGAAACTAAATAAAAGACACATGCATTTGCTTGTTTTCAGTGATTTAACATTCACTCACACTAATTGCACTTGAATTCACAATATTACAGCTGAAACTAAGTAAAAGACACATTCATTTGGTTGTTTTCAGTTATATTAACGTTCATTCACACTAATTGCACATGAAACCACGTTATTACAGCTGAAACTAAGTAAAAGACACATGCATTTGCTTGTTTTCAGTGATTTAACCTTCATTCACACTAATTGCACTTGAATTCACAATATTACAGCTGAAACTAAGTAAAAGACACATGCATTCGCTTGTTTTCAGTGATATTAACATTCATTCACACTAATTGCACATGAATTCACGTCATTACTGCTGAATTTATTTAAAGGACACAAGCATATGTTTGTTTTCATTGATTGTAACATTCATTCACAATATTTGCACATGAATCCACGTTATTACAGCTGAAACTAAATAAAAGACACATGCATTTGCTTGTTTTCAGTGCTATTAACATTCATTCACACTAATTGCACTTGAAGTCACGTTATTACAACTGAAACTAAGTAAAGGACACATGCATATGCTTGTTTTCATTGATCGTAATATTCATTCACATTCATTGCACATAAATCCACGTTATTACAGCTCAAACTAAGTAAAAGACATATGCATTTGCTTGTTTTTGGTGATATTAACATTCATTGACACTAATTGAACATGAAACAACGTTATTACAGCTGAAACTAATTAAAAGACACATGCATTTTCTCGTTTTCCGTGATTCTAACATTCATTCACACTAATTGCACATGAATTCACGTTATTACAACTGAAACAAGGTAAAAGACACATGGGTTTGCTTGTTTTCAGTGATTCTAACGTTCATTCACACTAATTGCACATGAATCCACGTTATTACAGCTAAAACTAATTAAAAGACACATGCATTTGGTTGTTTTCAGTTATATTAACGTTCATTCACAGTAATTGCACTTGAATCCACGTTATTACAGCTGAAACTAAATAAAAGACACATTCATTTGCTTGTTTTCAGTGATATTAACATTCATTCACACTAATTGCACTTGAAGCCACGTTATTACAGCTGAAACTAAGTAAAAGACATATGCATTTGCTTGTTTTTGGTGATATTAACATTCATTGACACTAATTGAACATGAAACAACGTTATTACAGCTGAAACTAATTAAAAGACACATGCATTTTCTCGTTTTCCGTGATTCTAACATTCATTCACACTAAATGCACATGAATTCACGATATTACAACTGAAACTAAGTAAAAAGAACATGCATTTGCTTGTTTTCAGTGATTCTAACATTCATCCACACAAATTGCACATGAATCCACGTTAATACAGCTGAAACTAAGTAAAAGACACATACATTTGCTTGTTTTCAGTGATTTAACATTCATTCACACTAATTGCACACGAATCCACGTTATTACTTTTGAAACTAAGTAAAAGATGCATGCATTTGCTTGTTTTCAGTGATTTAACATTCATTCACACTAATTGCACATGAATCCACGTTATTACAGCTGAAACTAAGTAAAAGACACCTGCCTTTGCTTGTTTTCATTGATTGTAACATTCATTCACATTAATTGCACATGAATCCAAATTATTACAGCTGAAACTAAGTAAAAGACATATGCATTTGCTTGTTTTTAGTGATATTAACATTCATTCACACTAATTGCACATGAAACAACGTTATTACAGCTGAAACTAACTAAAAGACACATGCATTTGCTCGTTTTCAGTGATATTAACACTCATTCATACTAATCGCACATGAATTCACGTCATTACAGCTGAAACTAAGTAAAAGACATATGCATTTGCTTGTTTTTGGTGATATTAACATTCATTGACACTAATTGAACATGAAACAACGTTATTACAGCTGAAACTAATTAAAAGACACATAAATTTGCTCGTTTTCAGTGATTCTAACATTAATTCACACTAATTGCACATGAATTCACGTCATTACAACTGAATCAAGGTAAAAGGCACATGCATTTGCTTGTTTTCAGTTATTCTAACGTTCATTCACACTAATTGCACACAAAACCACGTTATTACAGCTGAAACTAATTAAAAAACACATGCATTTGCTTGTTTTCAGTGATTCTAGCATTCATTCACACTAAATGCACATGAATTCACGATATTACAATTGAAACTAAGTAAAAAGAACATGCATTTGCTTGTTTTCAGTGATTCTAACGTTCATCCACACAAATTGCACATGAATCCACGTTAATACAGCTGAAACTAAGTAAAAGACACATGCATTTGCTTGTTTTCAGTGATTTAACATTCATTCACACTAATTGCACACGAATCCACGTTATTACTTCTGAAACTAAGTAAAAGATGCATGCATTTGTTTGTTTTCAGTGATTTAACATTCATTCACACTAATTGCACATGAATCCACGTTATTACAGCTGAAACTAAGTAAAAGACACCTGCCTTTGCTTGTTTTCATTGATTGTAACATTCATTCACATTAATTGCACATGAATCCAAATTATTACAGCTGAAACTAAGTAAAAGACATATGCATTTGCTTGTTTTTAGTGATATTAACATTCATTCACACTAATTGCACATGAAACAACGTTATTACAGCTGAAACTAACTAAAAGACACATGCATTTGCTCGTTTTCAGTGATATTAACACTCATTCATACTAATCGCACATGAATTCACGTCATTACAGCTGAATTTTTTTAAAGGACACATGCATATGCTTGTTTTCATTGATTGTAATATTCATTCACATTAATTGCACATGAATCCACGTTATTACAGCTGAAACTAAGTAAAAGAAATATGCATTTGCTTGTGCTTAGTGATATTAACATTCATTGACATTAATTGAACATGAAACAACGTTATTACAGCTGAAACTAAATAAAAGACACATGCATTTGCTTGTTTTCAGTGCTATTAACATTCATTCACACTAATTGCACTTGAAGTCACGTTATTACAACTGAAACTAAGTAAAGGACACGTGCATATGCTTGTTTTCATTGATTGTAATATTCATTCACATTAATTGCACATAAATCCACGTTATTACAGCTGAAACTAAGTAAAAGACATATGCATTTGCTTGTTTTTGGTGATATTAACATTCATTGGCACTAATTGAACATGAAACAACGTTATTACAGCTGAAACTAAGTAAACGATACATGCATATGCTTGTTTTCATTGATTGTAATAATCATTCACATTAATTGCACATAAATCCACGTTATTACAGCTGAAACTAAATAAAAGGCACATGCATTTGCTTGTTTTCAGTGCTATTAACATTCATTCACACTAATTGCACTTGAAGTCACGTTATTACAACTGAAACTAAGTAAAGGACACATGCATATGCTTGTTTTCATTGATTGTAATATTCGTTCACATTAATTGCACATAAATCCACGTTATTACAGCTGAAACTAAGTAAAAGACATATGCATTTGCTTGTTTTGGTGATATTAACATTCATTGACACTAATTGAACATGAAACAACGTTATTACAGCTGAAACTAATTAAAAGACACATGCATTTTCTCGTTTTCCGTGATTCTTACATTCATTCACACTAATTGCACTTGAATTCACAATATTACAGCTGAAACTAAGTAAAAGAAACATTCATTTGGTTGTTTTCAGTTACATTAACGTTCATTCAAACTAATTGCACACGAAACCACATTATTACAGCTAAAACTAATTAAAAGACACATGCATTTGCTTGTTTTCAGTGATTCTAACATTCATTCACACTAAATGCACATGAATTCACGATATTACAACTGAAACTAAGTAAAAGGAACATGCATTTGCTAATTTTCAGTGATTCTAACATTCATCCACACAAATTGCACATGAATCCACGTTAATACAGCTGAAACTAAGTAAAAGACACATGCATTTGCTTGTTTTCAGTGATTTAACATTCACTCACACTAATTGCACTTGAATTCACAATATTACAGCTGAAACTAAGTAAAAGACACATTCATTTGGTTGTTTACAGTTATATTAACGTTCATTCACACTAATTGCACATGAAACCACGTTATTACAGCTGAAACTAAGTAAAAGACACATGCATTTGCTTGTTTTCAGTGATTTAACCTTCATTCACACTAATTGCACTTGAATTCACAATATTACAGCTGAAACTAAGTAAAAGACACATTCATTTGGTTGTTTTCAGTTATATTAACGTTCATTCACATTAATTGCATCTGAATCCACGGTATTACAGCTGAAACTATGTAAAAGACACATGCATTCGCTTGTTTTCAGTGATATTAACATTGAATCACACTAATTGCACATGAATTCACGTTATTACAGCTGAAACTAAGTAAAAGACACATGCATTCGCTTGTTTTCAGTGATATTAACATTCATTCACACTAATTGCACATGAATTCACGTCATTACTGCTGAATTTATTTAAAGGACACAAGCATATGTTTGTTTTCATTGATTGTAACATTCATTCACAATATTTGCACATGAATCCACGTTATTACAGCTGAAACTAAATAAAAGACACATGCATTTGCTTGTTTTCAGTGCTATTAACATTCATTCACACTAATTGCACTTGAAGTCACGTTATTACAACTGAAACTAAGTAAAGGACACATGCATATGCTTGTTTTCATTGATCGTAATATTCATTCACATTAATTGCACATAAATCCACGTTATTACAGCTCAAACTAAGTAAAAGACATATGCATTTGCTTGTTTTGGTGATATTAACATTCATTGACACTAATTGAACATGAAACAACGTTATTACAGCTGAAACTAAATAAAAGACACATGCATTTTCTCGTTTTCCGTGATTCTAACATTCATTCACACTAATTGCACATGAATTAATAATAATAATAATAATGGCTTACTCACTGTTTCTGCAGTCATTTGGCTGCTTGCTCAACAGTGGACTATTTAAAACATTCAATTTGAATAAAAATCAGTTAAATTTGTTGTCATTAAGAAGGTTTTTAATTGTCTCTTAAATTGATTGCAGTCCGACTCCTTTTTTATTGGTATTGGAAGTTTGTTCCAAATTACGGGAGCTGCATTAGAAAATGCTTTATCCCCATATTTGTTCTGTGCTTTGGGTACAAAGAGTGACATTGTCCTTTCGTTAATAATAACAATTTTTTCTTTTAGGACTACAGGAGCTACATCCCAGATGCATTTATGAATGATGAGACAAACCTTAAATACAATCCTCTCCTTAATCTTTAACCAATGTAGCTGGTAGAATAGTGGTGAGATCGAGGAACGATCAAATTTTTGTTTGTTAAAAATAAGGCGTACTGCTGCATTTTGTACCGACTGCATCATGGCAAGCTGCTTATTTGTAATGTTTAAGAATAGAGAGTTGCAGTAGTCTAATTTCGAGGAAACAAGAGATGAAATTAAAGTATTTATACAGTCCATGGGTAAAAAGAATTTAATTTTTGCAATATTTCTTAAAATAAAGTGGCATTCTGATACTATCTTCTTAATATGTGTTTCAAAATTTAGTTCCGTATCCATCCAGACTCCCAAATTTTTAGCCTCCTCGACAAATCGTATGCATTTATCATCAAAGTTTACCCCATGTATTTTAATTTGCGACTTTACAGCAGGTGGAGCCAAAACCAATATCTTTGTTTTTGTTTTATTGAGCATTAAAAAATAAGATGTCATCCACTGCTCTACTGAATTCAGACATTCTGGTACATCTGAAGTGAGTACTTTTGTTTGAAAGATAGGGTGAAAGGGTCTATAAAGCTGATGATCATCTGCAAACCCAAAAACAGTAAAGGAGTGACAATGAACTGTTGAATAAAATGACTGTATGTAAATGTTAAATAATAGTGGTCCAAGAACTGAGCCTTGTGGAACACCATATTTTAATGACGTAGATCTGGAAGTAGTACCACGAACCATAACTTTTTGTTCTCTATTCTCTATAAATGATTTAAACCAAGAATATGCCTGACCTTCTATTCCAATTTTACTACGAAGAATATCCAAGAGCTTTGCATGGTCAACAGTATCAAATGCTGCGCTAAGATCAAGAAGTAACAAAACAGTTGCTGATTTCTTTTCAAACGCTCTCAAAATGTCGTCAGTCATGTTTAATAATAACAGTTCTGTAGAATGATCTTGCTTATACCCAAATTGGTACTTCGATTCTAAATCATTCGTTTTTATGTGACAAGTAAGCCTCCTAGCTACACATCTCTCAATTAATTTACTGATAAAAACAAGGTTAGATACAGGACGGTAATTTTTGTAGTTTTCTGGATCTGTTTTCTTATTTTTGTCTTTTAGCATTGGCAGAACTATTGCTGACTTGAGACAATCCATGGATCCAGTTTCAAGAGACAAGTTTACGATGTCCACCCATAAAGGCAACAAGGTATCAAGATTCTTACACAACAATTTGCCATTAAATGGATCATCTGGCGAAGTTGAAATTTTATGTTCTTTTATAATTTGTGAAAGTTCTTCAATAGATGTTGGTGGAAACTTCTCTAATCGATTAAATCCAATTGAAAACAAGCAAAGGCAGGTGTCTTTTACTTAGTTTCAGCTGTAATAACGTGGATTCATGTGCAATTAGTGTGAATGAATGTTAAATCACTGAAAACAAGCAAATGCATGCATCTTTTACTTAGTTTCAAAAGTAATAGCGTGGATTCGTGTGCAATTAGTGTGAATGAATGTTAAATCACTGAAAACAAGCAAATGTATGTGTCTTTTACTTAGTTTCAGCTGTATTAACGTGGATTCATGTGCAATTTGTGTGGATGAATGTTAGAATCACTGAAAACAAGCAAATGCATGTTCTTTTTACTTAGTTTCAGTTGTAATATCGTGAATTCACGTTATTACAACTGAAACAAGGTAAAAGACACATGGGTTTGCTTGTTTTCAGTGATTCTAACGTTCATTCACACTAATTGCACATGAATCCACGTTATTACAGCTAAAACTAATTAAAAGACACATGCATTTGGTTGTTTTCAGTTATATTAACGTTCATTCACAGTAATTGCACTTGAATCCACGTTATTACAGCTGAAACTAAATAAAAGACACATTCATTTGCTTGTTTTCAGTGATATTAACATTCATTCACACTAATTGCACTTGAAGCCACGTTATTACAGCTGAAACTAAGTAAAAGACATATGCATTTGCTTGTTTTTGGTGATATTAACATTCATTGACACTAATTGAACATGAAACAACGTTATTACAGCTGAAACTAATTAAAAGACACATGCATTTTCTCGTTTTCCGTGATTCTAACATTCATTCACACTAAATGCATATGAATTCACGATATTACAACTGAAACTAAGTAAAAAGAACATGCATTTGCTTGTTTTCAGTGATTCTAACATTCATCCACACAAATTGCACATGAATCCACGTTAATACAGCTGAAACTAAGTAAAAGACACATACATTTGCTTGTTTTCAGTGATTTAACATTCATTCACACTAATTGCACACGAATCCACGTTATTACTTTTGAAACTAAGTAAAAGATGCATGCATTTGCTTGTTTTCAGTGATTTAACATTCATTCACACTAATTGCACATGAATCCACGTTATTACAGCTGAAACTAAGTAAAAGACACCTGCCTTTGCTTGTTTTCATTGATTGTAACATTCATTCACATTAATTGCACATGAATCCAAATTATTACAGCTGAAACTAAGTAAAAGACATATGCATTTGCTTGTTTTTAGTGATATTAACATTCATTCACACTAATTGCACATGAAACAACGTTATTACAGCTGAAACTAACTAAAAGACACATGCATTTGCTCGTTTTCAGTGATATTAACACTCATTCATACTAATCGCACATGAATTCACGTCATTACAGCTGAAACTAAGTAAAAGACATATGCATTTGCTTGTTTTTGGTGATATTAACATTCATTGACACTAATTGAACATGAAACAACGTTATTACAGCTGAAACTAATTAAAAGACACATGCATTTTCTCGTTTTCCGTGATTCTAACATTCATTCACACTAATTGCACATGAATTCACGATATTACAACTGAAACTAAGTAAAAAGAACATGCATTTGCTTGTTTTCAGTGATTCTAACATTCATCCACACAAATTGCACATGAATCCACGTTAATACAGCTGAAACTAAGTAAAAGACACATACATTTGCTTGTTTTCAGTGATTTAACATTCATTCACATTAATTGCACATGAATCCAAATTATTACAGCTGAAACTAAATAAAAGACACATGCATTTGCTTGTTTTCAGTGCTATTAACATTCATTCACACTAATTGCACTTGAAGTCACGTTATTACAACTGAAACTAAGTAAAGGACACATGCGTATGCTTGTTTTCATTGATCGTAATATTCATTCACATTAATTGCACATAAATCCACGTTATTACAGCTGAAACTAAGTAAAAGACATATGCATTTGCTTGTTTTTGGTGATATTAACATTCATTGACACTAATTGAACATGAAACAACGTTATTACAGCTGAAACTAATTAAAAGACACATGCATTTTCTCGTTTTCCGTGATTCTAACATTCATTCACACTAAATGCACATGAATTCACGATATTACAACTGAAACTAAGTAAAAGGAACATGCATTTGCTTGTTTTCAGTGATTCTAACATTCATCCACACAAATTGCACATGAATCCACGTTAAGACAGCTGAAACTAAGTAAAAGACACATGCATTTGCTTATTTTCAGTGATTTAACATTCACTCACACTAATTGCACTTGAATTCACAATATTACAGCTAAAACTAAGTAAAAGACACATTCATTTGGTTGTTTTCAGTTATATTAACGTTCATTCACACTAATTGCACATGAAACCACGTTATTACAGCTGAAACTAAGTAAAAGACACATGCATTTGCTTGTTTTCAGTGATTTAACCTTCATTCACACTAATTGCACTTGAATTCACAATATTACAGCTGAAACTAAGTAAAAGACACATTCATTTGGTTGTTTTCAGTTATATTAACGTTCATTCACATTAATTGCATCTGAATCCACGGTATTACAGCTGAAACTATGTAAAAGACACATGCATTCGCTTGTTTTCAGTGATATTAACATTGAATCACACTAATTGCACATGAATTCACGTTATTACAGCTGAAACTAAGTAAAAGACACATGCATTCGGTTGTTTTCAGTGATATTAACATTCATTCACACTAATTGCACATGAATTCACGTCATTACTGCTGAATTTATTTAAAGGACACAAGCATATGTTTGTTTTCATTGATTGTAAACATTCATTCACCAATATTTGCACATGAATCACGTTATTACAGCTGAAACTAAGTAAAAAACATGCATTTGCTTGTTTTAGTGATATTAACATTCATTCACACTAATTGCACAAGAAACAACGTTATTACAACTGAAACTAAGTAAAAAGAACATGCATTTGCTTGTTTTCAGTGATTCTAACATTCATCCACACAAATTGCACATGAATCCACGTTAATACAGCTGAAACTAAGTAAAAGACACATGCATTTGCTTGTTTTCAGTGATTTAACATTCATTCACACTAATTGCACACGAATCCACGTTATTACTTCTGAAACTAAGTAAAAGATGCATGCATTGCTTGTTTTCAGTGATTTAACATTCATTCATACTAATTGCACATGAATCCACGTTATTACAGCTGAAACTAAGTAAAAGACACCTGCCTTTGCTTGTTTTCATTGATTGTAACATTCATTCACATTAATTGCACATGAATCCAAATTATTACAGCTGAAACTAAGTAAAAGACATATGCATTTGCTTGTTTTTAGTGATATTAACATTCATTCACACTAATTGCACATGAAACAACGTTATTACAGCTGAAACTAACTAAAAGACACATGCATTTGCTCGTTTTCAGTGATATTAACACTCATTCATACTAATCGCACATGAATTCACGTCATTACAGCTGAATTTTTTTAAAGGACACATGCATATGCTTGTTTTCATTGATTGTAATATTCATTCACATTAATTGCACATGAATCCACGTTATTACAGCTGAAACTAAGTAAAAGAAATATGCATTTGCTTGTGCTTAGTGATATTAACATTCATTGACACTAATTGAACATGAAACAACGTTATTACAGCTGAAACTAAATAAAAGACACATGCATTTGCTTGTTTTCAGTGCTATTAACATTCATTCACACTAATTGCACTTGAAGTCACGTTATTACAACTGAAACTAAGTAAAGGACACATGCATATGCTTGTTTTCATTGATTGTAATATTCATTCACATTAATTGCACATAAATCCACGTTATTACAGCTGAAACTAAGTAAAAGACATATGCATTTGCTTGTTTTTGGTGATATTAACATTCATTGACACTAATTGAACATGAAACAACGTTATTACAGCTGAAACTAAGTAAACGATACATGCATATGCTTGTTTTCATTGATTGTAATAATCATTCACATTAATTGCACATAAATCCACGTTATTACAGCTGAAACTAAATAAAAGGCACATGCATTTGCTTGTTTTCAGTGCTATTAACATTCATTCACACTAATTGCACTTGAAGTCACGTTATTACAACTGAAACTAAGTAAAGGACACATGCATATGCTTGTTTTCATTGATTGTAATATTCATTCACATTAATTGCACATAAATCCACGTTATTACAGCTGAAACTAAGTAAAAGACATATGCATTTGCTTGTTTTTGGTGATATTAACATTCATTGACACTAATTGAACATGAAACAACGTTATTACAGCTGAAACTAATTAAAAGACACATGCATTTTCTCGTTTTCCGTGATTCTTACATTCATTCACACTAATTGCACTTGAATTCACAATATTACAGCTGAAACTAAGTAAAAGAAACATTCATTTGGTTGTTTTCAGTTACATTAACGTTCATTCAAACTAATTGCACACGAAACCACATTATTACAGCTAAAACTAATTAAAAGACACATGCATTTGCTTGTTTTCAGTGATTCTAACATTCATTCACACTAAATGCACATGAATTCACGATATTACAACTGAAACTAAGTAAAAAGAACATGCATTTGCTTGTTTTCAGTGATTCTAACATTCATCCACACAAATTGCACATGAATCCACGTTAATACAGCTGAAACTAAGTAAAAGACACATACATTTGCTTGTTTTCAGTGATTTAACATTCATTCACATTAATTGCACATGAATCCAAATTATTACAGCTGAAACTAAATAAAAGACACATGCATTTGCTTGTTTTCAGTGCTATTAACATTCATTCACACTAATTGCACTTGAAGTCACGTTATTACAACTGAAACTAAGTAAAGGACACATGCGTATGCTTGTTTTCATTGATCGTAATATTCATTCACATTAATTGCACATAAATCCACGTTATTACAGCTGAAACTAAGTAAAAGACATATGCATTTGCTTGTTTTTGGTGATATTAACATTCATTGACACTAATTGAACATGAAACAACGTTATTACAGCTGAAACTAATTAAAAGACACATGCATTTTCTCGTTTTCCGTGATTCTAACATTCATTCACACTAAATGCACATGAATTCACGATATTACAACTGAAACTAAGTAAAAGGAACATGCATTTGCTTGTTTTCAGTGATTCTAACATTCATCCACACAAATTGCACATGAATCCACGTTAAGACACCTGAAACTAAGTAAAAGACACATGCATTTGGTTGTTTTCAGTTATATTAACGTTCATTCACACTAATTGCACATGAAACCACGTTATTACAGCTGAAACTAAGTAAAAGACACATGCATTTGCTTGTTTTCAGTGATTTAACCTTCATTCACACTAATTGCACTTGAATTCACAATATTACAGCTGAAACTAAGTAAAAGACACATTCATTTGGTTGTTTTCAGTTATATTAACGTTCATTCACATTAATTGCATCTGAATCCACGGTATTACAGCTGAAACTATGTAAAAGACACATGCATTCGCTTGTTTTCAGTGATATTAACATTGAATCACACTAATTGCACATGAATTCACGTTATTACAGCTGAAACTAAGTAAAAGACACATGCATTCGGTTGTTTTCAGTGATATTAACATTCATTCACACTAATTGCACATGAATTCACGTCATTACTGCTGAATTTATTTAAAGGACACAAGCATATGTTTGTTTTCATTGATTGTAACATTCATTCACAATATTTGCACATGAATTCACGTTATTACAGCTGAAACTAAGTAAAAGACACATGCATTTGCTTGTTTTTAGTGATATTAATATTCATTCACACTAATTGCACAAGAAACAACGTTATTACAGCTGAACCTAAGTAAAAAGAACATGCATTTGCTTGTTTTCAGTGATTCTAACATTCATCCACACAAATTGCACATGAATCCACGTTAATACAGCTGAAACTAAGTAAAAGACACATGCATTTGCTTGTTTTCAGTGATTTAACATTCATTCACACTAATTGCACACGAATCCACGTTATTACTTCTGAAACTAAGTAAAAGATGCATGCATTTGCTTGTTTTCAGTGATTTAACATTCATTCACACTAATTGCACATGAATCCACGTTATTACAGCTGAAACTAAGTAAAAGACACCTGCCTTTGCTTGTTTTCATTGATTGTAACATTCATTCACATTAATTGCACATGAATCCAAATTATTACAGCTGAAACTAAGTAAAAGACATATGCATTTGCTTGTTTTTAGTGATATTAACATTCATTCACACTAATTGCACATGAAACAACGTTATTACAGCTGAAACTAACTAAAAGACACATGCATTTGCTCGTTTTCAGTGATATTAACACTCATTCATACTAATCGCACATGAATTCACGTCATTACAGCTGAATTTTTTTAAAGGACACATGCATATGCTTGTTTTCATTGATTGTAATATTCATTCACATTAATTGCACATGAATCCACGTTATTACAGCTGAAACTAAGTAAAAGAAATATGCATTTGCTTGTGCTTAGTGATATTAACATTCATTGACACTAATTGAACATGAAACAACGTTATTACAGCTGAAACTAAATAAAAGACACATGCATTTGCTTGTTTTCAGTGCTATTAACATTCATTCACACTAATTGCACTTGAAGTCACGTTATTACAACTGAAACTAAGTAAAGGACACATGCATATGCTTGTTTTCATTGATTGTAATATTCATTCACATTAATTGCACATAAATCCACGTTATTACAGCTGAAACTAAGTAAAAGACATATGCATTTGCTTGTTTTTGGTGATATTAACATTCATTGACACTAATTGAACATGAAACAACGTTATTACAGCTGAAACTAAGTAAACGATACATGCATATGCTTGTTTTCATTGATTGTAATAATCATTCACATTAATTGCACATAAATCCACGTTATTACAGCTGAAACTAAATAAAAGGCACATGCATTTGCTTGTTTTCAGTGCTATTAACATTCATTCACACTAATTGCACTTGAAGTCACGTTATTACAACTGAAACTAAGTAAAGGACACATGCATATGCTTGTTTTCATTGATTGTAATATTCATTCACATTAATTGCACATAAATCCACGTTATTACAGCTGAAACTAAGTAAAAGACATATGCATTTGCTTGTTTTTGGTGATATTAACATTCATTGACACTAATTGAACATGAAACAACGTTATTACAGCTGAAACTAATTAAAAGACTCATGCATTTTCTCGTTTTCCGTGATTCTTACATTCATTCACACTAATTGCACTTGAATTCACAATATTACAGCCGAAACTAAGTAAAAGAAACATTCATTTGGTTGTTTTCAGTTACATTAACGTTCATTCAAACTAATTGCACACGAAACCACATTATTACAGCTAAAACTAATTAAAAGACACATGCATTTGCTTGTTTTCAGTGATTCTAACATTCATTCACACTAAATGCACATGAATTCACGATATTACAACTGAAACTAAGTAAAAGGAACATGCATTTGCTTGTTTTCAGTGATTCTAACATTCATCCACACAAATTGCACATGAATCCACGTTAATACAGCTGAAACTAAGTAAAAGACACATGCATTTGCTTGTTTTCAGTGATTTAACATTCACTCACACTAATTGCACTTGAATTCACAATATTACAGCTGAAACTAAGTAAAAGACACATTCATTTGGTTGTTTTCAGTTATATTAACGTTCATTCACACTAATTGCACATGAAACCACGTTATTACAGCTGAAACTAAGTAAAAGACACATGCATTTGCTTGTTTTCAGTGATTTAACCTTCATTCACACTAATTGCACTTGAATTCACAATATTACAGCTGAAACTAAGTAAAAGACACATTCATTTGGTTGTTTTCAGTTATATTAACGTTCATTCACATTAATTGCATCTGAATCCACGGTATTACAGCTGAAACTATGTAAAAGACACATGCATTCGCTTGTTTTCAGTGATATTAACATTGAATCACACTAATTGCACATGAATTCACGTTATTACAGCTGAAACTAAGTAAAGGACACATGCATATGCTTGTTTTCATTGATCGTAATATTCATTCACATTAATTGCACATAAATCCACGTTATTACAGCTCAAACTAAGTAAAAGACATATGCATTTGCTTGTTTTTGGTGATATTAACATTCATTGACACTAATTGAACATGAAACAACGTTATTACAGCTGAAACTAATTAAAAGACACATGCATTTTCTCGTTTTCCGTGATTCTAACATTCATTCACACTAATTGCACATGAATTCACGTTATTACAACTGAAACAAGGTAAAAGACACATGGGTTTGCTTGTTTTCAGTGATTCTAACGTTCATTCACACTAATTGCACATGAATGCACGTTATTACAGCTAAAACTAATTAAAAGACACATGCATTTGGTTGTTTTCAGTTATATTAACGTTCATTCACAGTAATTGCACTTGAATCCACGTTATTACAGCTGAAACTAAATAAAAGACACATTCATTTGCTTGTTTTCAGTGATATTAACATTCATTCACACTAATTGCACTTGAAGCCACGTTATTACAGCTGAAACTAAGTAAAAGACATATGCATTTGCTTGTTTTTGGTGATATTAACATTCATTGACACTAATTGAGCATGAAACAACGTTATTACAGCTGAAACTAATTAAAAGACACATGCATTTTCTCGTTTTCCGTGATTCTAACATTCATTCACACTAAATGCACATGAATTCACGATATTACAACTGAAACTAAGTAAAAAGAACATGCATTTGCTTGTTTTCAGTGATTCTAACATTCATCCACACAAATTGCACATGAATCCACGTTAATACAGCTGAAACTAAGTAAAAGACACATACATTTGCTTGTTTTCAGTGATTTAACATTCATTCACACTAATTGCACACGAATCCACGTTATTACTTTTGAAACTAAGTAAAAGATGCATGCATTTGCTTGTTTTCAGTGATTTAACATTCATTCACACTAATTGCACATGAATCCACGTTATTACAGCTGAAACTAAGTAAAAGACATATGCATTTGCTTGTTTTTAGTGATATTAACATTCATTCACACTAATTGCACATGAAACAACGTTATTACAGCTGAAACTAACTAAAAGACACATGCATTTGCTCGTTTTCAGTGATATTAACACTCATTCATACTAATCGCACATGAATTCACGTCATTACAGCTGAAACTAAGTAAAAGACATATGCATTTGCTTGTTTTTGGTGATATTAACATTCATTGACACTAATTGAACATGAAACAACGTTATTACAGCTGAAACTAATTAAAAGACACATGCATTTTCTCGTTTTCCGTGATTCTAACATTCATTCACACTAATTGCACATGAATTCACGATATTACAACTGAAACTAAGTAAAAAGAACATGCATTTGCTTGTTTTCAGTGATTCTAACATTCATCCACACAAATTGCACATGAATCCACGTTAATACAGCTGAAACTAAGTAAAAGACACATACATTTGCTTGTTTTCAGTGATTTAACATTCATTCACATTAATTGCACATGAATCCAAATTATTACAGCTGAAACTAAATAAAAGACACATGCATTTGCTTGTTTTCAGTGCTATTAACATTCATTCACACTAATTGCACTTGAAGTCACGTTATTACAACTGAAACTAAGTAAAGGACACATGCGTATGCTTGTTTTCATTGATCGTAATATTCATTCACATTAATTGCACATAAATCCACGTTATTACAGCTGAAACTAAGTAAAAGACATATGCATTTGCTTGTTTTTGGTGATATTAACATTCATTGACACTAATTGAACATGAAACAACGTTATTACAGCTGAAACTAATTAAAAGACACATGCATTTTCTCGTTTTCCGTGATTCTAACATTCATTCACACTAAATGCACATGAATTCACGATATTACAACTGAAAACAAGTAAAAGGAACATGCATTTGCTTGTTTTCAGTGATTCTAACATTCATCCACACAAATTGCACATGAATCCACGTTAAGACAGCTGAAACTAAGTAAAAGACACATGCATTTGCTTGTTTTCAGTGATTTAACATTCACTCACACTAATTGCACTTGAATTCACAATATTACAGCTAAAACTAAGTAAAAGACACATTCATTTGGTTGTTTTCAGTTATATTAACATTCATTCACACTAATTGCACATGAAACCACGTTATTACAGCTGAAACTAAGTAAAAGACACATGCATTTGCTTGTTTTCAGTGATTTAACCTTCATTCACACTAATTGCACTTGAATTCACAATATTACAGCTGAAACTAAGTAAAAGACACATTCATTTGGTTGTTTTCAGTTATATTAACGTTCATTCACATTAATTGCATCTGAATCCACGGTATTACAGCTGAAACTATGTAAAAGACACATGCATTCGCTTGTTTTCAGTGATATTAACATTGAATCACACTAATTGCACATGAATTCACGTTATTACAGCTGAAACTAAGTAAAAGACACATGCATTCGGTTGTTTTCAGTGATATTAACATTCATTCACACTAATTGCACATGAATTCACGTCATTACTGCTGAATTTATTTAAAGGACACAAGCATATGTTTGTTTTCATTGATTGTAACATTCATTCACAATATTTGCACATGATTTCACGTTATTACAGCTGAAACTAAGTAAAAGACACATGCATTTGCTTGTTTTTAGTGATATTAACATTCATTCACACTAATTGCACAAGAAACAACGTTATTACAGCTGAAACTAAGTAAAAGACACATGCATTTGCTCGTTTTCAGTGATTTTAACATTCATTCACACTAATTGCACATGAATTCACGTTATTACAACTGAAACAAGGTAAAAGGCACATGCATTTGCTTGTTTTCAGTTATTCTTACGTTCATTCACACTAATTGCGCACGAAACCACGTTATTACAGCTGAAACTAATTAAAAAACACATGCATTTGCTTGTTTTCAGTGATTCTAACATTCATTCACACTAAATGCACATGAATTCACGATACTACAACTGAAACTAAGTAAAAAGAACATGCATTTTCTTGTTTTCAGTGATTCTAACATTCATCCACACAAATTGCACATGAATCCACGTTAATACAGCTGAAACTAAGTAAAAGACACATACATTTGCTTCTTTTCAGTGATTTAACATTCATTCACACTAATTGCATACGAATCCACGTTATTACTTCTGAAACTAAGTAAAAGATGCATGCATTTGCTTGTTTTCAGTGATTTAACATTCATTCACACTAATTGCACATGAATCCACGTTATTACAGCTGAAACTAAGTAAAAGACACAGACATTTGCTTGTTTTCAGTGATTTAACATTCATTCACATTAATTGCACATGAATCCAAATTATTACAGCTGAAACTAAATAAAAGACACATGCATTTGCTTGTTTTCAGTGCTATTAACATTCATTCACACTAATTGCACATGAATCCACGTTATTACAGCTGAAACTAAGTAAAAGACACCTGCCTTTGCTTGTTTTCATTGATTGTAACATTCATTCACATTAATTGCACATGAATCCAAATTATTACTGCTGAAACTAAGTAAAAGACATATGCATTTGCTTGTTTTTAGTGATATTAACATTCATCCCCACAAATTGCACATGAATCCACGTTAATACAGCTGAAACTAAGTAAAAGACACTTGCATTTGCTTGTTTTCAGTGATTTAACATTCATTCACACTAATTGCACACGAATCCACGTTATTACTTCTGAAACTAAGTAAAAGATGCATGCATTTGCTTGTTTTCAGTGATTTAACATTCATTCACACTAATTGCACATGAATCCAAATTATTACAGCTGAAACTAAGTAAAAGACATATGCATTTGCTTGTTTTTAGTGATATTAACATTCATTCACACTAATTGCACATGAAACAACGTTATTACAGCTGAAACTAACAAAAAGACACATGCATTTGCTCGTTTTCAGTGATATTAACACTCATTCATACTAATCGCACATGAATTCACGTCATTACAGCTGAATTTTTTTAAAGGACACATGCATATGCTTGTTTTCATTGATTGTAATATTCATTCACATTAATTGCACATGAATCCACGTTATTACAGCTGAAACTAAGTAAAAGAAATATGCATTTGCTTGTGCTTAGTGATATTAACATTCATTGACACTAATTGAACATGAAACAACGTTATTACAGCTGAAACTAATTAAAAGACATAAATTTTCTCGTTTACCGTGATTCTAACATTCATTCACACTAATTGCACATGAATTCACGTTATTACAACTGAAACTAAGTAAGACACATGGATTTCCTTGTTTTCAGTTATTCTAACGCTCATTCACACTAATTGAACATGAATCCACGTTATTACAGCTGAAACTAAATAAAAGACACATGCATTTGCTTGTTTTCAGTGCTATTAACATTCATTCACACTAATTGCACTTGAAGTCACGTTATTACAACTGAAACTAAGTAAAGGACACATGCATATGCTTGTTTTCATTGATTGTAATATTCATTCACATTAATTGCACATAAATCCACGTTATTACAGCTGAAACTAAGTAAAAGACATATGCATTTGCTTGTTTTTGGTGATATTAACATTCATTGACACTAATTGAACATGAAACAACGTTATTACAGCTGAAACTAATTAAAAGACACATGCATTTTCTCGTTTTCCGTGATTCTAACATTCATTCACACTAATTGCACATGAATTCACGTTATTACAACTGAAACAAGGTAAAAGACACATGGGTTTGCTTGTTTTCAGTGATTCTAACGTTCATTCACACTAATTGCACATGAATCCACGTTATTACAGCTAAAACTAATTAAAAGACACATGCATTTGGTTGTGTTCAGTTATATTAACGTTCATTCACAGTAATTGCACTTGAATCCACGTTATTACAGCTGAAACTAAATAAAAGACACATGCATTTGCTTGTTTTCAGTGATATTAACATTCATTCACACTAATTGCACTTGAAGCCACGTTATTACAACTGAAACTAAGTAAAAGACACATGCATTTGCTTGTTTTCAGTGATATTAATACTCATTCACACTAATTGCACATGAATTCACGTTATTACAGCTGAAACTAAGTAAAAGACACATGCATTCGCTTGCTTTCAGTGATATTAACATTCATTCACACTAATTGCACATGAAGTCACGTTATTACAACTGAAACTAAGTAAAAGACACATGCATTTGCTTGCTTTCAGTGATATTAACACTCATTCACACTAATTGCACATGAATCCACGTTATTACAGGTGAAACTAAGTAAAAGACATATGCATTTGCTTGTTTTTAGTGATATTAACATTCATTCACAGTAATTGCACAAGAAAGAACGTTATTACAGCTGAAACTAAGTAAAAGACACATGCATTTGCTCTTTTTCAGTGGTTCTAACATTCATTCACACCAATTGCACATGAATTCACGTTATTACAACTGAAACAAGGTAAAAGGCACATGCATTTGCTTGTTTTCAGTTATTCTAACATTCATCCACACAAATTGCACATGAATCCACGTTAATACAGCTGAAACTAAGTAAAAGACACTTGCATTTGCTTGTTTTCAGTGATTTAACATTCATTCACACTAATTGCACACGAATCCACGTTATTACTTCTGAAACTAAGTAAAAGATGCATGCATTTGCTTGTTTTCAGTGATTTAACATTCATTCACACTAATTGCACATGAATCCAAATTATTACAGCTGAAACTAAGTAAAAGACATATGCATTTGCTTGTTTTTAGTGATATTAACATTCATTCACACTAATTGCACATGGAACAACGTTATTACAGCTGAAACTAACAAAAAGACACATGCATTTGCTCGTTTTCAGTGATATTAACACTCATTCATACTAATCGCACATGAATTCACGTCATTACAGCTGAATTTTTTTAAAGGACACATGCATATGCTTGTTTTCATTGATTGTAATATTCATTCACATTAATTGCACATGAATCCACGTTATTACAGCTGAAACTAAGTAAAAGAAATATGCATTTGCTTGTGCTTAGTGATATTAACATTCATTGACACTAATTGAACATGAAACAACGTTATTACAGCTGAAACTAATTAAAAGACATAAATTTTCTCGTTTACCGTGATTCTAACATTCATTCACACTAATTGCACATGAATTCACGTTATTACAACTGAAACTAAGTAAGACACATGGATTTCCTTGTTTTCAGTTATTCTAACGCTCATTCACACTAATTGAACATGAATCCACGTTATTACAGCTGAAACTAAATAAAAGACACATGCATTTGCTTGTTTTCAGTGCTATTAACATTCATTCACACTAATTGCACTTGAAGTCACGTTATTACAACTGAAACTAAGTAAAGGACACATGCATATGCTTGTTTTCATTGATTGTAATATTCATTCACATTAATTGCACATAAATCCACGTTATTACAGCTGAAACTAAGTAAAAGACATATGCATTTGCTTGTTTTTGGTGATATTAACATTCATTGACACTAATTGAACATGAAACAACGTTATTACAGCTGAAACTAATTAAAAGACACATGCATTTTCTCGTTTTCCGTGATTCTAACATTCATTCACACTAATTGCACATGAATTCACGTTATTACAACTGAAACAAGGTAAAAGACACATGGGTTTGCTTGTTTTCAGTGATTCTAACGTTCATTCACACTAATTGCACATGAATCCACGTTATTACAGCTAAAACTAATTAAAAGACACATGCATTTGGTTGTGTTCAGTTATATTAACGTTCATTCACAGTAATTGCACTTGAATCCACGTTATTACAGCTGAAACTAAATAAAAGACACATGCATTTGCTTGTTTTCAGTGATATTAACATTCATTCACACTAATTGCACTTGAAGCCACGTTATTACAACTGAAACTAAGTAAAAGACACATGCATTTACTTGTTTTCAGTGATATTAAAACTCATTCACACTAATTGCACATGAATTCACGTTATTACAACTGAAACAAGGTAAAAGACACATGCATTTGCTTGTTTTCAGTGATTCTAACATTCATTCACACTAATTGCACTTGAAATCACAATATTACAGCTGAAACTAAGTAAAAGACACATTCATTTGGTTGTTTTCAGTTATATTAACGTTCATTCACACTAATTGCATCTGATCCACGTTATTACAGCTGAGACTAAGTAAAAGACACATGCATTCGCTTGTTTTCAGTGATATTAACATTGAATCACACTAATTGCACATGAATTCACGTTATTACAGCTGAAACTAAGTAAAAGACACATGCATTCGCTTGCTTTCAGTGATATTAACATTCATTCACACTAATTGCACATGAAGTCACGTTATTACAACTGAAACTAAGTAAAAGACACATGCATTTGCTTGCTTTCAGTGATATTAACACTCATTCACACTAATTGCACATGAATCCACGTTATTACAGCTGAAACTAAGTAAAAGACATATGCATTTGCTTGTTTTTAGTGATATTAACATTCATTCACACTAATTGCACAAGAAAGAACGTTATTACAGCTTAAACTAAGTAAAAGACACATGCATTTGCTCGTTTTCAGTGATTCTAACATTCATTCACACTAATGGCACATGAATTCACGTTATTACAACTGAAACAAGGTAAAAAGCACATGCATTTGCTTGTTGTCAGTTATATTAACGTTCATTCACACTAATTGCACACGAAACCACGTTATTACAGCTGAAACTAATTACAAGACACATGCATTTGCTTGTTTTCAATGTTTCTAACATTCATTAACACTAAATGCACATGAATTCACGATATTACAACTGAAACTAAATAAAAGGAACATGCATTTGCTTGTTTTCAGTGATTCTAACATTCATCCACACAAATTGCACATGAATCCACGTTAATACAGCTGAAACTAATTAAAAGACACATGCATTTGCTTGTTTTCAGTTATATTAACGTTCATTCACACTAATTGCATCTGAATCCACGGTATTACAGCTGAAACTAAGTAAAAGACACATGCATTCGCTTGTTTTCAGTGATATTAACATTGAATCACACTAATTGCACATGAATTCACGTTATTACAGCTGAAACTAAGTAAAAGACACATGCATTTGCTTGTTTTCAGTGATTCTAACATTCATTCACACTAATTGCACTTGAATTCACAATATTACAGCTGAAACTAAGTAAAAAACACATTCATTTGGTTGTTTTCAGTCACATTAACGTTCATTCACACTAATTGCACACGAAACCACGTTATTACAGCTGAAACTAATTAAAAGACACATGCATTTGCTTGTTTTTAGTGATATTAACATTCATTCACACTAATTGCACAAGAAACAACGTTATTACAGCTGAAACTAAGTAAAAGACACATGCATTTGCTCGTTTTCAGTGATTCTAACATTCATTCACACTAATTGCACATGAATTCACGTTATTACAACTGAAACAAGGTAAAAGGCACATGCATTTGCTTGTTTTCAGTTATTCTAACGTTCATTCACACTAATTGCACACGAAACCACGTTATTACAGCTGAAACTAATTAAAAAACACATGCATTTGCTTGTTTTCAGTGATTCTAACATTCATTCACACTAAATGCACATGAATTCACGATATTACAACTGAAACTAAGTAAAAAGAACATGCATTTGTTTGTTTTCAGTGATTCTAACATTCATCCACACATATTGCACATGCATCCACGTTAATACAGCTGAAACTAAGTAAAAGACACATGCATTTGCTTGTTTTCAGTGATTTAACATTAATTCACACTAATTGCACACGAATCCCCGTTATTACTTCTGAAACTAAGTAAAAGACGCATGCATTTGCTTGTTTTCAGTGATTTAACAGTCATTCACACTAATTGCACATGAATCCACGTTATTACAGCTGAAACTAAGTAAAAGACACCTGCCTTTGCTTGTTTTCATTGATTGTAACATTCATTCACATTAATTGCACATGAATCCAAATTATTACAGCTGAAACTAAGTAAAAGACATATGCATTTGCTTGTTTTTAGTGATATTAACATTCATTCACACTAATTGCACATGAAACAACGTTATTACAGCTGAAACTAACTAAAAAACACATGCATTTGCTCGTTTTCAGTGATATTAACACTCATTCATACTAATCGCACATGAATTCACGTCATTACAGCTGAATTTTTTTAAAGGACACATGCATATGCTTGTTTTCATTGATTGTAATATTCATTCACATTAATTGCACATGAATCCACGTTATTACAGCTGAAACTAAGTAAAAGACATATGCATTTGCTTGTTTTTAGTGATATTAACATTCATTCACACTAATTGCACATGAAACAACGTTATTACAGCTGAAACTAAATAAAAGACACATGCATTTGCTTGTTTTCAGTGCTATCAACATTCATTCACACTAATTGCACTTGAAGTCACGTTATTACAACTGAAACTAAGTAAAGGACACATGCATATGCTTGTTTTCATTGATTGTAATATTCATTCACATTAATTGCACATAAATCCACGTTATTACAGCTGAAACTAAGTAAAAGACATATGCATTTGCTTGTTTTTGGTGATATTAACATTCATTGACACTAATTGAACATGAAACAACGTTATTACAGCTGAAACTAAGTAAACGATACATGCATATGCTTGTTTTCATTGATTGTAATATTCATTCACATTAATTGCACATAAATCCACGCTATTACTAAATAAAAGGCACATGCATTTGCTTGTTTTCAGTGCTATTAACATTCATTCACACTAATTGCACTTGAAGTCACGTTATTACAACTGAAACTAAGTAAAGGACACAGGCATATGCTTGTTTTCATTGATTGTAATATTCATTCACAATAATTGCACATAAATCCACGTTATTACAGCTGAAACTAAGTAAAAGACATATGCATTTGCTTGTTTTTGGTGATATTAACATTCATTGACACTAATTGAACATGAAACAACGTTATTACAGCTGAAACTAATTAAAAGACACATGCATTTTCTCGTTTTCCGTGATTCTTACATTCATTCACACTAATTGCATATGAATTCACAATATTACAGCTGAAACTAAGTAAAAGACACATTCATTTGGTTGTTTTCAGTTACATTAACGTTCATTCAAACTAATTGCACACGAAACCACATTATTACAGCAAAAACTAATTAAAAGACACATGCATTTGCTTGTTTTCAGTGATTCTAACATTCATTCACACTAAATGCACATGAATTCACGATATTACAACTGAAACTAAGTAAAAGGAACATGCATTTGCTTGTTTTCAGTGATTCTAACATTCATCCACACAAATTGCACATGAATCCACGTTAATACAGCTGAAACTAAGTAAAAGACACATGCATTTGCTTGTTTTCAGTGATTTAACATTCACTCACACTAATTGCACTTGAATTCACAATATTACAGCTGAAACTAAGTAAAAGACACATTCATTTGGTTGTTTTCAGTTATATTAACGTTCATTCACACTAATTGCACATGAAACCACGTTATTACAGCTGAAACTAAGTAAAAGACACATGCATTTGCTTGTTTTCAGTGATTTAACCTTCATTCACACTAATTGCACTTGAATTCACAATATTACAGCTGAAACTAAGTAAAAGACACATTCATTTGGTTGTTTTCAGTTATATTAACGTTCATTCACATTAATTGCATCTGAATCTACGGTATTACAGCTGAAACTATGTAAAAGACACATGCATTCGCTTGTTTTCAGTGATATTAACATTGAATCACACTAATTGCACATGAATTCACGTTATTACAGCTGAAACTAAGTAAAAGACACATGCATTCGCTTGTTTTCAGTGATATTAACATTCATTCACACTAATTGCACATGAATTCACGCCACTACTGCTGAATTTATTTAAAGGACACAAGCATATGTTTGTTTTCATTGATTGTAACATTCATTCACAATATTTGCACATGAATCCACGTTATTACAGCTGAAACTAAGTAAAAGACACATGCATTTGCTTGTTTTTAGTGATATTAACATTCATTCACACTAATTGCACAAGAAACAACGTTATTACAGCTGAAACTAAGTAAAAGACACATGCATTTGCTCGTTTTCAGTGATTCTAACATTCATTCACACTAATTGCACATGAATTCACGTTATTACAACTGAAACAAGGTAAAAGGCACATGCATTTGCTTGTTTTCAGTTATTCTTTAGTTCATTCACACTAATTGCACACGAAACCACGTTATTACAGCTGAAACTAATTAAAAAACACATGCATTTGCTTGTTTTCAGTGATTCTAACATTCATTCACACTAAATGCACATGAATTCACGATATTACAACTGAAACTAAGTAAAAAGAACATGCATTTGCTTGTTTTCAGTGATTCTAACATTCATCCACACAAATTGCACATGAATCCACGTTAATACAGCTGAAACTAAGTAAAAGACACATACATTTGCTTGTTTTCAGTGATTTAACATTCATTCACACTAATTGCACACGAATCCACGTTATTACTTCTGAAACTAAGTAAAAGATGCATGCATTTGCTTGTTTTCAGTGATTTAACATTCATTCACACTAATTGCACATGAATCCACGTTATTACAGCTGAAACTAAGTAAAAGACACCTGCCTTTGCTTGTTTTCATTGATTGTAGCATTCATTCACATTAATTGCACATGAATCCAAATTATTACAGCTGAAACTAAGTAAAAGACATATGCATTTGCTTGTTTTTAGTGATATTAATATTCATTCACACTAATTGCACATGAAACAACGTTATTACAGCTGAAACTAACTAAAAGACACATGCATTTGCTCGTTTTCAGTGATATTAACACTCATTCATACTAATCGCACATGAATTCACGTCATTACAGCTGAAACTAAGTAAAAGACATATGCATTTGCTTGTTTTTGGTGATATTAACATTCATTGACACTAATTGAACATGAAACAACGTTATTACAGCTGAAACTAATTAAAAGACACATGCATTTTCTCGTTTTCCGTGATTCTAACATTCATTCACACTAATTGCGCATGAATTCACGATATTACAACTGAAACTAAGTAAAAAGAACATGCATTTGCTTGTTTTCAGTGATTCTAACATTCATCCACACAAATTGCACATGAATCCACGTTAATACAGCTGAAACTAAGTAAAAGACACATACATTTGCTTGTTTTCAGTGATTTAACATTCATTCACATTAATTGCACATGAATCCAAATTATTACAGCTGAAACTAAATAAAAGACACATGCATTTGCTTGTTTTCAGTGCTATTAACATTCATTCACACTAAGTGCACTTGAAGTCACGTTATTACAACTGAAACTAAGTAAAGGACACATGCATATGCTTGTTTTCATTGATCGTAATATTCATTCACATTAATTGCACATAAATCCACGTTATTACAGCTGAAACTAAGTAAAAGACATATGCATTTGCTTGTTTTTGGTGATATTAACATTCATTGACACTAATTGAACATGAAACAACGTTATTACAGCTGAAACTAATTAAAAGACAAATGCATTTTCTCGTTTTCCGTGATTCTAACATTCATTCACACTAATTGCACATGAATTCACGTTATTACAACTGAAACAAGGTAAAAGACACATGGGTTTGCTTGTTTTCAGTGATTCTAACGTTCATTCACACTAACTGCACATGAATCCACGTTATTACAGCTAAAACTAATTAAAAGACACATGCATTTGGTTGTTTTCAGTTATATTAACGTTCATTCACAGTAATTGCACTTGAATCCACGTTATTACAGCTGAAACTAAATAAAAGACACATTCATTTGCTTGTTTTCAGTGATCTAACATTCATTCACACTAATTGCACTTGAAGCCACGTTATTACAGCTGAAACTAAGTAAAAGACATATGCATTTGCTTGTTTTTGGTGATATTAACATTCATTGACACTAATTGAACATGAAACAACGTTATTACAGCTGAAACTAATTAAAAGACACATGCATTTTCTCGTTTTCCGTGATTCTAACATTCATTCACACTAAATGCACATGAATTCACGATATTACAACTGAAACTAAGTAAAAAGAACATGCATTTGCTTGTTTTCAGTGATTCTAACATTCATCCACACAAATTGCACATGAATCCACGTTAATACAGCTGAAACTAAGTAAAAGACACATACATTTGCTTGTTTTCAGTGATTTAACATTCATTCACACTAATTGCACACGAATCCACGTTATTACTTTTGGAACTAAGTAAAAGATGCATGCATTTGCTTGTTTTCAGTGATTTAACATTCATTCACACTAATTGCACATGAATCCACGTTATTACAGCTGAAACTAAGTAAAAGACACCCTCCTTTGCTTGTTTTCATTGATTGTAACATTCATTCACATTAATTGCACATGAATCCAAATTATTACAGCTGAAACTAAGTAAAAGACATATGCATTTGCTTGTTTTTAGTGATATTAACATTCATTCACACTAATTGCACATGTAACAACGTTATTACAGCTGAAACTAACTAAAAGACACATGCATTTGCTCGTTTTCAGTGATATTAACACTCATTCATACTAATCGCACATGAATTCACATCATTACAGCTGAAACTAAGTAAAAGACATATGCATTTGCTTGTTTTTGGTGATATTAACATTCATTGACACTAATTGAACATGAAACAACGTTATTACAGCTGAAACTAATTAAAAGACACATGCATTTTCTCGTTTTCCGTGATTCTAACATTCATTCACACTAATTGCACATGAATTCACGATATTACAACTGAAACTAAGTAAAAAGAACATGCATTTGCTTGTTTTCAGTGATTCTAACATTCATCCACACAAATTGCACATGAATCCACGTTAATACAGCTGAAACTAAGTAAAAGACACATACATTTGCTTGTTTTCAGTGATTTAACATTCATTCACATTAATTGCACATGAATCCAAATTATTACAGCTGAAACTAAATAAAAGACACATGCATTTGCTTGTTTTCAGTGCTATTAACATTCATTCACACTAATTGCACTTGAAGTCATGTTATTACAACTGAAACTAAGTAAAGGACACATGCATATGCTTGTTTTCATTGATCGTAATATTCATTCACATTAATTGCACATAAATCCACGTTATTACAGCTGAAACTAAGTAAAAGACATATGCATTTGCTTGTTTTTGGTGATATTAACATTCATTGACACTAATTGAACATGAAACAACGATATTACAGCTGAAACTAATTAAAAGACACATGCATTTTCTCGTTTTCCGTGATTCTAACATTCATTCACACTAATTGCACATGAATTCACGTTATTACAACTGAAACAAGGTAAAAGACACATGGGTTTGCTTGTTTTCAGTGATTCTAACGTTCATTCACACTAATTGCACATGAATCCACGTTATTACAGCTAAAACTAATTAAAAGACACATGCATTTGGTTGTTTTCAGTTACATTAACGTTCATTCAAACTAATTGCACACGAAACCACATTATTACAGCTAAAACTAATTAAAAGACACATGCATTTGCTTGTTTTCAGTGATTCTAACATTCATTCACACAAATTGCACATGAATCCACGTTAATACAGCTGAAACTAAGTAAAAGATACATGCATTTGCTTGTTTTCAGTGATTTAACATTCACTCACACTAATTGCACTTGAATTCACAATATTACAGCTGAAACTAAGTAAAAGACACATTCATTTGGTTGTTTTCAGTTATATTAACGTTCATTCACACTAATTGCACATGAAACCACGTTATTACAGCTGAAACTAAGTAAAAGACACATGCATTTGCTTGTTTTCAGTGATTTAACCTTCATTCACACTAATTGCACTTGAATTCACAATATTACAGCTGAAACTAAGTAAAAGACACATTCATTTGGTTGTTTTCAGTTATATTAACGTTCATTCACATTAATTGCATCTGAATCCACGGTATTACAGCTGAAACTATGTAAAAGACACACGCATTCGCTTGTTTTCAGTGATATTAACATTGAATCACACTAATTGCACATGAATTCACGCTATTACAGCTGAAACTAAGTAAAAGACACATGCATTCGCTTGTTTTCAGTGATATTAACATTCATTCACACTAATTGCACATGAATTCACGTCATTACTGCTGAATTTATTGAAAGGACACAAGCATATGTTTGTTTTCATTGATTGTAACATTCATTCACAATATTTGCACATGAATCCACGTTATTACAGCTGAAACTAAGTAAAAGACACATGCATTTGATTGTTTTTAGTGATATTAACATTCATTCACACTAATTGCACAAGAAACAACGTTATTACAGCTGAAACTAAGTAAAAGACACATGCATTTGCTCGTTTTCAGTGATTCTAACATTCATTCACATAAATAGCACATGAATCCACGTTAATACAGCTGAAACTAAGTAAAAGACACATACATTTGCTTGTTTTCAGTGATTTAACATTCATTCACACTAATTGCACACGAATCCACGTTATTACTTCTGAAACTAAGTAAAAGATGCATGCATTTGCTTGTTTTCAGTGATTTAACATTCATTCACACTAATTGCACATGAATGCACGTTATTACAGCTGAAACTAAGTAAAAGACACCTGCCTTTGCTTGTTTTCATTGATTGTAACATTCATTCACATTAATTGCACATGAATCCAAATTATTACAGCTGAAACTAAGTAAAAGACATATGCATTTGCTTGTTTTTAGTGATATTAACATTCATTCACACTAATTGCACATGAAACAACGTTATTACAGCTGAAACTAACTAAAAGACACATGCATTTGCTCGTTTTCAGTGATATTAACACTCATTCATACTAATCGCACATGAATTCACGTCATTACAGCTGAAACTAAGTAAAAGACATATGCATTTGCTTGTTTTTGGTGATATTAACATTCATTGACACTAATTGAACATGAAACAACGTTATTACAGCTGAAACTAATTAAAAGACACATGCATTTTCTCGTTTTCCGTGATTCTAACATTCATTCACACTAATTGCACATGAATTCACGTTATTACAACTGAAACAAGGTAAAAGACACATGGGTTTGCTTGTTTTCAGTGATTCTAACGTTCATTCACACTAGTTGCACATGAATCCACGTTATTACAGCTAAAACTAATTAAAAGACACATGCATTTGGTTGTTTTCAGTTATATTAACGTTCATTCACAGTAATTGCACTTGAATCCACGTTATTACAGCTGAAACTAAATAAAAGACACATTCATTTGCTTGTTTTCAGTGATATTAACATTCATTCACACTAATTGCACTTGAAGCCACGTTATTACAGCTGAAACTAAGTAAAAGACATATGCATTTGCTTGTTTTTGGTGATATTAACATTCATTGACACTAATTGAACATGAAACAACGTTATTACAGCTGAAACTAATTAAAAGACACATGCATTTTCTCGTTTTCCGTGATTCTAACATTCATTCACACTAAATGCACATGAATTCACGATATTACAACTGAAACTAAGTAAAAAGAACATGCATTTGCTTGTTTTCAGTGATTCTAACATTCATCCACACAAATTGCACATGAATCCACGTTAATACAGCTGAAACTAAGTAAAAGACACATACATTTGCTTGTTTTCAGTGATTTAACATTCATTCACACTAATTGCACACGAATCCACGTTATTACTTCTGAAACTAAGTAAAAGATGCATGCATTTGTTTGTTTTCAGTGATTTAACATTCATTCACACTAATTGCACATGAATCCACGTTATTACAGCTGAAACTAAGTAAAAGACACCTGCCTTTGCTTGTTTTCATTGATTGTAACATTCATTCACATTAATTGCATATGAATCCAAATTATTACAGCTGAAACTAAGTAAAAGACATATGCATTTGCTTGTTTTTAGTGATATTAACATTCATTCACACTAATTGCACATGAAACAACGTTATTACAGCTGAAACTAACTAAAAGACACATGCATTTGCTCGTTTTCAGTGATATTAACACTCATTCATACTAATCGCACATGAATTCACGTCATTACAGCTGAAACTAAGTAAAAGACATATGCATTTGCTTGTTTTTGGTGATATTAACATTCATTGACACTAATTGAAGATGAAACAACGTTATTACAGCTGAAACTAATTAAAAGACACATGCATTTTCTCGTTTTCCGTGATTCTAACATTCATTCACACTAATTGCACATGAATTCACGATATTACAACTGAAACTAAGTAAAAAGAACATGCATCTGCTTGTTTTCAGTGATTCTAACATTCATCCACACAAATTGCACATGAATCCACGTTAATACAGCTGAAACTAAGTAAAAGACACATACATTTGCTTGTTTTCAGTGATTTAACATTCATTCACATTAATTGCACATGAATCCAAATTATTACAGCTGAAACTAAATAAAAGACACATGCATTTGCTTGTTTTCAGTGCTATTAACATTCATTCACACTAATTGCACATGAAGTCACGTTATTACAACTGAAACTAAGTAAAGGACACATGCATATGCTTGTTTTCATTGATCGTAATATTCATTCACATTAATTGCACATAAATCCACGTTATTACAGCTGAAACTAAGTAAAAGACATATGCATTTGCTTGTTTTTGGTGATATTAACATTCATTGACACTAATTGAACATGAAACAACGTTATTACAGCTGAAACCAATTAAAAGACACATGCATTTTCTCGTTTTCCGTGATTCTAACATTCATTCACACTAATTGCACATGAATTCACGTTATTACAACTGAAACAAGGTAAAAGACACATGTGTTTGCTTGTTTTCAGTGATTCTAACGTTCATTCACACTAATTGCACATGAATCCACGTTATTACAGCTAAAACTAATTAAAAGACGCATGCATTTGGTTGTTTTCAGTTATATTAACGTTCATTCACAGTAATTGCACTTGAATCCACGTTATTACAGCTGAAACTAAATAAAAGACACATTCATTTGCTTGTTTTCAGTGATATTAACATTCATTCACACTAATTGCACTTGAAGCCACGTTATTACAACTGAAACAAGGTAAAAGGCACATGCATTTGCTTGTTTTCAGTTATTCTTTAGTTCATTCACACTAATTGCACACGAAACCACGTTATTACAGCTGAAACTAATTAAAAAACACATGCATTTGCTTGTTTTCAGTGATTCTAACATTCATTCACACTAAATGCACATGAATTCACGATATTACAACTGAAACTAAGTAAAAAGAACATGCATTTGCTTGTTTTCAGTGATTCTAACATTCATCCACACAAATTGCACATGAATCCACGTTAATACAGCTGAAACTAAGTAAAAGACACATACATTTGCTTGTTTTCAGTGATTTAACATTCATTCACACTAATTGCACACGAATCCACGTTATTACTTCTGAAACTAAGTAAAAGATGCATGCATTTGCTTGTTTTCAGTGATTTAACATTCATTCACACTAATTGCACATGAATCCACGTTATTACAGCTGAAACTAAGTAAAAGCCACCTGCCTTTGCTTGTTTTCATTGATTGTAGCATTCATTCACATTAATTGCACATGAATCCAAATTATTACAGCTGAAACTAAGTAAAAGACATATGCATTTGCTTGTTTTTAGTGATATTAATATTCATTCACACTAATTGCACATGAAACAACGTTATTACAGCTGAAACTAACTAAAAGACACATGCATTTGCTCGTTTTCAGTGATATTAACACTCATTCATACTAATCGCACATGAATTCACGTCATTACAGCTGAAACTAAGTAAAAGACATATGCATTTGCTTGTTTTTGGTGATATTAACATTCATTGACACTAATTGAACATGAAACAACGTTATTACAGCTGAAACTAATTAAAAGACACATGCATTTTCTCGTTTTCCGTGATTCTAACATTCATTCACACTAATTGCGCATGAATTCACGATATTACAACTGAAACTAAGTAAAAAGAACATGCATTTGCTTGTTTTCAGTGATTCTAACATTCATCCACACAAATTGCACATGAATCCACGTTAATACAGCTGAAACTAAGTAAAAGACACAAACATTTGCTTGTTTTCAGTGATTTAACATTCATTCACATTAATTGCACATGAATCCAAATTATTACAGCTGAAACTAAATAAAAGACACATGCATTTGCTTGTTTTCAGTGCTATTAACATTCATTCACACTAAGTGCACTTGAAGTCACGTTATTACAACTGAAACTAAGTAAAGGACACATGCATATGCTTGTTTTCATTGATCGTAATATTCATTCACATTAATTGCACATAAATCCACGTTATTACAGCTGAAACTAAGTAAAAGACATATGCATTTGCTTGTTTTTGGTGATATTAACATTCATTGACACTAATTGAACATGAAACAACGTTATTACAGCTGAAACTAATTAAAAGACACATGCATTTTCTCGTTTTCCGTGATTCTAACATTCATTCACACTAATTGCACATGAATTCACGTTATTACAACTGAAACAAGGTAAAAGACACATGGGTTTGCTTGTTTTCAGTGATTCTAACGTTCATTCACACTAACTGCACATGAATCCACGTTATTACAGCTAAAACTAATTAAAAGACACATGCATTTGGTTGTTTTCAGTTATATTAACGTTCATTCACAGTAATTGCACTTGAATCCACGTTATTACAGCTGAAACTAAATAAAAGACACATTCATTTGCTTGTTTTCAGTGATCTAACATTCATTCACACTAATTGCACTTGAAGCCACGTTATTACAGCTGAAACTAAGTAAAAGACATATGCATTTGCTTGTTTTTGGTGATATTAACATTCATTGACACTAATTGAACATGAAACAACGTTATTACAGCTGAAACTAATTAAAAGACACATGCATTTTCTCGTTTTCCGTGATTCTAACATTCATTCACACTAAATGCACATGAATTCACGATATTACAACTGAAACTAAGTAAAAAGAACATGCATTTGCTTGTTTTCAGTGATTCTAACATTCATCCACACAAATTGCACATGAATCCACGTTAATACAGCTGAAACTAAGTAAAAGACACATACATTTGCTTGTTTTCAGTGATTTAACATTCATTCACACTAATTGCACACGAATCCACGTTATTACTTTTGAAACTAAGTAAAAGATGCATGCATTTGCTTGTTTTCAGTGATTTAACATTCATTCACACTAATTGCACATGAATCCACGTTATTACAGCTGAAACTAAGTAAAAGACACCTGCCTTTGCTTGTTTTCATTGATTGTAACATTCATTCACATTAATTGCACATGAATCCAAATTATTACAGCTGAAACTAAGTAAAAGACATATGCATTTGCTTGTTTTTAGTGATATTAACATTCATTCACACTAATTGCACATGTAACAACGTTATTACAGCTGAAACTAACTAAAAGACACATGCATTTGCTCGTTTTCAGTGATATTAACACTCATTCATACTAATCGCACATGAATTCACATCATTACAGCTGAAACTAAGTAAAAGACATATGCATTTGCTTGTTTTTGGTGATATTAACATTCATTGACACTAATTGAACATGAAACAACGTTATTACAGCTGAAACTAATTAAAAGACACATGCATTTTCTCGTTTTCCGTGATTCTAACATTCATTCACACTAATTGCACATGAATTCACGATATTACAACTGAAACTAAGTAAAAAGAACATGCATTTGCTTGTTTTCAGTGATTCTAACATTCATCCACACAAATTGCACATGAATCCACGTTAATACAGCTGAAACTAAGTAAAAGACACATACATTTGCTTGTTTTCAGTGATTTAACATTCATTCACATTAATTGCACATGAATCCAAATTATTACAGCTGAAACTAAATAAAAGACACATGCATTTGCTTGTTTTCAGTGCTATTAACATTCATTCACACTAATTGCACTTGAAGTCATGTTATTACAACTGAAACTAAGTAAAGGACACATGCATATGCTTGTTTTCATTGATCGTAATATTCATTCACATTAATTGCACATAAATCCACGTTATTACAGCTGAAACTAAGTAAAAGACATATGCATTTGCTTGTTTTTGGTGATATTAACATTCATTGACACTAATTGAACATGAAACAACGTTATTACAGCTGAAACTAATTAAAAGACACATGCATTTTCTCGTTTTCCGTGATTCTAACATTCATTCACACTAATTGCACATGAATTCACGTTATTACAACTGAAACAAGGTAAAAGACACATGGGTTTGCTTGTTTTCAGTGATTCTAACGTTCATTCACACTAATTGCACATGAATCCACGTTATTACAGCTAAAACTAATTAAAAGACACATGCATTTGGTTGTTTTCAGTTACATTAACGTTCATTCAAACTAATTGCACACGAAACCACATTATTACAGCTAAAACTAATTAAAAGACACATGCATTTGCTTGTTTTCAGTGATTCTAACATTCATTCACACAAATTGCACATGAATCCACGTTAATACAGCTGAAACTAAGTAAAAGACACATGCATTTGCTTGTTTTCAGTGATTTAACATTCACTCACACTAATTGCACTTGAATTCACAATATTACAGCTGAAACTAAGTAAAAGACACATTCATTTGGTTGTTTTCAGTTATATTAACGTTCATTCACACTAATTGCACATGAAACCACGTTATTACAGCTGAAACTAAGTAAAAGACACATGCATTTGCTTGTTTTCAGTGATTTAACCTTCATTCACACTAATTGCACTTGAATTCACAATATTACAGCTGAAACTAAGTAAAAGACACATTCATTTGGTTGTTTTCAGTTATATTAACGTTCATTCACATTAATTGCATCTGAATCCACGGTATTACAGCTGAAACTATGTAAAAGACACACGCATTCGCTTGTTTTCAGTGATATTAACATTGAATCACACTAATTGCACATGAATTCACGCTATTACAGCTGAAACTAAGTAAAAGACACATGCATTCGCTTGTTTTCAGTGATATTAACATTCATTCACACTAATTGCACATGAATTCACGTCATTACTGCTGAATTTATTTAAAGGACACAAGCATATGTTTGTTTTCATTGATTGTAACATTCATTCACAATATTTGCACATGAATCCACGTTATTACAGCTGAAACTAAGTAAAAGACACATGCATTTGCTTGTTTTTAGTGATATTAACATTCATTCACACTAATTGCACAAGAAACAACGTTATTACAGCTGAAACTAAGTAAAAGACACATGCATTTGCTCGTTTTCAGTGATTCTAACATTCATTCACACAAATAGCACATGAATCCACGTTAATACAGCTGAAACTAAGTAAAAGACACATACATTTGCTTGTTTTCAGTGATTTAACATTCATTCACACTAATTGCACACGAATCCACGTTATTACTTCTGAAACTAAGTAAAAGATGCATGCATTTGCTTGTTTTCAGTGATTTAACATTCATTCACACTAATTGCACATGAATGCACGTTATTACAGCTGAAACTAAGTAAAAGACACCTGCCTTTGCTTGTTTTCATTGATTGTAACATTCATTCACATTAATTGCACATGAATCCAAATTATTACAGCTGAAACTAAGTAAAAGACATATGCATTTGCTTGTTTTTAGTGATATTAACATTCATTCACACTAATTGCACATGAAACAACGTTATTACAGCTGAAACTAACTAAAAGACACATGCATTTGCTCGTTTTCAGTGATATTAACACTCATTCATACTAATCGGACATGAATTCACGTCATTACAGCTGAAACTAAGTAAAAGACATATGCATTTGCTTGTTTTTGGTGATATTAACATTCATTGACACTAATTGAACATGAAACAACGTTATTACAGCTGAAACTAATTAAAAGACACATGCATTTTCTCGTTTTCCGTGATTCTAACATTCATTCACACTAATTGCACATGAATTCACGTTATTACAACTGAAACAAGGTAAAAGACACATGGGTTTGCTTGTTTTCAGTGATTCTAACGTTCATTCACACTAGTTGCACATGAATCCACGTTATTACAGCTAAAACTAATTAAAAGACACATGCATTTGGTTGTTTTCAGTTATATTAACGTTCATTCACAGTAATTGCACTTGAATCCACGTTATTACAGCTGAAACTAAATAAAAGACACATTCATTTGCTTGTTTTCAGTGATATTAACATTCATTCACACTAATTGCACTTGAAGCCACGTTATTACAGCTGAAACTAAGTAAAAGACATATGCATTTGCTTGTTTTTGGTGATATTAACATTCATTGACACTAATTGAACATGAAACAACGTTATTACAGCTGAAACTAATTAAAAGACACATGCATTTTCTCGTTTTCCGTGATTCTAACATTCATCCACACAAATTGCACATGAATCCACGTTAATACAGCTGAAACTAAGTAAAAGACACATACATTTGCTTGTTTTCAGTGATTTAACATTCATTCACACTAATTGCACACGAATCCACGTTATTACTTCTGAAACTAAGTAAAAGATGCATGCATTTGTTTGTTTTCAGTGATTTAACATTCATTCACACTAATTGCACATGAATCCACGTTATTACAGCTGAAACTAAGTAAAAGACACCTGCCTTTGCTTGTTTTCATTGATTGTAACATTCATTCACATTAATTGCATATGAATCCAAATTATTACAGCTGAAACTAAGTAAAAGACATATGCATTTGCTTGTTTTTAGTGATATTAACATTCATTCACACTAATTGCACATGAAACAACGTTATTACAGCTGAAACTAACTAAAAGACACATGCATTTGCTCGTTTTCAGTGATATTAACACTCATTCATACTAATCGCACATGAATTCACGTCATTACAGCTGAAACTAAGTAAAAGACATATGCATTTGCTTGTTTTTGGTGATATTAACATTCATTGACACTAATTGAAGATGAAGCAACGTTATTACAGCTGAAACTAATTAAAAGACACATGCATTTTCTCGTTTTCCGTGATTCTAACATTCATTCACACTAATTGCACATGAATTCACGATATTACAACTGAAACTAAGTAAAAAGAACATGCATTTGCTTGTTTTCAGTGATTCTAACATTCATCCACACAAATTGCACATGAATCCACGTTAATACAGCTGAAACTAAGTAAAAGACACATACATTTGCTTGTTTTCAGTGATTTAACATTCATTCACATTAATTGCACATGAATCCAAATTATTACAGCTGAAACTAAATAAAAGACACATGCATTTGCTTGTTTTCAGTGCTATTAACATTCATTCACACTAATTGCACATGAAGTCACGTTATTACAACTGAAACTAAGTAAAGGACACATGCATATGCTTGTTTTCATTGATCGTAATATTCATTCACATTAATTGCACATAAATCCACGTTATTACAGCTGAAACTAAGTAAAAGACATATGCATTTGCTTGTTTTTGGTGATATTAACATTCATTGACACTAATTGAACATGAAACAACGTTATTACAGCTGAAACCAATTAAAAGACACATGCATTTTCTCGTTTTCCGTGATTCTAACATTCATTCACACTAATTGCACATGAATTCACGTTATTACAACTGAAACAAGGTAAAAGACACATGTGTTTGCTTGTTTTCAGTGATTCTAACGTTCATTCACACTAATTGCACATGAATCCACGTTATTACAGCTAAAACTAAGTAAAAGACACATACATTTGCTTGTTTTCAGTGATTTAACATTCATTCACATTAATTGCACATGAATCCAAATTATTACAGCTGAAACTAAATAAAAGACACATGCATTTGCTTGTTTTCAGTGCTATTAACATTCATTCACACTAATTGCACATGAAGTCACGTTATTACAACTGAAACTAAGTAAAGGACACATGCATATGCTTGTTTTCATTGATCGTAATATTCATTCACATTAATTGCACATAAATCCACGTTATTACAGCTGAAACTAAGTAAAAGACATATGCATTTGCTTGTTTTTGGTGATATTAACATTCATTGACACTAATTGAACATGAAACAACGTTATTACAGCTGAAACCAATTAAAAGACACATGCATTTTCTCGTTTTCCGTGATTCTAACATTCATTCACACTAATTGCACATGAATTCACGTTATTACAACTGAAACAAGGTAAAAGACACATGTGTTTGCTTGTTTTCAGTGATTCTAACGTTCATTCACACTAATTGCACATGAATCCACGTTATTACAGCTAAAACTAATTAAAAGACGCATGCATTTGGTTGTTTTCAGTTATATTAACGTTCATTCACAGTAATTGCACTTGAATCCACGTTATTACAGCTGAAACTAAATAAAAGACACATTCATTTGCTTGTTTTCAGTGATATTAACATTCATTCACACTAATTGCACTTGAAGCCACGTTATTACAACTGAAACTAAGTAAAAGACACATGCATTTGCTTGTTTTCAGTGATATTAATACTCATTCACACTAATTGCACATGAATTCACGTTATTACAACTGAAACAAGGTAAAAGACACATGCATTTGATTGTTTTTAGTGATTCTAACGTTCATTCACACTAATTGCACATGAAGTCACGTTATTACAGCTAAAACTAATTAAAAGACACATGCATTTGGTTGTTTTCAGTTATATTAACGTTCATTCACAGTAATTGCACTTGAATCCACGTTATTACAGCTGAAACTAAATAAAAGACACATTCATTTGCTTGTTTTCAGTGATATTAACATTCATTCACACTAATTGCACTTGAAGCCACGTTATTACAACTGAAACTAAGTAAAAGACACATGCATTTGCTTGTTTTCAGTGATATTAATACTCATTCACACTAATTGCACATGAATTCACGTTATTACAGCTGAAACTAAGTAAAAGACACATGCATTCGCTTGCTTTCAGTGATATTAACATTCATTCACACTAATTGCACATGAAGTCACGTTATTACAACTGAAACTAAGTAAAAGACACATGCATTTGCTTGCTTTCAGTGATATTAACACTCATTCACACTAATTGCACATGCATCCACGTTATTACAGCTGAAACTAAGTAAAAGACATATGCATTTGCTTGTTTTTAGTGATATTAACATTCATTCACACTAATTGCACAAGAAAGAACGTTATTACAGCTGAAACTAAGTAAAAGACACACGCATTTGCTCGTTTTCAGTGATTCTAACATTCATTCACACTAATTGCACATGAATTCACGTTATTACAACTGAAACAAGGTAAAAGGCACATGCATTTGCTTGTTTTCAGTGATTTAACATTCATTCACACTAATTGCACACGAATCCACGTTATTACTTCTGAAACTAGGTAAAAGATGCATGCATTTGCTTGTTTTCAGTGATTTAACATTCATTGACACTAATTGCACATGAATCCACGTTATTACAGCTGAAACTAAGTAAAAGACACCTGCCTTTGCTTGTTTTCATTGATTGTAACATTCATTCACATTAATTGCACATGAATCCAATTTATTACAGCTGAAACTAAGTAAAAGACATATGCATTTGCTTGTTTTTAGTGATATTAACATTCATTCACACTAATTGCACATGAAACAACGTTATTACAGCTGAAACTAACAAAAAGACACATGCATTTGCTCGTTTTCAGTGATATTAACACTCATTCATACTAATCGCACATGAATTCACGCCATTACAGCTGAATTTTTTTAAAGGACACATGCATATGCTTGTTTTCATTGATTGTAATATTCATTCACATTAATTGCACATGAATCCACGTTATTACAGCTGAAACTAAGTAAAAGAAATATGCATTTGCTTGTGCTTAGTGATATTAACATTCATTGACACTAATTGAACATGAAACAACGTTATTACAGCTGAAACTAATTAAAAGACATAAATTTTCTCGTTTTCCGTGATTCTAACATTCATTCACACTAATTGCACATGAATTCACGTTATTACAACTGAAACTAAGTAAGACACATGGATTTCCTTGTTTTCAGTTATTCTAACGCTCATTCACACTAATTGAACATGAATCCACGTTATTACAGCTGAAACTAAAAAAAAGACACATGCATTTGCTTGTTTTCAGTGCTATTAACATTCATTCCCACTAATTGCACTTGAAGTCACGTTATTACAACTGAAACTAAGTAAAGGACACATGCATATGCTTGTTTTCATTGATTGTAATATTCATTCACATTAATTGCACATAAATCCACGTTATTACAGCTGAAACTAAGTAAAAGACATATGCATTTGCTTGTTTTTGGTGATATTAACATTCATTGACACTAATTGAACATGAAACAACGTTATTACAGCTGAAACTAATTAAAAGACACATGCATTTTCTCGTTTTCCGTGATTCTAACATTCATTCACACTAATTGCACATGAATTCACGTTATTACAACTGAAACAAGGTAAAAGACACATGGGTTTGCTTGTTTTCAGTGATTCTAACGTTCATTCACACTAATTGCACATGAATCCACGTTATTACAGCTAAAACTAATTAAAAGACACATGCATTTGGTTGTGTTCAGTTATATTAACGTTCATTCACAGTAATTGCACTTGAATCCACGCTATTACAGCTGAAACTAAATAAAAGACACATGCATTTGCTTGTTTTCAGTGATATTAACATTCATTCACACTAATTGCACTTGAAGCCACGTTATTACAACTGAAACTAAGTAAAAGACACATGCATTTACCTGTTTTCAGTGATATTAAAACTCATTCACACTAATTGCACATGAATTCACGTTATTACAACTGAAACAAGGTAAAAGACACATGCATTTGCTTGTTTTCAGTGATTCTAACATTCATTCACACTAATTGCACTTGAAATCACAATATTACAGCTGAAACTAAGTAAAAGACACATTCATTTGGTTGTTTTCAGTTATATTAACGTTCATTCACACTAATTGCATCTGATCCACGTTATTACAGCTGAGACTAAGTAAAAGACACATGCATTCGCTTGTTTTCAGTGATATTAACATTGAATCACACTAATTGCACATGAATTCACGTTATTACAGCTGAAACTAAGTACAAGACACATGCATTCGCTTGCTTTCAGTGATATTAACATTCATTCACACTAATTGCACATGAAGTCACGTTATTACAACTGAAACTAAGTAAAAGACACATGCATTTGCTTGCTTTCAGTGATATTAACACTCATTCACACTAATTGCACATGAATCCACGTTATTACAGCTCAAAATAAGTAAAAGACATATGCATTTGCTTGTTTTTAGTGATATTAACATTCATTCACACTAATTGCACAAGAAAGAACGTTATTACAGCTGAAACTAAGTAAAAGACACATGCATTTGCTCGTTTTCAGTGATTCTAACATTCATTCACACTAATGGCACATGAATTCACGTTATTACAACTGAAACAAGGTAAAAGGCACATGCATTTGCTTGTTGTCAGTTATATTAACGTTCATTCAAACTAATTGCACACGAAACCACGTTATTACAGCTGAAACTAATTAAAAGACACATGCATTTGCTTGTTTTCAATGATTCTAACATTCATTAACACTAAATGCACATGAATTCACGATATTACAACTGAAATTAAGTAAAAGGAACATGCATTTGCTTGTTTGCAGTGATTCTAACATTCATCCACACAAATTGCACATGAATCCACGTTAATACAGCTGAAACTAATTAAAAGACACATGCATTTGCTTGTTTTCAGTTATATTAACGTTCATTCACACTAATTGCATCTGAATCCACGGTATTACAGCTGAAACTAAGTAAAAGACACATGCATTCGCTTGTTTTCAGTGATATTAACATTGAATCACACTAATTGCACATGAATTCACGTTATTACAGCTGAAACTAAGTAAAAGACACATGCATTTGCTTGTTTTCAGTGATTCTAACATTAATTCACACTAATTGCACTTGAATTCACAATATTACAGCTGAAACTAAGTAAAAGACACATTCATTTGGTTGTTTTCAGTCACATTAACGTTCATTCACACTAATTGCACACGAAACCACGTTATTACAGCTGAAACTAATTAAAAGACACATGCATTTGCTTGTTTTTAGTGATATTAACATTCATTCACACTAATTGCACAAGAAACAACGTTATTACAGCTGAAACTAAGTAAAAGACACATGCATTTGCTCGTTTTCAGTGATTCTAACATTCATTCACACTAATTGCACATGAATTCACGTTATTACAACTGAAACAAGGTAAAAGGCACATGCATTTGCTTGTTTTCAGTTATTCTAACGTTCATTCACACTAATTGCACACGAAACCACGTTATTACAGCTGAAACTAATTAAAAAACACATGCATTCGCTTGTTTTCAGTGATATTAACATTCATTCACACTAATTGCACATGAATTCACGTCATTACTTCTGAATTTATTTAAAGGACACAAGCATATGTTTGTTTTCATTGATTGTAACATTCATTCACAATATTTGCACATGAATCCACGTTATTACAGCTGAAACTAAGTAAAAGACACATGCATTTGCTTGTTTTTAGTGATATTAACATTCATTCACACTAATTGCACAAGAAACAACGTTATTACAGCTGGAACTAAGTAAAAGACACATGCATTTGCTCGTTTTCAGTGATTCTAACATTCATTCACACTAATTGCACATGAATTCACGTTATTACAACTGAAACAAGGTAAAAGGCACATGCATTTGCTTGTTTTCAGTTATTCTAACGGTCATTCACACTAATTGCAAACGAAACCACGTTATTACAGCTGAAACTAATTAAAAAACACATGCATTTGCTTGTTTTCAGTGATTCTAACATTCATTCACACTAAATGCACATGAATTCACGATATTACAACTGAAACTAAGTAAAAGAACATGCATTTGCTTGTTTTCAGTGATTCTAACATTCATCCACACAATTGCACATGAATCCACGTTAATACAGCTGAAACTAAGTAAAAGACACATGCATTTGCTTGTTTTTCAGTGATTTAACATTCATTCACACTAATTGCACACGAATCTACGTTATTACTTCTGAAACTAAGTAAAAGACGCATGCATTTGCTTGTTTTCAGTGATTTAACATTCATTCACACTAATTGCACATGAATCCACGTTATTACAGCTGAAAACTAAGTATGAGACACCTGCCTTTGCTGTTTTCATTGATTGTAACATTCATTCACATTAATTGCAAATGAATCCAAATTATTACAGCTGAAACTAAGTAAAAGACATATGCATTTGCTTGTTTTTAGTGATATTAACATTCATTCACACTAATTGCACATGAAACAACGTTATTACAGCTGAAACTAACTAAAAGACACATGCATTTGCTCCGTTTTCCAGTGATATTAACACTCATTCATACTAATCGCACATGAATTCACGTCATTACAGCTGCATTTTTTTAAAGGACACATGCATATGCTTGTTTTCATTGATTTAATATTCATTCACATTAATTGCACATGAATCCACGTTATTACAGCTGAAACTAAGTAAAAGACATATGCATTTGCTTGTTTTAGTGATATTAACATTCATTGACACTAATTGAACATGAACACGTTATTACAGCTGAAACTAATTAAAAGACATGCATTTCTGTTTTCGTGATTCTAACATTCATTCACACTAATTGCACATGAATTCACGTTATTACAACTGAAACTAAGTAAGACACATGATTTGCTTGTTTTCAGTTATTCTAACTCATTCACACTAATTGCACATGAATCCACGTTATTACAGCTGAAACTAATAAAAGACACATGCATTTGCTTGTTTTCAGTGATTAACATTCATTCACACTAATTGCATTGAAGTCACGTTATTACAACTGAAACTAAGTAAAGACACATGCATTGCTTGTTTTCATTGATTTAATATTCATTCACATTAATTGCACATAAATCCACGTTATTACAGCTGAAACTAAGTAAAAGACATGCATTTGCTTGTTTTTCAGTGATATTAACATTCATTGACACTAATTGAACATGAAACAACGTTATTACAGCTGAAACTAATTAAAAGACACATGCATTTTCTGTTTTCCAGTGATTCTAACATTCATTCACACTAATTGCACATGAATTCACGTTATTACACTGAAACAAGTAAAAGACACATGGTTTGCTTGTTTTCAGTGATTCTAACGTTCATTCACACTAATTGCACATGAATCCACGTTATTACAGCTGAAACTAATTAAAAGACACATGCATTTGGTTGTTTCAGTTATATTAACGTTCATTCACAGTAATTGCATTGAATCCACGTATTACAGCTGAAACTAAGTAAAAGACACATGCATTTGCTTGTTTTCAGTGATATTAACATTCATTCACACTAATTGCACTGAAGCTCACGTTATTACAACTGAACTAAGTAAAAGACACATGCATTTGCTTGTTTTCAGTGATATTAACTCATTCACACTAATTGCACATGAATTCACGTTATTACACTGAAACTAAGTAAAAGACACATGCATTTGCTTGTTTTCAGTGATTCTAACATTCATTCACACTAATTGCACATGAACCACGTTTATTACAGCTGAAACTAAGTAAAGACACATGCATTTGCTTGTTTTCAGTGATTCTAACATTCATTCACACTAATTGCACTTGAATCACAATATTACAGCTGAAACTAAGTAAAAGACACATCATTTGGTTGTTTTCAGTTATATTAACGTTCATTCACACTAATTGCACATGAATCCACGTTATTACAGCTGAAACTAAGTAAAAGACATATGCATTGCTTGTTTTTACTGATATTA